>JALAZF010000971.1:0-600000 GCA_022829125.1 Lathyrus tuberosus | reverse complement strand
TATCACATAAAGACTTTGTCTGTCATATACAACATCATACATGTACAATCCAAAAGATACATGTATACATAATACAAATAATCACACTCGATCTCCCCGACTACCCGGTGCCACATATCAGAGCCGGCCGACAAAAGAATGAAGACCTAAGCTTCACAAAAAGACCTCCAGCATCTAATCTGCAATGCCTTATAGAGCATTATAAAAACAGCAGAAGGGTGAGAAACACAATCATAATATAATTACATACAATTATATATAACACAAAAATACACATATACATTATTCTCACCACAACTTATACCAGAATTCAAACACAAACAACACCAAGTATATTTCATATATCCATCACCAAGGTATATCAACCATGCACAATACACATAACGCCAACATATAAACATATATAAACTCATCAATTTCTTCCACAATTCCACACACAATCAATCCATTCATGATTTATGCAAATGCAAAGAGACTGACACAACGACTCTATGCAAATGCACATGCGGTACCATCCATCCATCATTCTCAACACTAGTTCACTCAGGAACTATTGGAATCATCGCTTGTTACTTAGTGTAACTCCCCGTCGGGCAAATGATGTTCCCCGTCGCTTTCGGTCCTCTTTGTATGAGGCTCACGACGTTTATGGATCGCTTTCAGTCCTCTTTGTATAAGGCTCACGATCCGATCGCTTTCGGTCCTCTTTGTATAAGGCTCACGATCGTCTATAATCATCGCTTTTAGTCCTCTTATTTTTTTAAGGCTCACGATATTATAGCGGATTCCCTCTGGAATCGATTCATCGCTCACACCCACTAGGGCACACGACATCACAAGAATGCATATCATGATGCTTGACATACAATGACTCATGACATTCAAATGCACACATATACACATCCGTAATCATGCATATATCATCAAAAACAACACATTGCATTTACCAGCTCATTGGTCACAAACCATCATCACAAGTCATACAACATTCATATCAACAGCCTATTGCATAATAGACATCAACTACACACACTTACAATAGTACAAGTTAACAAAACGACTCCATTCCAATTCCTGACATAATTAAATCGGCCACTAGTCTCAAAACCAATCATATAAGAAAGAACATGTCAAAGGCTTTCCAACGCACAAAACCGCGCCTCAAACCGGCTCACGGATCAAAAGTTATAAAGAAAACAAATTGGGAAAAACTGTCACATTCGCATTGCGAAGCTCCTAGCGAGTCCTTCGCTTCTGCATTCGCAGTGCGAATGTCCCAGCGAACCAAGTCAGAACTGAAAATAGCCTAAAAATTTCCCAACGTTCGCAGTGCGAACCAACCAGCGAATCTTCGCTTCCCCTTTCGCAGTGCGAGCTCCCCAGCGAACCAAGTCAGAGAGGAAACAACACAAAATAACACAAAGTTCGCAGTGCGAGTCTCTGGCGAATGCTCGCCCATACCTTCGCAGTGCGAATTGCCAGCGAATGCTCGCTTTCCCCTTCGCTAGGGGATTCGCAGTGCGAACCTGCGAAAACCAGAAAACCCAGCAACGCTATTACATAACCCAAAACTGTATTTTCACCACCAAAACACTTCCAAACCAACACATAGCAATCAAAACATAATCTAATCATGGTAACTAGTACTCTACAACATTTACATCGATTTCCAACCGCGAAAACGTCGATTTCTACTCGTTTATCACATTTCGACCTATATCTAAAAACCAATAAAACTTCCACACAAACATACATAATCATACACAACCATAGTATAATTGAGTTTCGCACCCTTACCCGATTAAATCGCGTTTGAAAAGTCGGTTGAATCGGTTCCTAAATTCTCCAAGTTTTCTCTCTTTTTCCTTTTCTTTCTCTTTTCTTTCTTCCTCTTTTTCTTCTCTTCTTTTTCTTTCCTTTCTATTTTCTCTCTTTCTATTCTATTATATGAAAAATATAATATCTACCCAAACAAAAGACCAAAATACCCCTACACTCAAATATCTCGCAAACGTTCCCAAAACGCAATAAAATAAAATCACGATGAAAAATAATATATTTTCAAATAAAAGTAAAAAATAAAATAATATAATAATAAAATAATCAAAACGACTCAATTAAATAAAAATAACTAAAACTGAGGCGTTACATACAACATCATGAAAGAAGATGTTGTTCATGGGAGCTTTAGGAAGCGTAACTTCCTTCTTCTTAGAAATTGGTTTCTTTATGATGTTCTGTCCATCCTTTGTGCCATCATAGTCTGATTCATTGTTAGACTCTGCCTTCCTCTTCTTGGACCCAACAGCAACCTTGCTCCAAGGCCTCTGGGGTCCAACTACAAATTTCTTAGTTTGCTTGTCAGAGATGTTTTTAATGTCAACACCCTTATCTTTCCTATTCTTTAATCGTTCAGCCACACTTGGCTTGAGACTTGTTGCAATGACTTCATCATCAGAGGAAAACTCATCTAAATTGATAATTTTGTCAGCCTGTTCCGAAGCCCCTTGTGTAGATGAAGATGTTTCATCATTTGTCTCAACATTTCTCACCACAGAGTCAGCAAGGGTGTGCAGATTCCCTTCTAACACTTCATCATCAGCTCTACCTTTATCAGCATTTTTCTTAGTCACATCCTGATCCAGGGCTGAGTTTTTTGGCATAATTTGAACAAGAGGTCTGGTGATACCAACAACACTCATTATATCCCCCTGACTTATGAGTCTATTTACTATTTTGTCAATCCTTTCATCTGTGTTGAACTTTTCTATTCCCTTCCTAGGACTAGGGAAATCACCAGAAGTGTTCGAAGGATTACCTGGGGGGATGTTTTTTTATCTTCTGACCGGAATTTTGTCCATTTTGTATGGCATGATAGAAAGAGAAGCAACATCAATTGCATCTTCAGCGTGTAGCTCTTCAGGTTTTGACCTAGAATCAGATGTCTCTGCAGTATCCTTCTTGGTTGACATTGTCGGTGATTTTTGTTGCGACATCGTACCGTGAACATGATTTGCCTTCTCTTTAATATCGAGGGTGAAGAAGTTCGAGAGGGTTAGTGTAGAGTGATGGTATCTAGTGCTGAATTAGTTTTGATGGATTTAATTTTTAAACCATGCGAACCCTTGAATAGTGTTCCCACTAACCAAGTAAAACCCTAATTTGTCCTTCAGAAATTTTCTTTGAATTTCTGTGCCACCAGTGAAGTTCAAGATGTCCCAGCAGGATGTCATGACATCCTGTATGAAATTACCGATTCCCACTCCAGTGGTTTGAAGGCAATCATTCTTTGCACTTATTTCATACATTTTTATGATTGAGCCCGTTGTGACAACATAAGAACATCTATTTCCAGCAATCTCCTTAATCATAGATGCTTTTTGAAGAAGATTCTCAATCCTTGTGATAATCTGATGTTGCAATCTCCTATGTGTCATCTTGGTTAACCTTCCAATTTGTAGTTCATCCATGTTCAGATCTGAGCCATGTTTCTGATGTTTCTCCATCTGCAAGGCTGTCTATACATAACAATTGTTCTTTGATCTTACACCTTTTATGATGACCCTATCTTTATCATCCACAGCTAGACATTCAGATCTGGTGAAGTTGACCTTTAGACCTTGATTGCAAAGTTGACTAATACTAATCAAAATTGTAGTTAATCCCCTGACAAGCAGCACATTGTCAAGTCTAAGATTCCTAGCTTGATTCAATCTCCTAACTCCTTTGATCTTTCCCTTGGATCCATCTCCAAAGGCGACATAGTTGGAGGAATGAGGCTCTATATTCACCAGATAGCTCTTGACACCAGTCATGTGTCTTGAACATCCACTATCAAAGTACCACTTCTCTTCAGTGTACTCTTTTTGAATGGAATGAGCTATCAGGGCCATAGACTCATTCTTGGAACTCCTTCTCTTTCTAGCAATCCTTCCCTTAGGATATCCATGTAACTTGTAGCAATAACGTTTGATGTGACCATACTTGCCACAATAATGACATTTCCAGTCTTGTCTCCTCTAATGTCTGTAATGATGTTGAGACATTCCGTTAGACATCTTTTGTCTTCTTTTAGTCTGATTGAGGCTACATTCTGGATTTCTTTTCTTGCTTGACATTTCTTGACCATTGTAGCCAAGTCCTCTGACATCTCCTACATTTCTCCCAACTTGAAGTATCTCATCCAGTATACCAGAACTGCTATTGAGCATCCTAACATTTTTTGTTACATTGTCAAGTTTGAAGTTGAGTACAGTGACTTACTCCTCGAGATCAGAGATAACACCAAGATGTTTTACTCTTTCAGTCTCAAGGAGCATAATAATCTTGTGTTGTCCTTCTCCTAGCTAGCAGACTTCAGCACATCTCTTGTAAAGCTCCTTGAAGGATTTGACTAGATCATTATATGATAGATCTCTAATTTCTGATTATATATCAGAGTCAAATATTCCTGTAAGAGCAGAAACTTGTTTAGGTGATTCTTCATCACTTGCAGAATCATCTTCAGACCAAAATGTAATGAGGCCTTTCTTTTCTTTCTTGAAAAAGGTAGGACACTCATATTTGATGTGTCCATATCCCTCACATTTATAGCACTTGATCCCTTTTCCTTTGTCCTCCTTTTCTTCATACTTAGAGTTTCATCCAGGATTATTTCTTTTATAGTTGTTGAATGGTTTAGGCTTAGCATTCAATCTTGATTCCCCTTCCATCTTCTTCAGTAATTGACTATACTGTTTTCCCAAAAACACAACAGCCTTAGACATCTCTTCTTTGGAGTTTATCCTTCATTCATCATGATCTGACACCAATGTTAAGCTTTTCTTATTCTTAGTCCTTTCATTTAGTGCCATCTCAAAAGTTTGGAGTGATCCCATAAGCTCATCAACTTCATAGTAGTTATATCCTGAGCTTCATCTATAGCAGTCACCTTCATATCAAACCTCTTAGGAAGACACCTTAAAATTTTCTGAACCAACTTGGCTTCAAGAATTTTCTTTCCAAGGTCATTAGATGTGTTGGCAATATCAACAATGTTCATGTGAAAGTCATGTATACTTTCATCCTCTCTCATCCTCAAGTTCTCAAACTTAGTGGTGGGAAGCTGAAGTCTTGAAGATTTAACTCGAGAAGTACCATCATGAGTAGTCTTCAAGATTTCCCAAGCATCCTTTGCAACAGTGCTGTTCTTGATGAGTCTGAAGATGTTCTTGTCCACACCATTGAACAAGGCATTCAAGGCTTTGGAATTTCCTTGAGCAAGCTTATCATCTTCATCATCCCAGTCTTCCTCAGGTTTCAGCTCATCAGTGAGCTTCCCATCTTTGTCTTTGATCTTTGGTGGATCCCACCCTTTAACCACAGACTTCCAAGCTTTACCATCCATGGACTTGATAAACGCCACCATGCGCACTTTCCAATATTCATAATTAGAACCATCAAGTATGGGTGGTCTATTCAGAATTCCTCCTTCTTTATCCATCGAACCAGAAAGTATCGTCACTGAATCTCACCCAGATACAGAGTAGGATGCCTGCTCTGATACCAATTGAAATTTTGGTTAAGCAAATCACTAAGATGTCTGACAAGATTTCGTGACACTTGATCTCTACTTCTCACAAGGATTAAGGAATAACAGAATAAACAGCAGAAAGAAAACAACACACAAGAATTATTAACCCAGTTCGGTGATCAACAACACCTACGTCTGGGGGCTACCAAGCCAGGAATGAAATCAACTAAGTAGAATTGGTTTTAAGCTAAACTCCAATGTTTACAACTTAGCACCTAGAAACTACCCTTCCTAGATTTCTACCTAAGACACTCCTAGGTATGAGACCCTTCTCAATTCCCTTTCAATCACATCAGTGACTGAAAATTACAACTCAATAAACTGTCCTACTCAGGTATTCACATAATACAAGAGAGGCTCACAAAAGTACAAACATTAGTACTCTATAACAACTGTAAACTTCCACACCTATTCCAGGTCAAATCCATCCTATTTGTATTACAAAACAGAACTGGATTTGGGCTTCAAACTCGCAGCAATTCAGCTCCACAGAATCTGCGACCTATTATTTTCTTCAATCCTAAGTTTCCAAAAATGTCACCTCTCAAGGAAACTGCATATTCCTTTCAGAATTAGAATCTTTGATTCCTCAATCTCAGATGCCACCTAGGATCATATTCCAATCACACCTGGAAAACAGATACAGTTATTCCAAAACTGTAACAGACAAAACAGACAAAGATGTCGAATCAACATGATATGACATCTTGTCTAACACCTTAACCTGCAGTTAGGTCATCATGTCAAGACATCTTGTCTAACATCTTTCTGCTAAGTTAGTTTTACTAAAATTGATGCCAACCTCAAGGGCTTGGACTCATCAGCCTCCTTACGGAGGAGTTTAAAGAAGGGCAGAGCGTGCTGGGCAGACTTGGCCACGGAACGAGATAAAGAAGTGAGCATCCCGTAGAGGGATTGGATGGACTTCTTCGAGTTAGGAATTGGAAATTCGGAGAATGCCCTGCACTTGTCGGGGTTGGCTTCGATTCCTCGTTCCGTGAGATAGAAGCCGAGGAACTTGCACGCCCGCACCCCAAAAGTGCATTTCTCTAGGTGAAACGCATCCGGTATTTTCTGGCCTGCTCGAAGACCTTTCTTAAATGGGTCGTGTGATCGATTTCCTCGTGGGATTTCACGATCATATCGTCCATATAGACTTTGAGCATGTCGCCAATTTCTACCCAGAAGACCATGTTCATCATCCTTTGGTAGGTCGCACCGGCGTTCTTCAAGCCGAAGGGCATTACGTTGTAGTAATAATTGCCTGACTCGGTCACGAAGGCCGTGTATTTTTTATCACTTTTCGCCATTAGTATTTGATTGTAGCCCGAATAGGCGTCCATGAATGATAACAATTTAAAACCGGCATAATTATAAACAATTTTATCAATATTGGGGAGGGGTGGGCATCTTTTGGGCATGCCTTATTGAGATCAGTATAATCAACACACATACGCCACTTTCCATTATATTTTTTGACGAGTACAACATTGGACATCCAAATGGTGTACTTGTCTTCCAAAATAAAGTTTGCCTCGAGGAGGTCTTTTTCAGCTTGTTCTGCAGCCTCCGTTTTCTCCGGAGACTGCTTTCTCCTATGTTGTGCTACTGCATTGACGGCGTGGTCAATTTTGAGTTGATGGTAGGCAACATCAGGATCTAAGCCGGGCATTTCTGCGGCACTCCAGGCGAACAAGTATGCGTTTTCTCGGAGGTAAGCTTTGAGTTATTTCCTCGCTATGTCGGGGAGGTTGGTCCCTATCTTTACTCCTCACTGAGGGTCATCGCCGAGCAGGATGAGTTTGAACTCGCCATCCGGAATCGGGCGCATCGGATGGGAGCCGTTGGTGGTGTTAGTCGAAGTGGATGAGCTGCTCAGGCGAGTCTGGTCCTCATTCTGCTCATCTTCGGAGAAGCGGTTGTCGAGGTTGATAGAGTCGACGCTTGGCAGTGGCTTGGCTTCCTCGGAGCTTCTGGGCAAGGCCGGCTTGCTGGATGTCTTCGGCTTGGCAGCGATGGTGTTGAGTCCCTTGGTGGCCTCTTCGAAGCATCTTCGCGCAGCCTCGATGTCCCCGTGTAAGGTGGCGACCATACCCTTCGAAGTGTAGTACTTTATTTTGAGATGGACAATTGACAGTACGACCACCAATTCGGCCAAGGTTGGCCGCCCGAATATGCACTGATAGAGAGGCGGGCAGTCGATAACCTGGAATTGAACTTTGATAGATCTAGCCATCTCTGCAGATCCAAAGGTCACGATCAACTCGACATACCCCTAGGATTTTGTGACCGACCCGTTGAAACCCTGCAGGTCCGAGCCCACGTAGGAAGTGAGGTGCGATTCATCTAGCTGGAGGGTTGAGAACAGTTGCGAGTACATGATGTCGACCGAGCTGCCTTAGTCGACTAAGATTCGGCGAACATCAAAATTTGCCATCTGGGCTCTTACGAGCAGCGAAATGCTCGAGTTCGGGGCACCTCCAAGGAGTTCTTTTCTATAAAAAGAGATGGGGACCGATTCTCCCCGGACCTTGTCGAGTGTTGTACTCTTGTTGAAGCTTGTGCTAAGTAAGTACTCGAACTTTCTTTTCATGAAGCCCACCGTGACTTTGTTGAAGCCCCCTCTGGAGATGACCATTGCAGAGGGGAAATTTTCCCATGGGCTATGGGCTGCGAAATATGCGGGAGTGCTGAGCTCCTCGGGAACATAGAAATCCTCAGGTCGTGATATACTCATGGCGACCTGGAGGTTTGTCTCTTCAGAGGAAGGCACCTCTTCCTCGACTTTCTTCGACTCCTTGGCATCTTGTCGGGGAGTATCCTTCTTCTTTGTAAACTGCTTCAGTTGGCCATCCCTGATAAGTATTTCTATGGTATCCTTCAGGTGGATGCAGTCCTCAGTAGTGTGGTCGTGACTTTTGTGGAAATGGCAGTATTTCGACTTATCGGTGTTTGGCTTGGCCGGTACCTGCTTAGGGAATCAAACCCCCGCTTGTTTAAACTCCGAGTTAGCATATTCAAAGAGAATATTTTCCCTGGAGACAGTCAGGGGAGTGTAATCTTAGAAGCAGTCGGAGGGTCCTTTTGTAACGCCCCGGTTTTGTCTTATTTATTTAATTGAGCCGATTTAATTATTTTTGTTTTATATTATTTTATTTTTGACTTTTATTTGACAATATATTATTTTTCATCGCTGTTTATGTTTTATCGCATTTTGAGAGCGTTTGCGAGATATTTGAGCTGAGGGGTAAAATAGTCTTTTAGGGGTTTAGATATTTATATAAATAGAAAGTGGAGAGAAAAGAAAAGGAGAAGAAAGAAAGGGAAAAGAGGAGAAAGAGGAAAATCGCGGGAACTCCGTTTCGAGCGCGATTAATCGGGTAAGGGTGAGAAGTTTCAATTATATCTTGCTTGTGTATATATATGTGTTGTTTGTTGTAATTGTTTTGGTTGTTTCGCGACTTTTCGTATCGATTGGAATTAGGAGCGATTCATAGAAATCGATGTTTTCACGGATGAAATTCGATATAAACTGCGTATAATACTTGTCGTTAGGTTTGGATCATGTTTTGGTTGTTATAGTATGATTTGGAAGTGTTTGGGTGGAAGAATGATGAATTTGGACCATTATGACCTATAACAGCGCTACTGTGAATCCCAGAATTTGCAGGTTCGCACTGCGAATGGCAGCGAATAGGAAAGCGAATGCTCGCCAGAGCTTCGCACTGCGAACATTGTGTTGTTTTTCTTTCTGCCACGGTTCGCTGGGAGATTCGCACTGCGAAGGGGACAGCGAAGGTTCGCTGGGAGTTCGCACTGCGAAACTGTAGGCTATTTTCCTTTCTGACTTGGTTCGCTGGGACATTCGCACTGCGAATGAGGAAGCCAAGGACTCGCTAGGAGCTTCGCATTGTGAACATGTCAGTGTTTCCAATTTGTTTTCTTTGTAACTTTTGATTCATAAGTCGGTTTCAGGCGCGGTTTGATGCGTTGGAAAGCTTATGATCTGTTCTTTCTTATTAAATGGTTTTGATATTAGTTGACCGATTTAATTATGTCGGGGGTTTGGAAATGTGTCGTTGGTCGACTTTTACCGTCGTAACTGTGTGTAATTGATGTGTTATCATTCAATATGCTTTTGATATACATCGTATGACTTGTGTGCTGATATATGATATGAATGCATGTGATTAAATGATGTGATGATGATTTGTGGCCTTATGGCAAGTAAATGCATTGTTTTGGGTTAAACTTCGATGCATGATTAATGATGTTGTTGTATGGTAAAATACATTGTTGAATTGAATATTAATGTATGTTGTTATGATGTGTTGTGGTTAACCTTTATGGTGTGAATCCCTTGTGGAAGTAATTGTGTGTGCATGATTGTTGTGGTTTGTGGTTTGTGATGAAATGCATTGTTTGAAGTGTTTTCAATGCATGAATAATGATGATGAGATAATTCATATTGTTAAATTGTGGTGATGCATTTGATTGTCATGAGTCCTTGTATGTCAAGCATCATGATATGCATCTTGTGATGTCGTGTGCCCTAGTGGGTGTGAGCGACGAAACGGTTCCAGAGGGAATCCGCTATAACATCGTGTGCCTTATATAAAGACGACCTAAAGCGATGATTATAGACGATCGTGTGCCTTATACAAAGAGGACCTAAAGCGATCGGATCGTGTGCCTTATACAAAGAGGACCTAAAGCGATCCATAAACGTCGTGTGCCTTAAAAAATTAAGAGGACCTAAAGCGACGGGAAATATCGTTTGCCCGACGGGGTGTTACATGAGTAATCCTATGTAACAAGCGATGGTTCCAATAGTTCCTGAGTGAACTAGTGATGAGAAATGATGGATGGATGGTACCGCATATGCATTGCATAGAGTCGTTGTGTCGGTCTCTGTGCATTTGCATAAATCATGAATGGATTGATTATGTGTGAGAATTGTGAATGGATGCATTATATATGGAAAATCATGAATTGATTGATTATGTGTTGAGATTTATGTTTGAATTGGTGAATTGATGTGCATATGTGATAAATGCATTGGTTATGGATAATATGTCTTATGTGTAGACATGTGCTATGTGATGTGGTGGTGTGTTTTCATATGTTATGACTATGGTGTGCCTTATGTGTGAATATGTCATTATGTTAGTATAATTGGTATATGTTATGTGTATTAATATATGATGCTTGTGGTGAGAATAACTATGTATGTGAATTTATATGTTTTGCATATTATTATGCAATCTTGATTTAGTTGTTATTTCTCACCCTTCTGCTGTGGTTTGTTGCTCTATGAGGCAATTGCAGATTTGTAGTCTTGGAGGATTTTGTGAAGATTAGCCCTCCGTTCTTTTGTCGGTCTTGGTGTCTGCTCTGATACGTAGCACGGGAGTCGGGGAACGATTATGTTATATATGTATACCTTTGTTAGATTTATTGTGTATTACCTTTGTATGTATATTTTTATGTTATAAAACAATTTATTTGTAAAACAAGTCAGTTATGGATCTTTCCGCTTTATTCCATAATTGAACTTTCCTTTTATATGGAAAAAGTTTCCCTTTGAGGGTATTCCTTAGTATGTGTTATGTATCAAATAACTGAGCAGGGTTTGTATTTTCTTTCTTTAATTGTGACATCCCTGTTTTCTGTCGGAAAAATAAATTTTTATTTACTCTGATTTGATTATGCATTATTTATTCGCGAGGGGAATTGGGGTGTTTCAATAGTGGTATCAGAGCAGGTTGGTCCGTCCGGCCAAGTTGTTGAGTCAGTTGGTGTGACAGTTGAATACTGTCGTTGTTGTTTGTTTCTTAGTACGTGATATGTGTGTGAAACACTGTCAGTACTTCCTAGTTTTTCTATTCCATTGTCTGCAGGAGTTAGAATGAGATAAGTGGGGGAGAAGCTAGTACTTCTCCAAGTTGCTTCAGGTGTGGAGCGTTGGCTCAGTGTGTTGTGAATTGCAAGATTGTAAGTGTTGTTTGGACAGTGTTGTTCCCGGTTCCGAAGGGAATGCGGAGGTAAGGTTTATGTCGACTAAGGATTGGTGCCTTAGGTAGTTTTGTGCATGAGATGTAAGGAATGCTATTATAGTTTGGTAAAGATGGTTTATGCCCCATCATGATTGTCGGTTGTCTATTGACAAATTGAGGAGCTGATCACCCTTAATCTCTTGTTGATAGTAGACGGGAATTATGTTGGATGAAATAGACGTGTCTTTTCGGCTTTGATAGTGTGTAAAATGAATTGTTTGGAATTAAGAAAATGCTTACGAATTGTTTTGTTTAGTCGATGAAGATTCTTATATCGGAAGATGAGGCAGATTAGAGGTTTTGGTATGTTGGTCCAGTTGGGAAGTCATTGAGAGAGAATGATTGGGTATCGTTAATGGTTGTTCTCAGAGAATAGAGTGTGAACTCAAATTTGGCAAAGGTGAAGATTTGAGGTTTGGATCTGCTAAGTAAGTAGAAGAATTTTTAGGAAGTGAGACGCAGATGTTGGTCATGTTTGTGATGATAGTGTTCTGGAAATTGTCAGGAAGTCACAGTGATGGGCCGTCAGTTGTGCATGGTTTTCAGATGTGTTTTGGATGAAACATTAGTGTGTCAACTTGAAGAGCTCCAGTATTGTTAGTGACAAAAAGGAAGGATGATTGAATGGAATAACAAGTTTGATGTGTATGATGGTATTGAGACTATGGAAGGTAAAACTTAGAGTTCTGGTGAGGTTTGGAGTCTTTGGAATTGTAGATCATAAATGGAAATTTTGAGAGAACCCTTAGGTGTGGATGTAATATTTAAGAGTTTTTTTTGGCTGGTTGTTGCGACATGTTGGGATTTATGGAATCTGGACTGTCACGAGAAGAAAGTGTGTATGGATTACTAACAGTTGAATAAGGTAACGATTGAGAATAAGTGTCCACTTTCGGGAATAGATGATTGGAATGGTTTGGTTGAGTTTGATTGAAATTACAATTGTTTGGAACGTTTGATAAGGATAATGAATTTTGTGAGTTGAGGCTTTAATCTATTTAATGTGACTGGTTAGGTTTGTTATCATCGAATTAGGCTATTATTTACTCGGTTAAGTTTGTATGTGAGTAACCAGTTACCCAGTGGGAAGTTTTGCAAAAGCTTTAAGAATTATATCTTTTGGAGTTTGGTTGGGCATTAAAATGGGCAGTGATGTTATTTGGTGTTAGTAATGCGTCAGGAATGTTTGTGGAGTATATGAAACGTATCTTCTATATTTATTTGGATAAGTTCGTGGTGGTTTTGATTGAGGGTATTTGGATCTGTTATAAACTCAGAGGAAGAACAGGTAGGGTGTTTGAGATTTGAATTGCAAGTGTTGAAAAGAGACGAAGTTTTATGCTAAGTTATTCGAGTGAGAATTTTGGTTGAAAAGGGTTAGTTTTCTTGGATATGTTATTTCAGATGAGAGTATTGTTATGGATCCATCGGAAGTAGATGTAGTTCTACAATGAGAGGCTCCGAAGTTGGTTAGGGAGATTAGAAACTTTTGGGCTCAGTTGGTTGTTATTGCAGGTTATGGAAGACTTTGTTGAGTTCGTACTTCGGGTACCTCAGTTGACTTGCAAAGGGTGCATCGTTTGTTTTGGATGTTCGTTGTGAGTGAGTTTTGGTGAGCTGGAGTAGAAGTTGCTACGGTTTCAGTTTTGATTCTGTGTGATCCTAATAAACTGTTTGTGAGGTATTGCGAGGTGTCTTTGATGAGTTTAGTCAGTGTGTTAATGCAAGAGGGTAAAGTCTTGGCTTATGCTTTACGACAATTGAGGATTCATAAAAGGATCTGTATTATTATGGATTTGGAATTGGTCGCGGTTGTAGTGTGTTGGAAAATTTGGAGGTATTATCTTTATGGTCCTAGGTTCGAAGTGTTTAGTAAATCACAAGAATATTGAGTACCTGTTTAGTCGGAAGGAATATAGTATGAGACAAAGAGAATGGTTAGAATTTGGGACGAGTTATGAATTTGGCTTGGATTATCCTTCGGGGAAAAGCTGATGTTGTGCCTGAAAAGTTAAGTCGAAAGTTGTTATGCATGTCTGTTTTGATGGTCAGAGAATTAAAATTGTTTGAGCAGTTCAGAGACTTGTGTCTGGTGTGTGGGATAACACCGTAGAGTGTGAGATTGGTAGGCTTGATGGTTTCGAGTAATCAGAGTGCGCAGCGGAAGCGTGATGTGGCACATTTTGTATTTGCGTGTGTGACTTGTAAGAATTCATAAGTTGAACATTGGGAATATGTAGGAATGGTAAGACTATTGGACGTTTCAGTATGGAAGTGTTAGGCGAAAGGTTTAAATATTATTCATGGGCTACTACGTAGATGGAGGTTTTGGTCGTATGTTCAATTGACGAATCGTAGCATTGTTGTAATACTGTTGTGTGACAAGGATGTTTGGTATTCTGGTTTTGTAGAGGTTGTTGAAACGATGTTGGGTCGTGGAACTTTAGGTTCTTGTCCTTGTTGTGGCCTCGTTTCCATCGTGATGGTTCGAGTGCGAGTAGCTAATTCCTTGTGGGGGATTAGGCGAGTGTTACCTGGGTGTTGGTAACATGGTTTTCTTTGAGTCGTGAGTTAGTCTTCAAGTGCATGGTATGGGCTTTGCATCTTGTCGTTGTAGTTGTCGTCATGTCGTGTTGTTGTAGTAGTTGTTGTTAGCAGGGTGGTTTATCAGTTTGTGTTATTCGTGGGGTGCCTCTTGTTGGCATGTTAGTTTGTGGTCGGTGGCGAGAGTCGTGTCCGGAGTTGTTCGTCTCAGTATATTTTCGAGGACGAAAATGTCTAAGTGGGGGAGAGTTGTAACGCCCCGGTTTTGTCTTATTTATTTAATTGAGTCGATTTAATTATTTTTGTTTTATATTATTTTATTTTTGACTTTTATTTGACAATATATTATTTTTCATCGCTGTTTATGTTTTATCGCATTTTGAGAGCGTTTGCGAGATATTTGAGCTGAGGGGTAAAATAGTCTTTTAGGGGTTTAAATATTTATATAAATAGAAAGTGGAGAGAAAAGAAAAGGAGAAGAAAGAAAGAGAAAAGAGGAGAAAGAGGAAAATCACGGGAACTCCGTTTCGAGCGCGATTAATCGGGTAAGGGTGAGAAGTTTCAATTATATCTTGCTTGTGTATATATATGTGTTGTTTGTTGTAATTGTTTTGGTTGTTTTGCGACTTTTCGTATCGATTGGAATTAGGAGCGATTCATAGAAATCGATGTTTTCACGGATGATATTCGATATAAACAGCGTAGAATACTTGTCGTTAGGTTTGGATCATGTTTTGGTTGTTGTAGTATGATTTGGAAGTGTTTGGGTGGAAGAATGATGAATTTGGACCATTATGACCTATAACAGCGCTACTGCGAATCCCAGAATTCGCAGGTTCGCACTGCGAACGACAGGGAATAGGAAAGTGAATGCTCGCCAGAGCTTCACACTGCGAACGTTGTGTTGTTTTTCTTTCTGCCACGGTTCGCTGGGAGATTCGCACTGCGAAGGGGACAGCGAAGGTTCGCTGGGAGTTCGCACTGCGAAACTGTAGGCTATTTTCCTTTCTAACTTGGTTCGCTGGGACATTCGTACTGCGAATGAGGAAGCGAAGGGCTCGCTAGGAGCTTCGCATTGCGAACATGTCAGTGTTTCCAATTTGTTTTCTTTGTAACTTTTGATTCGTAAGTCGGTTTGAGGCGCGGTTTGATGCGTTGGAAAGCTTATGATCTGTTCTTTCTTATTAAATGGTTTTGATATTGCTTGACCGATTTAATTATGTCGGGGGTTTGGAAATGTGTCGTTGGTCGACTTTTACCGTCGTAAATGTGTGTAATTGATGTGTTATCATGCAATATGCTTTTGATATACATCGTATGACTTGTGTGCTGATATGTGATATGAATGCATGTGATTAAATGATGTGATGATGGTTTGTGGTCTTATGGCAAGTAAATGCATTGTTTTGGGTTAAACTTCGATGCATGATTAATGATGTTGTTGTGTGGTAAAATACATTGTTGAATTGAATATCAATGTATGTTGTTATGATGTGTTGTGGGTAACCTTTGTGGTGTGAATCCCTTGTGGAAGTAATTGTGTGTGCATGATTGTTGTGGTTTGTGGTTTGTGATGAAATGCATTGTTTGAAGTGTTTTCAATGCATGAATAATGATGATGAGATAATTCATATTGTTGAATTGTGGTGATGCATTTGATTGTCATGAGTCCTTGTATGTCAAGCATCATGATATGCATCTTGTGATGTCGTGTGCCCTATTGGGTGTGAGCGACGAAACGGTTCCAGAGGGAATCCGCTATAACATCGTGTGCCTTATACAAAGAGGACCTAAAGCGATGATTATAGACGATCGTGTACCTTATACAAATAGGACCTAAAGCGATCGGATCGTGTACCTTATACAAAGAGGACCTAAAGCGATCCATAAACGTCGTGTGCCTTAAAAAAAAGAGGACCTAAAGCAACGGGGAACATCGTTTGCCCGACGGGGTGTTACATGAGTAATCCTAAGTAACAAGCGATGGTTCCAATAGTTCCTGAGTGAACTAGTGATGAGAAATGATGGATGGATGGTACCGCATATGCATTGCATAGAGTCGTTGTGTCGGTCTCTGTGCATTTACATAAATCATGAATGGATTAATTATGTGTGAGAATTGTGAATGGATGCATTATATGTGGAAAATCATGAATTGATTGATTATGTGTTGAGATTTATGTTTGAATTGGTGAATTGATGTGCATATGTGATAAATGCATTGGTTGTGGATAATATGTCTTATGTGTAGACATGTGCTATGTGATGTGGTGGTGTGTTTTCATATGTTATGACTATGGTGTGCCTTATGTGTGAATATGTGATTATGTTAGTATAATTGGTATATGTTATGTGTATTAATATATGATGCTTGTGGTGAGAATAACTATGTATGTGAATTTATCTGTTTTGCATATTATTACGCAATCTTGATTTAGTTGTTATTTCTCACCCTTCTGTTGTGGTTTGTTGCTCTATGAGGCAATTGCAGATTTGTAGTCTTGGAGGCTTTTGTGAAGATTAGCCCTCCGTTCTTTTGTCGGTCTTGGTGTCTGCTCTGATACGTAGCACGGGAGTCGGGGAACGATTATGTTATATATGTATACCTTTGTTAGATTTATTGTGTATTACCTTTGTATGTATATTTTGATATTATAAAATAATTTATTTGTAAAACAAGTCAGTTATGGAACTTTCCGCTTTATTCCATAATTGAACATTCCTTTTATATGGAAAAAGTTTCCCTTTGAGGGTATTCCTTAGTATGTGTTATGTATCAAATAACTGAACAGGGTTTGTATTTTCTTTCTTTAATTGTGACATCCCTGTTTTCTGTCAGAAAATTAAATTTTTATTTACTCTGATTTGATTATGCATTATTTATTCGCGAGGGGAATTGGGGTGTTTCACCTTTGTTGTCCCGGGATTCGTGGGGACGGTCTTCGCGTCCCCTCTCCCCTCGACGGGATATCGATGGTTCATCGCTTTTAGAGGCACGGGCACTTTCTTGATGGCGTGAGGCCCGGGAAGAGTTGGCCGCCTCTTTCTCCTCGTACTGAATATATGCCTGCGCCTTGAGGAGGAAGGTGTCCAGACTCCTTTGAGGTGCATGGCGAACAGCTTTGGAAAATTCTGAATGGGGCGAAGTCCTCATTCGAGCAGGGACTTCCTCATGTCATCGGTGGTAGGGACTTGTATCGCTTCTTTGTTAAACCTCTCAATGTATGCCCGGAGAGGCTCATCCTTCCCTTGAATTATGGCCTCAAGGGAGGCTTTAGTCTTTAGATGGCGGCATGATGCCGTAAAGTGTCTGGAAAAAATTCTTCCCAGCTGTTTCCATGAGGTGATGGACTCCTCGGGCAGTTGCTTGTACCAGGTCATTGCTCCTTTCTGGAGCGTGGTAGGGAACAGACGGAATTTGATGGTGCTCCGGACGCCACGATAGTCGAGTAGCCCATCGATATTTTTGATGTGCTCATATGGGTCTATTGTTCCATCGTAAGCGCCCAAAGACGGTGGTTTCCCCAAGCCTTTGGGGAGGCGCATAGCCATGATCGCTGAGATAACGGGTCGTGGGGCTCGTCGTTGCTGCCAAAACTGGTCTAGGAAGGGGAGCGGTTGCTTCACTCAGGGGAAGGGCGGCAAATTTTGTGGGGAGACGGTGTTCGCGCCCGGCCCTTCGACCTGACCAGGGGTGAACGTTGGTCTCTTCGGGTTCTCTTATTGCCCGGGGAATATTGGTATCGCGGGGAAATATGGTCACACTTCCGGACGGCATGAGACTCTGGTTCCTGGCACACCCGACGATCACCTTCCCGTCGGGGATGTGGACTTTTGGATCGTTGGCGATCTTTCCTCGACTGAGGGGATCTTGGTCGGGCAGACTCTTCCAACGCCCCAATCCTCTCATTTTGTTGGAGGATCAAGAGGTTGGTCTTGTTGATTTCTTCAAGGAGGGCCACTATGGTCGGGTCGACGTTGGGTGAAGCTGGAACGAGCTGGAGGGCCAGTGAGGGCTGGTCTTTAACACGATCACTACGAGTGGGGGAAGGAGACACAGTAGCTCTATCTCTCAGACGATGAGTGTCTCCTCCAAGGAAGGATGTAGATCTGTCAGCGTCAGTTTTGTTGACGGGGAGGAAAGCAGGATTACGAGCATCTTGGACGTGATCTTGGCAAGCCATGATCAGAATCTTAGACAGAGAGCTATTTTGATCTTGAATCTGAGGTGGATGTTAAGACGGGGATAACAAGGTTCCTACAGACGGCCCCACTGATCTTGAAGGTTGATCAGAACTTAAAGTGGGCCAAGAGAGACGTATGTGATGCTGGGTGTGTGAGATGAGGAGGGAGGTGTACCTGCAAGGCACTCCGATGCTAAAGTAAGAATTGGGAGAGAAAAAAGGCAAGTACAGAAGTATGTGTTTCTTAGAATGATTTGGAATACCTGACCCTCTCAAATGAAAGGGTTTTTATAATACCCTCAGCGCGTGACCAACGATCCCTATTTTTGGGGAGGAATAACTGTTTCCTGAAGAATAGGTAACTGCCAAAAACTGGCCATTATAACAGGCAGAGGTGTTTGAAACTAGCCGTTACCTCGGGCAAAGACGCAATTCCGGACACTGGCGTCGGGACTGTTTCTGGATGGTGGAGCCGTGCGTAACGGGCAGGAACGCCGGGGAGGAGCAAATGACCCTGAGGTTCATCTGTCTGTATATGCCCGGTGGAGGGGAAAAAAGGTAAATGCTTCCCGATGTTGGCTGGACATAGGCAATTGGGCCGTTCTGGGAGCAGAAGTGGATTGAGCCATGCCTAGTCATTGGTCCAGTCCGAAACATTTTCCTTTTAAAAATCATTTTAAAAATCTTTTTGATGCATATTATTGCATATTATTCTTGTTTGACCTATTTTGACTTCTGTTGGCCTTGGATCTTGGTTGATTTGATCATAAGTTTCATCAAACTCAATGAATCTTGGGTGTTGATGGGGTGAAAATCGTAATCCACCAAAATGGATGATTGGTTTTGATGATAACTGTCTTAATCCAATTTGATTTTATTTCTTTTGTGTATCTCCTTCTATTTTCATCTCTTTCTTTTTTTCCACCTTTCCTCTTGATCAATTGGAGGATGTGTAGGCCATCTTGTTCATGGGATCATGAGTGGTGCTTGATGAACTTTCATAATTTCAAATCTACCATTTGATTGATCAGGGATCAATTAAGGTACTTTAGATTGATGCATAAGTTTGTCCTAAGTATCATGAAGGATTGATTGATGTAATGGATCTATCTTTCCTTGACTTAGGTCTTGATCTACCTTGTTTTGACTTGTTCTACATGTTGTAGGAGTATGATCTCTATATCATATCTCTAACATGTACGGTACATAAATTGTTATTGACCAGCCTCACATAGTATGATCTTCCTTATAGATTATGCTACGATTACTTAACATAATGCTAAATTTGTCCCGAATCGGATTATTAATTCTAATACTTATACAAACCATATAATTGTGCTAACATTTATTTTTATGTCATCTACTTTTATGCACATTTATCTTTAAGTCGTTTACTTTCTTGCACCTTATTATATATTGATCTATTATTGTCATTTACATATCATATTATCATTGTTTATGTTTATGCCTTTTCACTACAAGAAAAAATGAGATTTACGACATTTGAGTTGCGACAGTTATCATAAAACCGTCCTTATTCCTGGATTGCGACGGTTGTCACGATAGTTAGGGTCAACTGTCGCATATTTTTTGCGACAGTTATTACAAAACCGTCCTTATTCCTAAACTGCGACGGTTGTCACGACAGTTAGAAACTAGATTGCGACGGTTGTCACGACAGTTATCACAAAACCGTCCTTATAATTATTAATTATTTTAATAAATATTAATTATATGAATTGACATCCTTTTCTTGATTAAAACAAATTTTATATTCTCTCAAAATTACATCGCACCCTCACGCTCGTTATTCCTATTTCTCTCTGCTTACGTTATCCTTCCTCCCACGATCTCCTTGTTTCCACGGTTCAAAATTCCTCTGCTAAACTCAAATAATCTGATTTCTCCTATTCTTTAAAAAACTAGCAAACTCAAAGAGACAAAAACTTGGCCCTAGTTCCTATCTTTTCCATCTTCTCACAACTACAAGACCTAACAAACGGATCTCCAAGATTCACATCGTATCGGCATGTTATACCAAGGAGTTCAATTAAATGATGTTTTAGAAGTGAGTTACGTAAAAATGGTGAGAAATCATACCGATTTGAAGCTTTTGTTGGTTCAGATTCCAACTAATCTTTCGGCAAACCTCCGGTAATACGCAGTGAGTTTCGATTTTCTCTTTTGTTCCACTCCTCTTCTTTTTCTTTTTCTTTGATTCATGAGTATCTCTGTGGTTATTGTTGTGATGGTTTCAGCAACTGGTCTTGAGTGATTTGGTCTTGATGTGTAGCATGAGGATTTTAGTGCATTCGAGAGGGTGATGGTGTTGAATGAAATTTGTGGAGGTTCAGATTTTGGATCGAGGGACTTTTGGAGGAGTTGCGATGAAGATAAAATGTAGAAGAACCGTGTGGTTCTCTTTTGCAAAAACTCTGTTTTCTGGATTTTTATTTCTTCACCAGTGAGTATTCTATTCTCCTTCCTTTTCTCCTTCTTTTCAAATTGTTTCTACTGCCTTTTTTAAACCAAGATTTGACTTATTGGTTTAGTATTCACTTTTTCTCATTGTGTGGATGTGTCGCCTTCAAGAGCAGGTTCTATTGGTTCTTCTCTTTTTTTCAGCAAGTTTATGGCTTGATAATAACTTGTTCACAAGGTGTTTGCCTTTTTTTTGTGTAACAACTTTGCAGGATGTAACAGGGTTGTACTTACACCAATTAGGCAAGGCGTGGTGGCGAGGCTATGGCAGAGTCTGATTTGATTTTTGTACATAGTTTTGTTGTAGGAGTTTTGGAGTCTTGTGGGGCTTGGAAGCATTAATCCGTACGACTTATGCAGGCTGTAAGTTGCTATAGAAAATGAGATGTAGCTATCCAATGAAACTGAAACAGGCTTGGCATACGCACGCTTCTGTGTGTGCATACAATCTGTCTGCATGCCATGTTCATCTAACTGATACTTAAAATGGCAGAGGTAAAATATTATTATCCTAGGAAAAGGTGTCTAATATGCTCTGATTTTATCACTAATAAAGTCCTTATGTTGTCGGTTTTTCGGTCTTTGCCTTCTTTTTTATCATTGGAAATATTTTTAGTATTCCATTTCATTAAGAGCAAACTCAATTTGATTCTCCAGTGATTAAGGTATGGGGCTCAATATTGGCTTCTTCACATTGACAGGAAAGAAGAAAAATAGAGAGTGCTTTATTTGGTGGTAAAATTTACGGTGTTGCTGCAACCAATGCTCTTGAGTTGGGCATTAATGTTGGAGAAATTGACATCACTCTGCATCTAGGATTTCCTGGTAGTATTGCAAGGTATTTTTCCTTATTCTTTCATATTCTTACTTGTCCTTTTTAGCTTCTCGTTTGCGAGGTTGTCTGATTTCCTTTTATTTTCCAATAAATATTTTGTATTTTAGCTTGTGGCAACAAACTGGTAGGGGTGGGAGGAGAGATAGGCCATCACTTGCTATATATGTTGCATTTGGTGGACCACTTGATCAATACTTCATGAAAGATCCTAGAAAACTTTTTGAAAGACCAATCGAATGTTGTCATATTGATACTCAAAATAAGCAGGTTCTTAGTGTTTAAAAATAGTATTTTTAAGATTATTTATAATGTTTTTAACAAATGGAATGGTTTGTGCTAATAATAACAGACTCTCTCCAGGTTCTTGAACAGCATTTGGTATGCGCAGCTCATGAACACCCTCTCAGTGTGCAGTACGATGAGCAGTATTTTGGTGCTTGCTTAGAGAGTGTTTTGAATTCTCTAAAAGATAGAGGATACTTATGTCCTGATCTGTCTGATTCTTCTGGAATTTGGAACTACATTGGTCCTGAGGTACATGAAGTTCATCAACATGTTAGGTTTAATATCTTGTTGGTGTAGTTTACTTCGCTATTAGTGAGCTCTTCAAAATATTTGAATATTGTAGGATGACAATTTTTTCTTGTTTTTCACGGAACCTTGTTCCCTCCAGAAATTACCTTCGCAAGCAGTCAATATCCGAGCAATAGAAACTGTTTGGTACAGTGTCATAGATCAGAAAAAGAATGAAGTCCTAGAAGAGATAGAGGAAAGCAAGGCTTTCTTTCAGGTATTGACTTCTACTTATATGAACAAAGGACTCCGATACTTTTCTAGAATTATATAGATTTATTGTGTATATATGATGTACTTGATTCAGGTATACGAAGGTGCAGTGTACTTGCGCCAGGGGAAAACCTATTTGGTTGAAAAGTTAGATCTATCTAGCAAAACTGCTTTCTGTAAAGAGGTTGATCTAAAGTATTATACAAAGACTCGAGATTACACCGATATCTATGCCATTGGGGGTAATATTGTATGTGATCTTCATATTTGTAGAGATTCTCTGCGTTATCTTTTTAACCTATTTCTCTTGAAAATAGTGACGACCAGTTTTAATTTGAATGGTTCTTTGATGAAATAAGGAATTAAAGAATGTGTGAATTTAAAACTTACCCTTTCACCTATATCTTATGGATAATGCTAGTTATGTTAAGGCGTTTGAGAACTTATGTCCGTCCTATTCCCAGGCTTATCCAGTAATTGATTCCATCATGTTTCCAAAAACAAATGTGCATGCTAATTATGTATGCCAAGTGACAACTACTTGGTTTGGATTTTATCGTATCCGGAAAGGAAGCAATTAAATCATTGATGCTGTTGATCTAGCACTTCCTCAATACTCATACGAGTCACAGGTGAACTTAGGCACTGTTAGGAATTCTTATGCCACCTTTCTTTTTATTATCTATATATGACATGTCTTTATTTTAGCTTTAGTGTGCTCTTTCTCTGTTAAAAGGCAATCTGGGTTCCTGTGTCACAATCAATAAAAGAAGCAGTGGTCAAGCAAAATTATGATTTCCGCGGAGGTTTGCACGCCGCTTCTCATGTTGTTTTACATGTCGTGCCTTTGTAAGTTTAATATAAATGTCAATCATAAAGTTTTGGCATCAGTAACATAATATAGAGAAGCCTTATTCCTTCCACCATGTTCTGTAGATTGTTGGTTATATTTCGCATTATCTTTTACATATGTTAAGCTCTTATGTAATTTTTTTTCCCTTTTCTCTTGCATTTTCCTTCATATCAGTTCATATCAGTTATTCATAGCACTAATATCATTCTTAAAGTAAAGTGTGCTTAATTATCCTTGGTCCCGCCGATTTACACTCAGCTCATAACTTTTTTAATGTATTACATTGATCTCCCTCGTCTTTGATTTTTCACCAGTATATATGATTGTAGTGCGGATGTGAGTATGAACTATGAACTTAATATGTGAAACTTTTTCTGCACTCTGGACCTTTTATTGACCAAAGTTAACATGGAAAGTGAAATTATAATCTGAACAGTCTGTATTACATGCTGTCTTGCTATAATGGTTTGGAAATTTGACTATGAACTTAAATCGGTTCCTCTTTTCTATTAATCAAACTGTTATTTCTGTTCATCATGTTTATATATATATATATATATATATATATATATATATATATATATAAAGATGTTTGTGTTTGCAGACATATAATGTGCAACTTGTCCGATTTGGCTCCTGAGTGTCCGAATCCTCACGACAGCCGATATTATCCTGAAAGAATCTTAATATATGATCAACATCCTGGAGGGTCTGGAATTTCAGTACAGGTAGATAATACGTGAAAATGTATTTTTTTTTAATTATCAATGACATTTTATAATAGAGTTGTTTTTTATTTAACAATCTTCCCAGTTGCCAATCAATGGCAACATTTTCGGTTTCATAATTATTATTTTGTTTGATAGGCTCAACCGCACTACACAAAGTTCCTGGCTGCTGCTCTAGAAGTGCTCACAGGTTGCCGCTGTTCGGCTGAAGTGGGTTGCCTAATTGTATTCAGGTCTGGATCAAACATTTTCTGAGGAATTAAATTGTATCCATCTTTGGCATTCAGTTTTGATATAGTTGTTATATTTTGTAGAGCTTTGCTTGTCATGAGTATAACGAGGTTTTGCACAAGGATGCGACCATTATGATCATCAAGGTGGTAGTGATTCAATTTAATTCAACCTCATGATTGCAGTGCCCACAAATCTTCCTAATATTCGTAAAGACTTGCCTATTCAAGCATTTGCTGTAGGACATCTAATATTTATTATGGATTCTTCTTAAGTATCATTAGTTGTTACAACCTTGGTAGTTCATTGATTCTGTGTTTGGCTTACGAAAGTTACATTATAAAAGTTGTAATTAATAATTATTTCAAGCACGCACTGTTGTAATATTGTGATTAGTAAAATAAGAGGCTGCAATCAATTCCAACCTTAAGTTTAGGGTTAACTGCAAAAAAAAAAAAAAGTTATGCTGAAGTGACTGCTTGATTTTTTTTTAATTTTAGAAATATATTAGCTGCGGAATTTCCTACGGATTTTACATTTCCTGCGGATTTACCTTTGGAAATACCTGTGGTTTTTTATTTTTGGATAACAAAAACAATTATTTATGGCGGTTTTAACCGCCGTAATTTTCAATTTACGACAGTTCTTTACCCGTCGTAACATTGAACGACGGTTGGAGTGACGATTTTTGGAACCGTCGCGATATAGCCTAGCGACACACGTTTTCGCGGCAGAAGCAAAACCGTCGCGACTAGTAAATTGTGGCGGTTCAAACCGCCGTAATCTGCCAATATTAACCGTCGCAACTTGCCAATTTTCTTGTAGTGTTTTCTTTTTCTTTGTCCACTTGGACTTTTTCTCTCTCTTTTAAGACATTAATAAAGGCTTAAACCATAAAAGAATTAAGTTTTCCATTGAACTTTTTGGTGACTATCCTTTGCTTGGATGATGGACTTATTGGACTTAGAATTAGGTTCTTTTCCCTATGCTTTGGAGTTGTGCCTTGAGACCTTGAAAATTCATCTGGTACCTTGACTTTGAGATGACCTCTTAGGAAGACTTGGATTGGATACTTGGTTTTCATCTGATACTTAGTTTTCATCTAATGCTTGGTTATTTCTCTACTTAATTGTTGTTTATTGCTTGTGTCCAAAGGATGAGATAGATTGATATCTTGGTTATATATTTCCTTCCTTAGTTTTTTATTTTATGTTTTAGGGTAGCCTCTTCATCTCCTCCCCTTCTTAAATTTTCAAAATCTTCTCCCTTTTTCAAAACCTTGTTTTAAACTTGAACCTCCTTCATAATAAACCTTGACTTTGTTAATTGATTTTCAAACTCTTTTTCTTGAATAAAGTGCTAATCAATTTTAAGCATATAAAGACCATTTTCAAAAGACTTAAAAAATACTTAACTCATTCAAACCATTTTTATGCCTTCGTGTACTTTTCATTTAAAACTTTTTCATAAGCATTAGACATGAGTCATTTTCATAGTTGAGATGTAATTCTCCTATCTCCGTAGTTATGATTAGTGTTGATTTTTTTCCACTTGAGAGAGCTAGTGTCATACTTGTTAATTTTAATCCAAGTTGGAGCCCTTCTCAATAGTGATGCAAATGTCCATTTTCAAACACTTATGGGTGACTAGTTGAGTATTCTCCTTAAAATGACAACTTGTCTTCCCATTTAAAATCAATCAAACAAATCCCTTTTGTTATTTTTAGCACGAACTACGAGGTTTTGATCCTCCATTGCACTTTGTGGGTACGTAGGCACGAGGCTCAGGAAGTCATGTCAAACACAAAAACCTTAAAAAAATGTTTCTCTTCTCATCTCCACCATTTTTTTCAAACAATACCTTTTAAGGCAAACATAGATTTTCAAAAGGTTCCTATAGAGTACTATAGATGTTTTGGGTGCTAACACCTTTCCATTGCATAACCAACCCCCTTACCCTTGTCTCAGTTGTTTTTTATTAGTTTTGTTTTTAAAACTTATTTGGGTTTTGTTCATTCTTTTTCCCATTCATTTGGAAAAATAAAAGTGTGGTGGCGACTCTTGCATTATGAGTTAAGTTAATCAATAGCTTAATCTCAAATTTTCCCGCTACACTTTGGCCCGATACTTGTTGAACTTAAGACTTTACATAAAAGAGGGGGGTTGAATTGTGTGGTTTGGAAAAATATTGTTTTGAAAAACTTTGGAAAGTAAAATCAGAGTTTTAAAAACATTTATGAAAAACTTAGCAACAAAAAAAATAAAAGACAGAAAATAAAATGCTAAAAGTAAAAGAGTTAAGGGAAAGAGATAAACACTACGATATATAGAGGTCCCGGTCTAACCGTAAAACGACATACTCCTCTCCCCAAGAATTAATCTTGAGAGTATCCAATAAACATTGGGAGCTTTTAGTATGAAAGACTCATGAACCCCTTATACAAGGAAATGATGGTTGATCTTCAACCAAATAATACAAGACTTCGGGATATAACAGTTTGAGTATTCTCTTCCAAATAGTGAATTCAGACGACCAATCATTTTTTCACAAACCAGGATCTTAGAGCGATTAGTCTTTAAGTTCCTTAAACCTTGTAAGCTTTTACACTGGTTGAGCTCTCAAACCTTAACCCTTGATTTTACACAGGATAACCAATAACCTGTGAGATTTTAACATCGAGTTGATCTCGAACCTATGAAGCTTTTAATACCGGACTAAGCTTCAACCTATCTTGATTTTAATATTGGGTTGACCAAGAACCTATGAGATTTTATCACGGGCTAATTTCCAACCTAAACTATGGCAGAATCACACAATCTTAAACCAAAACTTTTTACGGGTTTAGCTTCTAACACAAACAAATCCTTAAATGGATAATATTCAACCAAGGTGTATACAAAAGATTCCATTGGTGAATTTACAATTCTACCCTTTTCAGAATAGAATTGTCTCCTCACTCACAAAATAAATTTTCTCACAAAAGCACTTAGGCTAAAACATTAGTGAGAGAAAATTAAATAAAACTTTTGAGAGAGAGAGAGAGAGAGAGAGAGAGAGAGAGAGAGAGAGAGAGAGAGAGAGAGAGAGAGAGAGAGAGAGAGAGAGAGAGAGAGAGAGAGAGAGAGAGAGAGAGAAAAGTGTGTCAAAACATGTTTCTAGATGAAAAGAAATGAAAAAAGATACCTCTATTTATTGGCCAGAGGTTGGTTCAAAAAGGAAATTTTAATAAAAGCTTTTTATGACATTCTAATCGATCGACACATATTCACAATCGATTAGAAGTTTAAAATACAATCGATTGTAATTTAAAAAAAGGAAATAAAAGATAAATAGTCGTGGCACATCACTAAGGCATTGCCCCAATTGCTTGTGACGCAATTTTTAACTGAGCTAATTAATTAAATAAATGTCCCAATCAATTAGATAAGTCAAAATTTCACCTATAACTATTTTATTTATGATGGTGCAATCTCTCTGTTTCACTACTAAAATGTGGCATCCTTTAATGTAAGGCTTTAAAGAACTTTTTCAAATTTACCTCTTTGCCTATTATCATATATTTGTGCTTATTTCATATTAATTTCAACTCTAAGTATTCCTTCCAATTTCTAACTATAACTAGCTCTAATCTGAATAGTTATAATCACTTGCCCCATCTTCTCCCTCTAGTATTTAACGAATTATTTATACTTAAAATCTTATTTTCATTTTTATTATAATTCAATTTAATATTTTAAAAATACCATAAGAAAAGATACACATATTTTTATTAAAATATATGAAAACTACAAATCTATGAAATGAAAATAGGTTGACACTTGACAGCCGCGCATCACGCGAAGTGTCAAGATTGCTCAATAGATAATTAATTATACAGTAAACATGCATTATGACCAAGTCAAGCCATGTTATTAAACTTCTATCTTTCAGGACAGCCTTGGACGTGTCCTCCCTTCTGAATCTCGAACCAGGCAATGCCCATCACCATCACCATCTCTTTCTCTTTCTCCTCTCTTTTCAACAAACCCACCAAATCGCATGCCTTCAGGTGGGGCAGTGGCTTATGACAACATGAGCCCCTCCGTCTTCATCCTCTGGCTTGTCACTGTCCCTCTCCTTCTTGCCCATCCTGCCCTCTCCAGCCCTCTAGGTATATATATATACATATACATATTTTTCAATGCATTATTAACGTGATCATCAAGAAATCCCCTTTTATTTCAATATACTTTTCTTTTTTTCACCGTTTGTTCATTCATGCATGCATGCATACAGGTTATTTTGTAAACTGTGGAGGCACAAATGAGGTAACTGTAAACGGTCTAAAATACATTCCTGATGGAAGCTACATAAAGGTTGGAAGCGTCGCCACAATCAACAAACCAGACTTGTTGCCAACACTCTCCACGTTGCGTTACTTTACCAACACGTTATCTAAAAAATATTGCTATTCGTTTCCGGTTATCAAAGGAAACAAATACCTTGTCAAGACCGTGTATTATTATGGAGGATTCGATGGAGGGAAGCAGCCGCCCGTGTTCGATCAAATCGTTGAAGGGACAAGATGGAGCATTGTTAATACGACAGAAGACTACGCGAAAGGTCTTAGTTCGTATTATGAGGTTGTGATTACGGCGTCTCATGGGAAGAGGTTGAGTGTGTGTTTGGCTAGGAATCAACATACTGGTAGCTCAAGTCCTTTTATCTCTGCCTTGGAGGTTAAGAGTTTGGATAATTCTTTGTATAAGCCTACTGATTTTTCCAAGTATGCTCTTGTAACTGTTTCCAGACATGCATTTGGAAGTGAAAATATCATTAGGTACATAAACATAAACATGTTCTTTATGGTTTATTTATTTTATTTTATTTAGTGTCTAAGATTTAGGACCGCTGCATCGCCACCTGAATGCAGTGAAAAATACGTTCCCACTTAGTGGGATAAGGCTCGATTGTTTAAGATCTCTTGTGTTGTGTGTATTCAAGTTATAGAAATGTGGAATTAGATAGACATGATGTGAATTCTAATGATTGAGTTTTATGCATGTGAACTTAGTTTTCCAGATGACAAATTTAACCGGATGTGGCAACCATTTAAGGACCAAAATCTAGTCACGGCAAGCAAAGCAAATGCAACATCTTCAAACTTCTGGAACCTCCCTCCGGCTAAAGCATTCAGTTCAGGAATAACCACTACCGCAGGAAAAGCACTTGAAATTCAATGGCCACCGGTGTTCCTTCCAAGTTCCTACTACTACATTTCCCTCTATTTTCAAGACGACCGAATTCCGAGCCCTTATAGCTGGAGAATCTTTGATGTTTCTATTAATGGTAACACTTTTTACTCAAACCTTAATGCTACGGATAAGGGTGTCACAGTTTATGCTGTGCAGTGGCCACTTTCTGGACTGACCAAAATTACTATGACACCTTTCGGTGGAATGCCTGTTGGACCTATTCTCAATGCTGGAGAAGTTTTTCAGGTTCTTCCCCTTGGTGGTCGAACTCAAACTAGAGACAGTAATTAACTTATACTAATCTCTAATTTGTGATTTCTTTCATTATACTACAATTTCAATAACTTTACTATCATGGTTGTCTATACATAGTAATTGCAATGGAAAATTTGGCTAAAAGCATTCAGAATCCACCTGCCGATTGGAACGGTGATCCTTGCCGGCCTAGAGGGAATTCGTGGACTGGAGTTACATGCTCTGATCAATTTGTTGCACGAGTCATTGCATTGTAAGTTCTCGTGTATAATGGATCCTTTGTAGTGACTATACGACACAGTCAGTCGCTCAAAGGATCTAGTGTTATTCTTCATATAGTAATAAAAGTAAGTTTTATTTTACTCATTTCATTCGATTTCTTGTATGATTTAAGGAATTTAACTAATGCTGGCCTGGCTGGGACTCTTCCTCCAACTATTGAGAATTTAACTGCTCTTTCTCAGCTGTATGGAATCTATAGTATTTTGTTTTCAAATATCCCAAATAATTCCATTTGTTGTTTCTTTAACTATAAATTTGATTACAGTTTGCTTGCGGGGAACAAATTCACAGGCTATATCCCTAATATGAGTGAATTGCAAGAGCTAGAAACTTTGTATGTAACTCACTAAATGGATCCTCACCTTTCATTGTTTTTTATTTGTTTGATTTCTTAAACTATATGTAGTAACCCGAACTCTTACTCTTTTTTTACTTGAATCACTGTTAAAAGGCATTTGGAGAATAACAACTTTAATGGACCACTTCATCCATCCATTGAGAAACTTCCAAAACTGCATGAGTTGTAAGATTTTGACATTTTTTTAAGCCCAAAATCAATACATTGCATAGCTTCTTTTTTATTCATTATATTGCTTTTTTCATGGACTTGACAAATGGTGTCTGTTAAACCAGCTCTTCTGATTTTCAAAATAACAAGTTGATGGGAAAGCTACCAAACACTAAAGCAAAGTGAAGTCCAAGTAAGTGCTACTTATAACAGTATGCATATATTTGCCTATGAATCTGAAACCATATTGCTAACTAATAATTGTCTGTTTTTTTTGGTTGTAAGGAGGTTTCAACAATTCTTGTATCAGAATCAGCATAATGCCATTGTAAATCCTGCCGGTTTTGTATGTGATTGGGATGTTTTGAGTACAAACCATAGTTGTAATGGGAAGAGGAGTATTGGAGCCAAATGAATATCATTATTTCCTTACATATTGTAAACCAGAACTATGTAAAGTAAATACATCATAAGTTAGTAATGAGTACAAATTATAGATTTTACTATGGTTTTGTTTTTCCTGCTTCAATATATATAGTTATTAGTACATGACAGATTATGATCCTAAAAATGAAGAATAAGAGTGGTTTCTGTACAATCAAGGTCGACCTTTACAAAGCATGTGATCGTATAAAATGGCCCTTCATAAGCAATATTCTTCAAGAAACCCATCGAACACGATTAACTTTATTATGCAATGTGTAATTACCATTCAAACGAATGTGCTTCGTAATGGTAGAAGATGTCAACTCTTTAATCCCAAATACGGAATCTGCCATAGAGATCCGATATCACCTTATCTCTTTGTGATTTCCATGGACAAACTCCCTAATATCATCATAGAGAAAGTGGAGAAATGAAAATAGCATCTGCATCGGATGAAAGCTGGTAGGTCAGGACCACATATCTCTCATCTTATGTTTGTAGATGACATGTTGCTCTTTGGTCAAGCTACAATGGACAATATGTTGTTCTTTGCGACCAGTGGGAGGAGAACATGCTTCATTTATTAAGGGACTTCCCAATAGCTGATGACAGAAAAATGATTTATATCAAAAATACTATTTTATATATATTGCTTTCTTCTTGCTACAGCAAAAGAAAATACAATCAAGGCTTTATATAGACCCAAAATACTACTATTCTAAGAATTAAATGCAACTAAGTTCTATTAATAAACCATTAACCCCTTGGCCTTACCACTACAAGAACTCTTGGCCTTTCAACTGACTTCTAAATTAAAACATACTTAAACTAACATTTAAAGTTTATTCAACAAAACTCCCCGGTAAACTTAAATGTTTCTACCATCCATCATGCCTATCAATTTCTTGCCTCTGTCGAAAACTTCCTTCGACAATGGTTTTGTGAGAATATCTGCTGCTTGATCTTTGCTTGCTACATGCCTCAATTCGACACTTCCTTCTTTCACATGTTCTCAAATGAAATGGAAGCGAACGTCGATGTGTTTGCTTCTTTCATGATTCACTGGGTTCTTTGCTAACTCAATTGCTGATTTGTTGTCCACTTGTATTATTGTTGCACCTACCTGTTTCAGCTCCATTTTACTCAACAATCTTCTAAGCCATATCACATGACAAACACACCAAGATGCTACCACATATTCAGCTTCACATGTCGAAAGCGTTACTATTGGTTACTTCTTGGAAAGCCATGTAAATGCAGTGTTTCCCATAAAGAACACATATCCTGAGGTGTTTTTTCGATCGTCTATATCTCCGCACCAATCGCTGTCGGAGTAACCAATCAACTTGTAATCTTCTGTTCTTGAGTAAACATTCCAAGTGACACAGTTCCTTGGATGTATCGAAGGATTCTTTTCAATGCCTTCCAATGTGAATAGACTGGTTCCTCCATGAATCGACTTACAATGCCGACACTTAATGAAATGTTCGGCCTTGTACATGTGAGATAGCGAAGACTTCCTACCAAGCTTCGATATTTGCTTGCTTCGACACGATCTCCTCCATCAAATTTTGACAACTTTGCACCTGGTTCTATTGGCGTCGAGATCGGATTACAGCTTTCCATCTTATATTTTTTCAAAATTTCTTTTGCATAATTCTCCTGTGAAATAAAGATTCTTGTTTCTTCTTGTCAAACTTCCAGACCAAGAAAAAATCTCAGCAAACCCAAATCTGTCATCTCAAATTCCCGTGTCATTGTGCTTTTAAATTCTTCTATCATCTGAGCATTACTACCCAAAAAGATAAGATCATCGACATAGAGAGCAACAAGCAACACATTACCTTCATTCTTCTTTACATAAAGGGCATGCTCATAGGGACATTGCTTGAACCCGTTCTCCTTAAAATATGTGTCAATACGTGTATTCCATGCTCGCGGTGCTTGCTTCAGCCCATAAAGTGCTTTCTTCAATTTCAACACCTTTTTCTCTTCTCCAACTTTCATATATCTGGGTGGTTGTTCAACGTAGACTTCTTCTTCGAGCACACCATTCAGAAATGCCGACTTGACATCCATTTAAAATATCGGCCATTTGAATTGAGCAGCTTATGAGATGAGAATCGAATTGTCTCCATTCTTGCAACGGGAGCAAATATTTCGTCATAGTCGATTCCTGCCTTTTGCTTATATCCCTTTGCAACAAGTCGCGCCTTATATCGTTCCATTTCACCTTCAACATTCATCTTTTTCTTGAATACCCACTTCACACCAATGGGTTGACTTCCTTTCGGTAATTCCACCAGCTCCCATGTGTCGTTGCGGTCGATTGCCTTGATCTCTTCGTCCATGGAAGTTTTCCACTTCTTGTTTCGCAGCGCCTCTTCAAAACTAATGTTTCTGCATCTGCCAGAAGACATACAAGGTGCACCTCACTTGTCGAATCATACAAATCTTGCAAACTTCACATTCTGGGTTGTAGAGGTTCATCTTCATTTTTTGAATCTTCAAAGTCTGTTGAAATGCTTGTTGGTGCAGCGACCGATGATTCTCCAACTTCGACGATAGCTTCTGTCGAATTTTTCCAATCCCACTTGCTCGCTTCGTTTATTCGAACGTCTCTACTCACTATCACCTTCTTGCTTATGGGATCGAATAACTTGTACCCTTTTGTCTTCTCATCATATCCAATGAATATGTACTTCTGACTTTTGTCTTCAAGCTTCGTTCTTCGTTGATCTGGTACGTGTGCATAAGCCACACTACCAAATACTTTAAGATGAGAAACTGTTGGCTTATGTCCGCTCCAAGCTTCTTGTGGTGTTTTATCTTCTAACTTCGAATGTGGACATCAATTTTGAACATAAATGGCACATTGTACAGCTTCTGCCTAGAATTCCTTCGACATGTTCTTGCTCTTAAGCATTGATCGAACCATGTCGAGTATTGTTCGATTTTTCCTTTCAGCCACACCGTTTTGTTGAGGTGAATATGGTGCAGTTAGAAATATCCTTATGCTCTGCAATTCACAATACTTCATAAAGGTCGTCGAAGTATACTCACCACCTCTGTCAGATCGAACGACTTTGATGTGTCTGTTAGTTGCTTTCTCCACCATTACTTTGAACTTTTTGAACACCTCGAATGCTTCATATTTTTCTTTCAAAAAATAAACCCAGGTCTTTCATGAGAAATCGTCGATAAAGGGAATGAAGTTTGCCACTGAAAGATTCCGGAGTGATTGGCCCACATATGTCAGTATGAATCAGTTCAAGAATATGTTTAGCTTGATATTCTGCCTTCTTTTGAAATTGTTTGTTTGCTAAGCACGCATTCTTCACAAAACCTTCCTTCATAGTCTATGTCTGGTAGCCCGTGCACCATGTTCCTTTTCGCTAACCTTCTCAGACTAGGATGGTGTAGATGACCAAAACGTAGATGCCACAGCGACGCTTTGTCTTCGACATTGACTTGCAAACATTTTCCTCGAACGCTTCTCAAGTTCAGTTTGTACATTCGATTTCTTCCCTTTTTCGACTTGAGCAATCAGATGCCCTAGCTTTTCCTTCAAGTGTAATATCCGATCTTTCATGAATATCGAATAACCTTTTTCTGTGAGTTGCCCTAGACTCAAAATATTGGTCTTAATATTTGGTACATAATAAACATCTTGGATTAACCCAGTCAAGTCGTCCTTCTGCAAGTAACAAATCGTACTTTTGCCTTCGACCTTCACTTTCGATGCATCTCCGAAAGACACATGACCATCTTCAATCTTTTGCATTTATTTAAACAGGTGTTTATGACCACACATATGATTACTTGCCCCTGAGTCGAGATACCACATAGCGTCATTTTCCGCGTCTACTTCCTTTTGAGTCATCAGGAGAAAACCTTCATTCGCTTTGGCTTCCAAAGCTAGATTGGTTGTTTCTTCTACCTTCTTTTCAACTCGACAATCTTTTGCAAGATGTCCCACTTTACCACAATTATAGCATTTGTAGGAGTTGCAATCCTTCGCGTAATGACCAAGCTTGTTACACTTGTAACATTCGATGTTGGAGTAGTTCGATCGACCCCCTCTTTGACCACGTCCTCTGCCACGCCAATTTTGCTGGCTCGACTGTTCTCTCTCGAAGTTGTTGCCTCTACCACTTCAACCACTATCACGACCTCCACGGCCACGTCCTCTTCCTCGAAAGTTTTGAGAGTAGAGTACCTTTTCGTCTTTGATTGGCTCCTTGGTTTGATGTGCTTCCTCGACTGCTTCCTCCTTCTTTTTTATCTTACGTTGTTCGTGTGCATCGAGAGAACCAGCGAGCTCTTCGACTGAGAGCGTCGAAAGGTCCTTCAACTCTTCTATTGCACACACAATATTCTCAAATTTATCTGTTAAAGATCTCAGAATTTTTTCGACAACTCGTGCATCAGTCACCGTTTCGCCATTTCTAGTGAGTTGATTCACCACTGTTTGTACATGCGTGATGTAGTCAGATACAGTTTCTGACTCCTTCATCTGCATCCTCTCCAATTCACCGCGAAGAGTTTGGAGTCGAACTTGCTTCACTCGGTCTGCTCCTTTGAACACTTTTTCTAACGTGTCCCATGCTTCCTTCGACGTAGTCGATCCGACAACTTTTTCAAAGCCTGATTCGTCGATTGCTCAGAATAGCATGTACATAGCCGTCTTATCCTTTGATCGCGTCTCTTTCAACGCCTTCTGTTGAGCCGCCATATATTCCGTAGTGTCAGTTGGTTCTGCGAAAACCGCCTTTGGTCACCTCCCACGCATCTAGAGATCCAAGAAGAGCTTTCATTTGGATACTTCAGTTTTTGTAATTTGACTTTGTTAGTCGCGGCAGAGGCATTTGACTCATCACGTTTTCCATTAGCTCTGATGCCAATTTGATGACAGAAAAAGGATTTATATCAGAAATACTATTTTATATATATTGCTCTCTTCTTGCTACAACAAAAGAAAATACAATCAAGTCTTTACATAGACCCAAGATACTGTTATTCTAGGAATTAAATGCAACTAAGTTCTATTAATAAACCACTAACCCCTTGGGCTCACCACTACAAGAACTCTTGGCCTTTCAACTGACTTCTAAATTAAAACACACTTAAACTAACATTTAAAGTTTATTCAACAATAGCAACCAATATGTGGAACTAACTTTTGAGAGTCAAATATAGGGCCCGATTCTTCTTAGGGAATATTAACTCCTGGTCTTTTACCAATCTAAAGGCACATTACAATTGGATCAACGACTGAAAGGAAGTGTGGACTACAACCTGTTATTGGCTTTGGAGATGGAGGAATCAAAGAATGCATGATCCAATGCACGTTTCAATTCATAAGCCGAATGAATTGATATGTGATCACGTTATAAATTATTGTCGAAGCAAAGCCATCATGAATATTAGGTGGACCAAATATGGGAGTTTTCAAAGGTTTAAATGTGACACCCCCCAATCAATACCCCCAAGCTATTAAAACGATAAATAAAATACAAAATTTCATCAGAGTATATTTAAAATATCACGGCATAGACCGAGGGGTCACATCAATTTGAAACAAACATACAACACCTGCTCATACAGATATGCAACAATCTTCGGTAGTAATACACCCACAATCCAATTACAGAATATAAGCGGAAAATCCGTAACCGAATATATATATATATATATATATATATATATATATATATATATATATATCATGAAAGTTTGTTCGTCATGTACAACCATACATGTACAATTCAAAATATACATATACATAATACAAAATGATCACAAACGGCCACCCTAACTACCCGGTGTCACATATCAGAGCCGACCGACAAAAGAATGAAGACGCAAAGCTTCACAAAAAGACCTTCAGCAACTCTAATCTGCAATGCCTCATAGAGCATTATAAAACAGCAGAAGGGTGAGAAAAATAATCATATTACAGTTGCATATAATTATATATTAACATAGAAATACACAGGTAAAACATTCTCACCACAAATGCACCACAATCAAATACAACACAACACAGTACAATTCTCAAGTATCAAATACCCATACACCTCAATCATACACAATACACTCATCATCAATACAATTACACATATTTCATCTCATCAATCACATTCACAATTCCATGCACAATTAATCCATAATTTATGCAAATGTACAGAGACCGACACAACGACTCTATGCACATGCCATGCGGTACCGACTTCCAATATTTCTCATCACTAGTTCACTCAGGAACTCTGCTGGAATCATCGCTCGTTACTGAGGATCACTCAAGTAACACCCCGTCGGGCCTACGATGTTCCCTGTCGCTTTAGTTCCTCTTGGTATAAGGCGCACGACGTTTATGGATTACTTTAGGTCCTCTCGGTATAAGGCGCACAATCCGATCGCTCACACCCCACACGGGCACACGGTCGTCTATAACCATTGCTTTAGGTCCGCTTATTTTTAAGGCGCACGATGTTATAGCAGATTCCCTCTGGAATCAATCTGTCACTCAGGACGTCACAACAATGCATATCATGATGCTTGGCATGCAATGACTCATGACAGTTAATATGCACACATATACACATCCATAATCATGCATATATCAACAATTACCATACATCGCATTTTCTTGCCGTAAGGCCACCAATCATCATCACAATATGTATTTCATGCAATTTCATCACTCAACAGTACACAAGTCATACAATATTCACACCAACAGCATATTGCACATACACATCAAGTTCAAACAATTAAACGGCAAAAGTCGACAACAAAACAACACATTTTCTAATTCCCGACATAATTTAATCGGCCAACAATTCTCAAAACCATCATCATAATAAAGTACATTTTATAAGCTTTCTAACGCATCAAACCACGCCTCAAACTGAACCACAGATCAAAAGTTATGAATTTTCAAAGAAAAGAATTTATTGAGATACAGCCAAATTCGCCAGGCAACTTAAGAATTCGCCTGGCAGATCCCCATTCGCCAGCCATTCGCCATGGATTTCGCCTGGCGAATTCCATTCGCCAGCCCTTCACCTGGCGAACTAGTGGCGAGTCACCAATTTAGAAAAAACCCCAAGAGTTACAGAAGCTACCCCCTTTCTGTAATTCCAATTTCGCCTGGCGACTTACGAATTCGCCTGGCGAACTCCCTTCGCCAGCACTTCTCCTGGCGAGCTAGTGGCGAGACTCAATTCGCCTAGCGAATCCCAAATTCGCCTGGCGAATCACACCAGAACCAGAAAAATTCTGTTACGGGTTACACGATCCAAAACCCCCCAAAACCTCATTTTTCGTTCCAAATCACTTCCAACAGCAAAACAATTATCAACAATGACTCATAAACACGTGGTGATCATACAACGCAAATTATATCGATTTCCGACCGTGAAAACATCGATTCCTAATCATTTTATCATTTTCGACCTAGAACTCAAAAGCCATGGAAAGACAAGAAACATCCAAGCAAACACATACATAATCATACACAAACATAGTATAATCGAGTTTCGCGCCCTTACCCGATTTAATCGTGTTCTAGAAAGTCGGTTGATTGATTTCCAAGTTTTCCAAATTCTCTCTTTTCTTCTCTTCTCCTTTTCTTTTCTTCTTCTCTTCTTTTCTTTTCTCTTACTATTTTCTCTCTTTTTCTTTCTATTATATTCTAACTTAACAAAATAAATCAAAATGCCCAAATTACCCCCACACTCAAATATCTCGCAAATGTTCCCAAAACGCGATAAAATATATTCACGATGAAAAATAACATATTTTCACATAAAAGTTAGAAATAAAATAATATAATAATAAAATACTCAAAACGACTCAATTAATTAAAAAGACAAAACGGACAAAACTGACCGGGGCGTTACAACTCTCCCCCACTTAGAAATTTTCGTCCTCGAAAATATACCTGAGACGAACAACTCTGGATACGACTCCTGCATCCGACTCTCCAACTCCCAAGTCAAATTGCCCTCAGCAGCGCCTCCCCACGCCACTTTCACAAGTGCAATATCCTTGCCCCGCAACCTCTTCAACTCGCGATCCAAAATACTCACCGGCAAAGCCTCAACCGTAAGGTTCTCCCTTACCTCAACCTCATCCATCGGAATCACTTGCGACGGATCCGGAATATACTTCTGAAGCTGTGAAACATGGAACACATCATGAAAATTTGACAGGCTCAGCGGCAACGCCACCCTATAAGCCACAACACCCACTCTCGCATATATCTGGTAAGGACCAATAAATCGAGAAGTAAGTTTCTTCGATTTCAATGCACGACCAACACCCGTTACCGGCGTAACCCTTAGAAATACATGATCGCCCTCTTGAAACTTAAGATCCTTTCGTCTCCAATCATGATAACTCTTTTGTCTACTCTGAGAAGCCTTCATTTTCTCACGAATAAACTTCACTTTTTTCATAGTCTGCTGCACCATCTCTGGTCCAACCACCGTTCTCTCACCAGATTTGTGCCAACACAACGGTGTTCGACATCTTCATCCATATAATGCTTCAAACGGTGCCATTCCAATACTCGAATGAAAACTGTTATTATACGTGAATTCAATCAATGCAAGATAACTATCCCACGCACCACCTTGTTCCAAAACACACGCCCTCAACAAATCTTCCAAAGACTGAATCGTTCTCTCCGTCTGCCCATCCGTCTGCGGATGATAAGCCGAACTCAACCTCAATTTAGAACCCAATGCCTTCTGTAAACTTCCCCAAAATCTCGAGGTAAATCTAGGATCTCGATCCGAAACAATACTTAACGGAACTCCATACAACTTCACAATCACACTGATATAAATCTCAGCTAACCGTTCCAAAGAAAAACTGATGTCAATCGGAATAAAATGAGCCGATTTAGTCAGCCTATCAACAACCACCCAAATAGCATTATGCCCTCGCTGAGTATTCGGTAACCCCGTTACAAAATCCATAGAAATGTTATCCCATTTCCATTCCGAAATATCCAATGGTTGCAACAAACCACTCGGTCTCTGATGTTCCACTTTCGACTTCTGGCACGTCAAAAAGCATACACAAACTGAGCTACATCTCTTTTCAATCCAGACCACCAAAAAATCTTCTTCAAATCTTGGTACATCTTGTTCGCTCCCGGGTGTATACTCAAATTACTCCGGTGTCCTTCTTCCAAAATCATCTGTTTCAACTCCGAATCATCCGGAATACAAATTCGCCCACGGAAACTCAACACACCATTAACATCCACTTGAAAATCACCACTCGCATCTTTTCCCTCACCCCACATCAAATCCACTAATTTCACGTCCAACTTCTGTTTCTCACTTACCGACATCAGCAAATCATTAGTAACCTTCAACATACCCAGCCTCACACTACCCGACGACACTTCACATACCAAACTTAAATCTCTAAACAATTCCAAAAGTTCCCACTCCTTAACCATTAAAGCGGACATATGCAAAGATTTCCGGCTCAATGCATCGGCTACCACATTAGCTTTACCAAGATGGTAATTCAAGCCAAAGTCGTAGTCTTTCAGAAATTCCAACCATCTTCGTTGCCTCATATTCAATTCCTTCTGATCAAACAGATATTTCAAACTCTTGTGATCACTAAAGACTTCAAACCTCGCACCAAAAAGATAATGCCTCCAAATCTTCAACACAAACACCACAGCCGCTAACTCCAAGTCATGCGTAGGGTAATTCTTCTCATGCACTCTCAACTGCCTCGAAGCATACACCACGACCTTACCGTCTTGCATTAGCACACCACCTAGACCAATCAAAGACGCGTCACAATAAACCACAAACGGTTCATTAGGATCCGGCAAAATCAAAATCAGAGTTGTCGTTAATCTTCTCTTTAGCTCATTAAAACTTTCCTCACACCGAATATCCCAAATGAACGCTTGCCCTTTACAAGTCAACTGGGTCAAAGGAAGTGCTAGTTTAGAAAAACCTTCAATAAACCTTCGATAATAACCGGCCAAACCCAAAAAGCTTCGAATTTCAATAACAGATCTCGGAGCCTCCCATTGTAGAACTGCTTCTACTTTAGATGGATCCACAGCAATACCATTACCTGGAATTACGTGTCCAAGAAAACTCACTTCCGACAACCAAAATTCACACTTAGACAATTTGGCAAAAAGCTTCTTTTCCTTCAAAACCTGCAAAAAAATACGCAAATGCTCCGCGTGCTCCTCCCGAGACTTAGAATAAATCAAAATGTCATCAATAAACACAACAACAAATCGATCCAAATGCTCGTGGAAAATACGATTCATGTACTCCATAAACACACCTGGCGCATTGGAAACCCCGAACGGCATCACAGAATATTCATAATGACCGTAACGTGTCCTAAAAGCCGTCTTCTGAGTATCTTCCTCTTTCACCCTAATCTGATGATACCCTGATCTCAAATCAATCTTACTGAACACACAAGCACCAACCAACTTATCCATCAGATCATCAATTCTCGGAAGAGGATACTTATTCTTAACCGTCACCTTATTCAACTGGCGATAATCAATACACAACCGCATACTTCCGTCTTTCTTTTTCACCAATAAAACTGGAGCACCCCAAGGAGAAACACTTGGCCTCACAAACCTCTTCTCCAACAACTCATTCAACTACTTCTTTAACTCAACCAACTCAGACGCCGACATACGATAAGGTGCCATAGAAACCGGTCTAGTACCAGGAACTAGATCTATAAAAAACTCCACCTCTCTCTCTGGAGGTAAGTCCGAAATATCCTCAGGAAACACTTCAGGAAAATCACATACAACCGGAAACACATCAAGTGAAACTTGACTATCCACAGTCAACGACGCAAACAACCTAAACAACTGAGCTTCCTCCGCCAAAAGTCTCTTCAACTCTTTGGTAGATAAGAAACTCGAGTTTTCGTCTTCCTCAAGAGAAGGAAACCTTACCAGCTTATGATAGCAATCAATATGAACCCGATTGAATTGCAACCAATTCATTCCCAAAACCACATCCAAACCTTCCAACGGCAAACACACTAAATCCATTTCAAAGTCTTTACCATAAATGGTCAAAGGACAACTCAAACAAACCAAAGAAGTAGTTACTGACCCCATTGCTGGAGTATCAATAACCATCTCACCATCCATCTAAGACAAAACAAGATTCAAACGCTTAGCGCACTCAGACGAAATAAACGAATGAGTCGCTCCAGTATCAATAATAGCAACTAAAGGCGTACTATTAATAAAACAAGTACCTCTGATCAGACGATTTGCACTTGAAGTTTGAGTCCCCGCCAATGAAAATACCTTCCCACTAGTTGGAGCTTGCTTCGGTTTCTGACACTTTGTACTAATATGACCAGGTTCACCACAGTTGAAACACTTCACCACATTCTTCCGTTTACAATCAGCTACGACATGTCCGACACCTCCACAGTTAGAACACTTTCTCACATCTTTCCTGCACTCAAACTGACGATGCCCCAACTCACCACATTTAAAACATCTCGGAGAATTAGACATACCTCCTCCACCTGACCTTCGATCAAAAGTACCCCTTTGCTTACCTTTATCCGCTGGTGTTACATACGGACCACTACGAAACGGTTGCTTCCCTTTTCTGTCACTCACACTCTTGTAGTGAGTAGAACGAGCCTTACTATCCTCTTCATAAATCCTACAACATTCCACCAAATTAGAAAACCTTCTTATCCTTTGATAACCGATTTCCTACTTAATCTCAGGACGCAATCCGCTCTCATACTTCACACACTTAGAAAACTCTGCAGTCGCTTCAGCATAATGAGGATAAAACTGCACAAGTTCCACAAACTTAGCAGTATAATCAACAACAGACATACTAGCTTGTTTCAGTTCCAAGAACTCAATCTCCTTCTTTCCTCTAACATCCTCGGGAAAATACTTCCTCAGAAACTCCTGGCTAAACAATTCCCAAGTAACTTCTTCATCCCCAGCTTCCAACACCTGACGAGTACTAACCCACCAGTCATCAGCTTTTTCCTGTAACATGTGAGTTCCCAGTCTCACCTTACTGTCCTCCGCACAATCCATAACTCAGAAAATCCTCTCAATCTCTTTCAACCAAATCTGTGCACCATCAGGATCATGTCTCCCTTTGAAGACAGGCGGTCTGTTCTTCCTGAACTCATCATTACCAGCAGCATTAGGTGCACCCTGCACAGCACGAGCCATAGCTTGCATCGCAGCAGCCAAAGCAGCATCGTTCCTACCAGCCATATTCTGTTCATTTCCAATAACAGAAACTATGGTTAAACCGACAGCTCACTCCAAACGCCACCCAGACTAGGACTGACACAACCATACACGAACTGACACGGACTGACACGGACTGGCTCTGATACCACTTAATGTGACACCCCCCAATCTATACCCCCAAGCTATTAAAGCGGTAAATAAAATACAAAATTTCATCAGAGTATATTTAAAATATCACGGCATAGACCGAGGGGTCACATCAATTTGAAACAGACATACAACACCTGCTCATACAGATATGCAACAATCTTAGGTAGTAATACACCCACAATCCAATTACAGAATATAAGCGGAAAATTCGTAACCGAATATCAACATATATATATATATATATATATATATATATATATATATATATATATATATATATATATATATATATATATATATATATATATATATCATGAAAGTTTGTTCGTCATGTACAACCATAAATGTACAATTCAAAAGATACATATACATAATACAAAATGATCACAAACGGACACCCTAGCTTCACAAAAAGACCTCCAGCAACTCTAATCTGCAATGCCTCATAGAGCATTATAAAACAGCAGAAGGGTGAGAAAAATAATCATATTACAGTTGCATATAATTATATATTAACATAGAAATACACAGGTAAAACATTCTCACCACAAATGCACCACAATCAAATACAACACAACACAGTACAATTCTCAAGTATCAAATACCCATACACCTCAATCATACACAATACACTCATCATCAATACAATTACACATATTCCATCTCATCAATCACATTCACAATTCCATGCACAATTAATCCATCATTTATGCAAATGCACAGAGACCGACACAACGACTCTATGCACATGCCATGCGGTACGGACTTCCAAAATTTCTCATCACTAGTTCACTCAGGAACTCTGCTGGAATCATCGCTCGTTACTGAGGATCACTCAAGTAACACCCCGTCGGGCCTACGATGTTCCCCGTCGCTTTAGGTCCTCTTGGTATAAGGCGCACGACGTTTATGGATTGCTTTAGGTCCTCTCGGTATAAGGTGCACAATCCGATCGCTCACACCCCACATGGGCACACGATCGTCTATAACCATCGCTTTAGGTCCTCCTATTTTTAAGGCGCACGATATATCAAATCGCTTTAGGTCCTCTTATTTTTAGGGCGCACGATGTTATAGCAGATTCCCTCTGGAATCAATCTGTCACTCAGGACGTCACAACAATGCATATCATGATGCTTGGCATGCAATGACTCATGACAGTTAATATGCACACATATACACATCCATAATCATGCATATATCAATAATTACCATACATCGCACTTTCTTACCATAAGGCCACCAATCATCATCACAATATGTATTTCATGCAATTTCATCACTCAACAGTACACAAGTCATACAATATTCACACCAACAGCATATTGCACATACACATCAAGTTCAAACAATTAAACGGCAAAAGTCGACAACAAAATAACACATTTTCTAATTCCCGACATAAATTAATCGGCCAACAATTCTCAAAACCATCATCATAATAAAGTAAATTTTATAAGCTTTCTAACGCATCAAACCACGCCTCAAACCGAACCACAGATCAAAAGTTATGAATTTTCAAAGAAAATAATTTATTAAGATACAGCCAAATTCGCCTGGCGACTTAAGAATTCGCCTGGCGGATCCCCATTCGCCATGGATTTCGCCTGGAGAATTCCATTCGCCAGCCCTTCGCCTGGCGAACTAGTGGCGAGTCACCAATTTAGAAAAAACCCCAAGAGTTACAGAAGCTACCCCCTTTCTGTAATTCCAATTTCGCCTGGCGACTTACGAATTCGCCTGGCGAACTCCCTTCGCCAGCACTTCGCCTGGCGAGCTAGTGGCGAGACTCAATTCGCCTGGCGAATCCCAAATTCGCCTGGCGAATCACACCAGAACCAGAAAAATTCTGTTACGGGTTACACGATCCAAAACCCCCAAAAACCTCATTTTTCGTTCCAAATCACTTCCAACAGCAAAACAATTATCAACAATGACTCATAAACACATGGTGATCATACAACGCAAATTATATCGATTTCCGACCGTGAAAACATCGATTCCTAATCATTTTATCATTTTTGACCTAGAACTCAAAAGCCATGGAAAGACAAGAAACATCCAAGCAAACACATACATAATCATACACAATCATAGTATAATCGAGTTTCGCACCATTACCCGATTTAATCGTGTTCTAGGAAGTCGGTTGATTGATTTCCAAGTTTTCCAAATTCTCTCTGTTCTGGACTGGACCGTGATTTCCTACAATCAAACAGGCCCAATCCATATAACTTGAAGAAGCCCAATAAAGTCCTAGAGAAGGACACATGACTGCCATACGCGAAGCCAAAAGCATGTCGGGCACCCTGAGAATCCGAGGACACTTGAGCATCCAAAGACAAAGGAAGACGTCACACCCTGATGAGGACCTCCTCGACAGAGTAGCCTCTCCCCGCGAGAATACTCCCAATCCCCGCTGACTCATAGGTCCTCGACATACGTGGATCGCCTCCATTAGGTCAAGTCCAAACCACGACCACCACATCTCCTCGACATCATAGACTCTTCTCCGAGGAACCCATCAACGGTCTTGTTCACACAAATACGTTTCATGTAACCGTCTAATAATGGCATTAAAGGGACAGTTACAGTAGGGCGTTAACCACGAGCTGGTCATTATTACTACACGTAAGCCCTAACAGTTACTTGGAACGGGTCACACGCTGGTCCCACCCGTTGCAAGTAATCGTTGGCCACGCGCTGAGGGTCTCCTATTAATACCCTCTCACTTGAGAGGGTCAGGATAAGTTAACTTCTTACTCTCATTCTTACTCTCAGTATTTGTTGTGCACTCACTGACTTAAGCATCGGAGTGTCCTACAGGTACACCCCCCCCCCCCGGCTGTCTTTCATCATCACTGAAGTAGCAGTTATTCCAGACATTGTTGGCCACTTTCAAATAATCTGATCCAGGTACGATCAGTGGCGCCGTCTGTGGGAATTTCATAAACTTCCCCGTTTTTCCTTTACGATAAACCAAAGTTTCCTCATTCAACTACCAGCAATGGCCAACCCGTCCGCAAATCAAGCCGTAGATAATGTCATCGCACAACTTGGTGGTAACGCCCATGGCGATAACAATGTTCTTCAGCCCGTCGTGGAGAATGATGTCAGAGATGGAGTCACCGCTTCCCCGTCTTCCGATGAGGTAGAGTACGAGACTGCTCAACAAGATGCACATGAAGCAATCCTCCAGCCCACATATCATCTCGTGGATCCACCACCAAATGCGGATCCGAGCACTGCTGCTTTGTTTGCGTTGGTCAATCAGACCAATCAAATGATCTTCAACCAAAACTTACGGATTGAGAAGCTAGAAAAAGGCCGTGGTCGATCTTCCCCGCGAAAGCACCGACCACCTCCTTATCCCGGACATTCACTGTCTCCAATGGAATCTCGCAGCCCCTCCCCAGTAAATAAAGGTCGCAGGCCACGTTTGAAGCATAACCAGACCGAGCATCCACTAAAGCGCCATCGCTCCCCGCCACCAAAAGCGGCCACTCGTCCCTTGAAGATTAAGAAGAGCAAGCCTTATGTCGAGGAGCCAAGAGTCCTTCACACAGAAAACTCCCCGAGACGTCACTATGTTCGGGGTCATATTTCTCCTTCTGTATCCCCAGGAGATAGCGATGACGAAGACTACCAGACTCCCCTGTCCAGACAAATAATGGAAGCCCCTATTCCCAAAGGCTTGGAGAGACCTCCATCCTTGGGGACGTACGATGGGACATCGGATCCAGACGACCATGTCGAGAGCTCCGAGGCTCTTCTCGACTTTAGAAATGTCTCCAGCGCTATCAAATGTCGGCTATTCCCTACGACTCTTCGAAAAGGGGCCATGGCTTGGTACAAAAACCTGGCACCTGAATCTATAGCGTCCTGGAAAGCTCTGAGGGAACGTTTCAGGAAGCATTTTACGGCTTCTCGAAGGCATCCAAAAACTATATCATCCTTGGAGGCCATCTTTCAAGATAAGAAAGAATCTCTCCGGAGCTACATAGAGAGATTCAACAAAGAAGCGGTCGAGGTCCACACGACCGACCATATAAAATTATATCTCATCATCAAAGGACTGCAGGTTGGTTCCAAGTTTGCGGAATCTGTCGGATTACATCGCCCTCGCAGCTTCGAAGGATTCCTCGAACGAGCTCAATCACACATCGAGTTTGAAGAAGCAGAAGCCACCCAGATTGCCCTTGATTTAAGAAGCAGAGAAGGCCCCCGCGGCCGGAACAGGGAAGACTCCCCCACACCTAGACGAGGAGGGGATAAGAGAAGAGAAGATTCCCCTCCACCTAGACGAGGCGGGGAGAGGAAAAAAGAAAATCGGCATAAAGAGCCCCGGGAATCTTGAGGACCTGCCGGTCTTTTCAAAGATTACACTCCACTAAACGTGTCCCGTGCACGCATTTTCAATGACTGTGCAAATTCGGAGTTCATAAAAGGGAGAATCCGCTTCCCAAAACCAACAGCTCCCAAACCAAATACTGACAAATCCAAGTACTGCCGGTTCCATCGTAGTCACGGGCATGTTACTGAGGATTGCATCCACCTTAAGGACGCAATCGAAACGTTGATTAAAGAAGGCTACCTGAAAAAGTACGCCAAACAAGACGAGGCTCCTCGACCCTCCGGCCAAGAAGCCCTAAATACCGAGGAGTCAAACCATCCGGACACCGGAAAACTACGGGTTGCCTTAAGCATCACACGACCTAAAGACTTCGGTTTCCAAGGAAATGTTAGCGATGCCGAAGCTGTTCGAAACATGTGGAAGAGCTTCCTGGCGGAAGAACTAGTAAGTGGTCGCAGTACCTGGGAAAGTTTCCCCCAAGCCCTAGTTATATCAGGCGGAGATCCTGAACGAGTGACCGTCGGTTCAATAAAAAGGAAGTTCGACGAACTAAGGACATCCACTCCTCGAGACCCAACTCTCAGCTTATCTCGTGGAAAGTCGTGCCCTATAAGTTTCTATCTCGAGGAATTACCAGGTGGATCCCCGAATGCTAATATACCCCTCCTAATTCGAGCACAAATGGCCAACTTTGATGTGCATCGGATTTTGGTCGATCAGGGAAGCTCGGTGGACATCATGTACACTCACCTCTTCGATACTCTCCAGCTGACAAAGCATCACATGTCCCCATATGTGGGATCTGACCTACAAGGCTTCAACGGCGCATCTACTAGACCTCGAGGTTATGTAGAATTATTGGTCACATTCGGAGCAAGTGAAACAGCTCGACAGGCGAAGACGCGTTTCCTAGTGGTTGACTGTCCTTCTCTCTACAACTGCATCTTGGAAAGAACCACCTTGGCCGAAATAACAGTTGTACCATCCACTGTCCACCTAAAAATGAAATATTATACGACTCGAGGACGTGTGGTAACCCTACACGGGGATATTGAAGCAGCTAGAAGATGTTTCGATGCAGCGATCAAAGGCCTAAGTGTCGTCGGTGGCGTCCACCCCAAAATAGCAGCTTCAGACATCGTACAGGTCCCACTACCGCCGGTCAGCGCGGTCGGCCTTGATAGCAGGTTCTCTGGGGAACAGGAAGAAGTTGCAGGCAAAGACCTCCCAGTTGAAATCAACAGGCAGCCTACCTACCCCACGCGCCCCATCCCAGACGGAGATTTCAAACTGATCCCTCTTGGCGACGAGCCAAAGCAAACGGTGAAGATCGACCATGGACTCCCCGACCTGGCGAGGAGACAACTGAAGGCATGTCTCCGAGAGAATGCAAATTTGTTCGCTTGGAGCGCTTCGGAAATGCCCGAATTATATCCTCAAGTGGCTTGTCACCAGCTGACCATAGATCCAAATGCTAGGGCTGTAGCTCAACGTAGGCGTAGGCAGTCTCCAAAAAAAAAGGAGGCTGCTGAAAAAGCTGTAAAAGACCTCCTAGAGGCAAACTTTATTTCGGAAGCCAAGTACACCACTTGGTTGTCCAATGTTGTACTTGTTAAAAAATCTAATGGAAAATGGAGGATGTGCATTGACTACACGGATCTTAATCGGGCATGCCCGAAAGACTCTTACCCATTGCCTAAAATCGACCGATTGGTCGACAACTCTGCAGGATTTAAACTGTTATCTTTCATGGACGCTTATTCGGCATATAACCAAATCCCCATGGATGAGGCGGACAGAAAGCACACAGCTTTTATGACTGAGTCGGGCAATTACTATTATAATGTAATGCCCTTTGGTCTGAAGAATGTTGGCGCCACCTACCAACGAATGATGAACAAGGTCTTCCAAACAGAAATTAGTGACATGCTCGAAGTCTATATGGACGACATGATCGTCAAATCCGCAGAAGAAGTCGACCACGCTGCTCATCTTAAAAAGGTGTTCGACACAGCGAGGAAATGCCGCATGAGATTCAACCCCGACAAGTGCACTTTCGGTGTTCGAGCAGGTAAATTCCTCGGCTTTTACCTTACGGAGAGAGGAATTGAAGCGAATCCCGACAAATGTAAGGCCTTTTCTGAGATTCCCACTCTGAACTCAAAGAAATCGATACAGTCACTTAACCCGGGATGCTCACTGCTCTCTCCCGTTTTGTCGCTAAATCCGCCCAATACGCGCTCCCATTTTTCAAACTTTTTTGACAAAAAGCAATATTTGAATGGAGTGAAGAATGCGAACAAGCCCTCCTCCATCTAAAACAAGTCTTGTCACAACCCCCGGTCTTGTCCCGACCAGACGACGGAGAAACACTTTTCTTATACCTGGCCATCACCGGCGAAGCGGTAAGTGCTGTCCTCATACGGGAGACCCCCGACGGACAGAAACCGGTTTATTTCATGAGCAAAGCTCTCCAGGGTCCTGAGCTCAGATACCAACAGATTGAAAAAGTCGCCTTGGCCCTCGTAACTGCAGCCAGAAGACTACGCCATTACTTTCTGGCCCACACAATTGTGGTAAGAACTGAGCAGCCTATCAGACAGCTCCTTAGTCATCCAGATATGGCGGGGAGAATGCTCCGGTGGTCTCTCGAGCTACCCGAATTCGACGTTCAATACGAAGGGAGGAAAGCCTTGAAGGCCGACTTCGTAGCTGAAATGACAGTCCCCGAATCCTCGACCAATGGCTCCCAAAGATGGACAATTTGCGTCGACGGAGCCTCCAGTGTGTAGCGAGCAATTTTGGACGCAGTTCTTAAGCGCTGGTCGCTCTCTGCGGTTGAGCTTAAACTACAGGTCGGTTCATTTTTTATCCTATTGTGAGCTGAATAAGGAAGGGAAATAGATGTCTCCAATTAACCCTGCTTTGCATACTGAGTTTAAACAGCGGTCTGTTAGGTTACGGATGCTATCAATGTGGGGGGGCCTTTGTACTGGTTATTTGTATTTTCGCCAATACGGTTTCTCTCTTTTTACCTTGACAGAAGGTTTCTGGTGGGGAACAAGGATTAGGATGTTAGGACTGATTACTGCTTTTGATTGATGGAGATATGGGATTTGGGTTTTTTGTTTAGTGTGCTCGCTAAGATTTTTCTTTCAATCTTATGCCTACGTATTTCCGTTTACCGAAACAAGGAAATCAGAGCGTTCATAGTTCCTCCTAGTCTATGGGAGGAAATGGGTGTTTTTGGTGTCTTGTTCAAAGCCCAAGACGTGAAGCGAAAGGGTAGTTTGTATCTTGTTCAAAGCCCAAGATGTGAAGCTGAAAAGTCTATTTGTGTCTTGTTCAAAGCCCAAGACGTGAAGCTGAAGGACCTCGACTTTAGAGAGAATTTGTCATCTCTAAAGAAGGGTTTGTCTGTCACAAATGTTTATAAAGGAGAATTACTTTAACCGGGATGTGTGAATCCGGCAATGCCATAATTTCCTTTAAAGGGGATTTTTAACCTGAAGGAGAAGACTTTAACTCAGTGTAGAGCAATGTTATCTTTCCTTAGGAATTTCTCATGCTAAAAGAGGGACAGTGGCGTGGATGTAGATGATCTAGAGGCTTGCCGCTTACAGCGATTAGATGAAGGGAAAGGAGTTGTTGATGTTTGTAGGTTGTGAACGAGGCACAACTTGGATGCTAAAAGGTTAATTGGATTAACCAGTGGTTTTCATATACAAAGCCTAAGAGGAGGCTAATATGTGTCTCGTACAAAGCCCGAGAGAGAGGCTAAAAGGGGTTGATCCTACAAGAGGATCTTTTATACTCAACAAGAGAGTGTTTTTGTATCTCGTACAAAGCCCGAGATGGAGGCGAAAAGGTTTGACTCAACAAGGGAATCTTTTGGTATCTCATATAAAGCCCGAGATGGAGGCTATTTGACTCAACAAGAGAGTTTTTTGTATCCCGTACGAAGCCCGAGAGAGAGGCTGAAAGTTTGTTTAGCTCAATAAGAACCTTTTTGTATCTCGTATAAAGCCCGAGATGGAGGCGAAAGGGGTGATTGACTCAACGAGGGAGTCTCTTTTGTGTCTCGTACAAAGCCCGAGAGAGAGGCTAAACGTTGTTTGACTCCACTGGGGAGGATCATTGTACAAAGCCCAAGAGGAGGCTAAGGTAACTGTTTAAGTGACAGGTCCAGTATACTGATTTTGAAAGAGAAAATCAGTTCTTATATGAGCAACACTGTACTCAAGTATTTGAGTCAAGGATCCGGGTTATTCCTGTTCTTTAAGGAAGCGGGAAATCCGAAGGGTATTGAGACTGTCCGAGTCTACGGGTTTTCTTCCTATTCTTGAAGGGTGCTTGAGAATGTCTTTGAGACTCAAGGAAATTTGACCGTCCAAGTCTAGAGTTTTATCTTTTGTACTATGCTTTGAGAAACAGTAGTAGACTCTATGAAAGGACTGTTCTATGAAGATGACTAGGTTCTGTTCCTATACCTCTAGGAGGTCGTCGGGACAATTTGTACGAAGCCCAAGAGGAGGCTGGAAGCTTTTAAGAAGCCGAGAGGTCCTTGTACGAAGCCCAAGAGGAGGCTATCATTCTCGGAGGAAGAGATCATTATACGAAGCCTAAGAGGAGGCTATGAATACTTCTAAGAAGCCGTAGGGTCCTTGTACTAAGCCCAAGAGGAGGCGGGGTTGCTTTTAGGAAGCCTGTGGGTCCTTGTACGATGCCCAAGAGGAGGTCGATGCTTTTAAGAAGCCCGTGGGTCCCCAAACCCCGAGAAATTCAAGACAGGCTATTCACAAGGAATAGATCAAGCCAGGAAAGTTCGAGAATTTGGAAGAAACTCAAAGATGCCATTCACGGAGAATACATTCATCTCTGGGAGTAGAGTTTCTTGACAATTCCTAATGAGGACAGTCGAAGAGAAGACTGTATATGGTGATCCTATTGGGGATCTAGTTGTCTATTTCTACTAATAAACGAAACGGCGTCACCTAGTTCTAGACGTAGTTGCCAGGGAAACTCTAAATATCTATACTATTATTACACAGTTGATATGAGTTTATGAAAGAAGACTTACATCGAAACAGCCCCACAATACAGTTATATATATATATATGAATTTGTGAAAGGAGACTTACAGTGAAACAGCCCCACAATACAGTTATATACATATGAAAGCGGTAAATGAAAGCGGGTAAACACTTACTCGGTTGTAGAGCTTCCATGCTGTTTGGTTAGTTGTTCAACAAAGAAAGATTGAAAACAACAGTATATTCAAAATCAAAGGAGAAAGTGCTTTGAAAAAGAAAATTTTGGGGCTTACAGCTCAAGGAGAGGCCCAGGGTTTTATCAGTGAGCGCACTGTTTGAATTTGTACAGAGGGACTTATACAAGTGACTGAGGCCCAAAAAGGTTTTCTGTACAAAGGGATGGGTCTTACACTCTCTCAAGAGGCCCAAAAAGGTTTTAAAGAAAAAGAGTGGGGCTTATAACACGAGGGTAGGCCCAAATGATTTTTTTCGTTAAAAATGGCGATCGCGCCGAGGTTTTCTTTTAACGCAGAGGGGCTTATACAATATCTGAGGCCCAAAATGATTTTTGTTAAAAGGGGGTTGGGTCTTACACTCTATTAGAGGCCCAAAAATTTTGAATGGGTCTTATAGCTCAAGGAGAGGCCCAAGGGTTATTTTGAAAAGGCGACGATCGCGCCGTTGGTTTTTGACGGTATCGGGACTTATACAATACACTGAGGCCCAAAAATGATTTGGTCAAAAAAAGGATTGGGTCTTACACTCTATTAGAGGCCCAAAAGTTTGAATGGGTCTTATAGCTCAAGGAGATGCCCAAAGTTTGTTTTTCAACGGATGATGATCGCGTCGAACTTTTTGAAATACAACGGGACTTATACCATAAGTGAGGCCCAAAGTGGGTTGTATTTACAAAGGGTTGGGTCTTACACTCTATTAGAGGCCCAAAGTGTTTGAAAAAGTTGTATGATAGTGAAAATCAAAGAAATCCTAATTTTATCATTTTAAAAGTAAATTCTTAAAAGAAAATCAATACAAAATGATAAAAATACCAAATAAGCAACTTGTGATTTTTGGTTGGGGTTTGAAAAATGATGTTTTAATCACAAGATGAAATAAAATTCATTTGGTCTTGATTTTCAATATGAGAATTCACTTTTAAAATGCTTTAAAAAACATTAAAAAGGAATTTATTCACAAAAATACTAATTATATTAAATAAATAATATAAAACTAATTTTTTTGTGGAATAAAATATTTTGGAGTATGAATAAAAAGTGTGTAAAACAGATTTGGAAAATGATAATTTTTGCTATGTGAAAGAATTGGTTGAGTTTTGAAGATAAACTAAGAAAAAGAGGAAAGATGTCACAACATCTCATTCGACATCTTTCATGAGTTTTCAACATCTTTTTTATCAAACTTCCAACACCCATAACTTTCTCAAATCTCAATGGTTTGAGACAAAATTTATATGCATCTGGCCCAGAATTTCACAAGGAATCCAATGGTGGTGGTAGTTTTTTCAGATCACACTCCCTCCTCAAAACCCGATAGTGGTTTTGAAAAGGACCTATAATTGCATTTTCTGTGCTACACTTTGATACAGGCATGGATTACATGGTGAATTAGCCCAAACACAACATATACAACATGTATGAGATGTGTATGATCAGTGGACTTCAAAGCAATGCATGATTTCAAGGATTCCAAGTTGTGATGCTTACCTCTTTTTGAGCTTTTTGGAGTTTTTGTGCAATCTATCAAGCCTCTTGTTCCATAAATGATTTGATGCTTTAGACACACTCAAATGATCCCTTAGAAGCTTTTAGGATAGTTGGAATCAGCTGGTACCTGCAAAAACACAAACTGTCCCTTTCTTGCAAAAGGGGTTAAAAGTGACCAAAATAGCAACTCTCTCAAATGGTGTTCCAGATGTTGGGAACCATTTGGGACAGTTCAAGGATGATATTTGGAGTGTGTTTGAGGTTTTATCTGGTTTGTAAAGTGACTGAATCAAGACATGGCTTGAAAAATGCAAAAAAGTGCCATTTTGAGGTTTTGAGAAGTGACTTTGTGATTTTGTGATTACAGGTCACTTGTGATAGTTTGCACAGCTTACATATGATATATGTGAGGTGTGTGTGTGATTAGTTTGAGTGGAATTGCTTTCTAACTCAAAAACTCAGAATTACTTGCTTTGGAAGGCAAATTTGAGGTGAAAGAAGAGATTTTGAGGAAAGCATCTGTTAGATGGCTTTGGTGTACTCAAACTGAGCACAAATGAGCTCTATTTATAGTAGAGCAAGTTTGTTTTCGCAGCAATAGTGAATGGTGGCTGCAGCAGAGGTTTGGCCAATGTTGGCCAATGAAAATCCAAGTCTCCTCTATCCATTGACTATAGGTTAGAGTACAGAGCTTTGGTTCCCTACTTGTTAGAGGAATCTTGACTGAATTCAGTTGCAAATGTGTCAGTCCATGCCACCTCTAAGCATCTATTAAATGCTCCAATCCAAAATTGGAGTCTTGTCCCTCTTTTAGGGATTTTTAGGAATAGCATGCTACTTCTTGTTCCAAGGACTTTGGAGGCTTGGCTCAGTGATTGTCCCCTTTAGATTTGATCCTCAGAGGTGTCCAAAGTGATGACAAGGCTTGGAAATTCGTGTGGCACAAGAAGTGTGCAAATCTATCCTGTAACATGTCTTAAAAATCAGCTGCAGCAAGCCCTGTTGTAAAATTCATAACTCCCTGCTTGAGTATGCTATATGGACGTTCTAGGACTTTCTGGAAAGCTTAGATGACGTACTTCAACTTTGATGTTTGACTTTGGTCTTGGTTCAGCTTGCAAAGTCATCAAAAATGGTCTTGAACTTGTGTAGTCAAATCTGTCCTAAAAGCTGTCATGAAAATTCTGAATTATCAATGCTTCTTGCGAAAATCATATCTCCCTGCTCGAGTATGCTACAAGGACGTTCTATAACTTTCTGGAAAGCTGAGACAACGTACTTCAACTTTGATGTTCAAGGTTTGGCTTGAATCAACTTGGATCATGGAGAAAAACATCCTTGAAGTTGGGACATTCTTGCTGGAAAAATATTAATGATGTCCTATGAAATGTTGAAACATTTGACAACTTTGATTATTAATAATTCCAAAATTTAATCACTTGTATATTTTAATCAACTATGATATTTTGAATTGAAGTGAATTGCATCTTTGATGCTTGTCTTGCATGGTGACAAAGCTTGAAAATTGGGTGGCACAAGAAAAGTGCACAAAATCTGTCCTAAAAAATCAGCTCGAGCAAGGCCTGTTGTGAGGTTCATAACTCCTTGCTCAAGTTGAATTAATGGACGTTCTAATACATTTTGGAAAGCCATAATGACATAATTTATCTTTGATGTTTGACTTTGGTCTTGGTTCAGCTTGCAAAGTCATCAAAAATGGTCTTGAACTTGTGTAGTCAAATCTGTCCTAAAAGCTGTCATGAAAATTCTGCTTTATCAATGCTTCTTGCGAAAATCATATCTCCCTGCTCGAGTATGCTACAAGGACGTTCTAGGACTTTCTGGAAACCTGAGATGACGTACTTCAACTTTCATGTTTGACTCCAGACCTGGTTCAACTTGGATCATGGAGAAAAACGTCCTTGAAGTTGGGGCATTCTTGCTGAAAAAATATTAATGATGTCCTATGAAATGTTGAAACATTGGACATTAAGAATTCCCAACTTTGATCACTTATATCTTTCAATCCTTATGATATTTTGAGTTGATTCCCTCTACAATGTTGAAGTATCAAATACCCTCTTTAAAAGTAGCTCTTACTCAAAATCAATGGATGCTTGGATCAATAGTTACAACCTTGAAAAGTTGTGCACTTGAACATGATTTTAACTTAGAAAAAATTTCTAAGTTTCTTTCAATTTGATCAATTTTGCAATTTTGCGTGATTTCTTGATTAAATTTGATCAAATTAAATCATCCATCATATTTTCTTGAGTAATTGCTTGTGAAGGTCAAATTTGACCAAAAGTCAAACTTTGACTTTCTGCGTCAGTTGACTTTGTATTAGATGAACTTGAGGCTTGATCCACCTGGAATTTTGCACTTTTGTGCCTAATTCTTGATGTGGGAGTCCTCTTGATCCTTTGTGGATGTTTAAGAGGTTAGACAAGTTGAAGATCATGTCATTCCTTGATTGATCATTTGTCTAAAGGCTCTGAGAGGGCTTAAAACCCTAATTTTGATTGTAGTGGATGCTCAACAATTCCTTGAGGAGATTGATGAGGCAAAGAGGTACATCCATATTGTGATGATGATTTGCACAATGATGGGAATCTTAGTGGTCAAAATTTGGGGTATGACACAGTGCAAAGGGCAGCGGGGCAGGCATTATCCTCGAAAACGAGGAAGGCATCTTGATAGAAGTCTCACTAGAGCTATCTTTCAAAACATCAAATAACCAAGCCGAGTATGAAGCATTCCTCATAGGACTTCGACTCATAGAGGACCTTGGCGCAAAAGAAGTCAAAATCTTTACGGACTCTCAGCTCGTAGCATCACAAGTTAGGTGAGAATTTCAAGCCAAAAATGATAATCTCATTGAATACCTAACCTTGGTGCAAGAAAAGTTGAAGAAATTTGTCTCCGCGGAGGTGGCTCACATCCCGCGCGAGCATAAAACTCGAGCAGGCGTACTCTCCAAGCTAGCGAGCACCAAGAAGAAAGGAAGGAACAAATCAGTGATCCAAGAAATACTGACCCATCCGAGCATCAACAAACCTACTTCGACCACCGAGGTGAACGTTATCGGGGACGCAAACTGTTGGATGACTCCAATTTACGAATACCTGATGACGGGCATACTGCCCGACAACCCTAAATAAGTTGGGATAATTAGGAGGCGGGCATGTGCATACACCATAGTCGACGGTAAGATATATCGTCGAGGATTCTCCATCCCTCTACTCCGGTGCGTCGAGGAAAATAAAGTTTCCGAGATTCTCCAGGAAATACATGAAGGAATCAATGCACAACATCTAGGCGGAAGATCCTTAGCTCGAAAAGCTATTCGAGCAGGATATTACTGGCCCACTATGCAACAAGACGCAAAGGAACACGTCAAAAAGTGTGACCGTTGTCAGAGGCACGCGGACATGCACCTCGCTCCTCCAAATGAGCTTAAATCATTGTCATCCCCATGGCCCTTTGCGTGGTGGGGAATGGATATCCTTGGACCCTTTGTCGTAGGATCATACCAAAATAAGTACCTCATCGTCGGGGTAGATTACTTCACAAAATGGATCGAGGCAGAAGCACTAGCCAAGATCACTGCTTTCAATATATTACGTTTCTACAAGAGAAATATACTCGCCCGATTCGGCGTGCCTCAGGCCATTATCACGGACAATGGAACACAGTTCACCGACGGAAACTTCCAAGACTTCGTTGCCAAACTGGGTACGAAACAACATTTTACGTCAGTCGAACACCCATAAACCAACGGGCAAGCTGAAGCAGCAAACAGAGTAATACTCCGAGGACTCAAACGACGACTCGGCGAAGCCAAACAACGGTGGGTCGAGGAGTTACACAGCGTCCTCTGGGCATATCGGACTACCCCTCATTCCACGACCGGGGAGACCCCGTTTCGGTTAACATATGGAACCGAGGCAGTAATCCCCGTGGAAATCAGGGAACCGTCGAGAAGGACAGAAGCTCCTCTTGACAAAGAAGTAAACAACGAAGCCATTCGCGAAGAACTCGACCTGGTCGAAGAAATAAGGACGGGCGCATCCCTCCGAGAAGCCTCTTTAAAACAAAAAATAACTTTGCGTTATAATGACAAAGTCATCAAACGAGATTTCCAAGTAGGCAATCTTATCTTACGGCGAAATCAGAAAAATTCACGTGAAGGAAAGTTGGCCGCAAACTGGGAGGGCCCCTACCGCGTCATTGCAAAGACGGGGACAGGTGCTTATTACCTCGAAAACCTCCAAGGTGAACAACTTGCTCGACCATGGAATGCTGAAAAGCTTAAACAATATTACAGTTGAACGCCACATGTAACTATACTAAAGTTGCCGTTACGGGGAGCGTGCCACGGTACAAGCACGACACCTCTATACGCTAACGAAGGTCACAAGTCACGTTGTGTGTGCGGTGAACTTTTGGCCCGACGAGGGGTACTCTATCGAGCTCCGTCGTCGACGTACCTTGTAGGCAGAACACCCAGCTCGCGATGGGAGGTTCACGCCATGAAACTAAGACCTCGATAGACCTCTTAGCTTCGTTGAAGGTCGGGGTACAACCCCTGACCGCTCGACCAGCTCTCTTCGCAGTCGAGGATCACTAGAGTCGAGCAAACTCCCAAGTATCCAGCAAAATCAAAATAACTTAGATAAAAATAAGTAAAATACCACACACAGAGCAGATAAAGAGGCAAAAATGGAAGTATTAAATCGGACAAGTCCATTGTAAAAATATTAGATAAAGCCCTGGCTCTTAGGCCGGGCAAATCAAAAAGTATGGCACGCAGGCCAAACTGAATACACCATCACTTCGCAGCAGCATCAGCTGCCTCGGTATTCTCATGTTCCCCGCCAACTATTTGTCCGGGCAACACAATCTTGTCGTCGACCACCTCAAACTTAGAATCAGCTCCATCGGTTACAAGGTCCGGATTCAAAAGTTTAAGCTGCGCCACAGCGTTCTGGAACCCGACATCTGCAAACTCTAGAGCATCATCTTCAGCCAACCGAAGGTCCTTCTCGACTTCCCTGAGCTTGGATATCAGGGCTGCTTGAGAGGTCAACAGTTTATCCTCCTCGGTTTCATTCTCAGCTGGCCGAACAGCCTCTTCCAGTTCAGTTATCCTATCCTTGAGACGTTGTTGTTCCTCTTCCAACGCAGTGACCCGAGCAAGGTGGTCCTTCACCGCATCCTCAGCTTCCTTCAACTTCCTCTCTGATTGTTCTTGCTGCTCGCCTTATTTTCTATTCAGCTCCCTGCAGTCCTTCAAGTCTTTCTGCACGCCGAGCAATTCAGCTTCCAATATCTGAAGTCTATCTTTCAGTCGAGAAAGCTCAGCAGCAGAGCAACTCCCACCATTCAGAACAAGGGCAGCCGAACAGAGCCGCATGACGGTAGACATATCCTCGAGGATTGTCTTCCTTCTCACTTCTGCTGTACTCCCCAACAAAGCCTGGACCTCAGCAGGGGTAACACGAGGACAAGTAACCTCAGAGAAATAGCGACGCTGGAGATAACACGGAGGAATCTCGAAGCTTGCAGGAGGGGGAGGGGAACTACCTTCCACATCAACAATGGGCGGCCCAACAGTCTTTGCCCGCTTAGATGCCCTTTGAGCCCCCGGGGACTGAGTCTCAGAGCTCACAGTTGCAGTTAAAACAGCAAGAGATTGCTCAGAACCCTCGGGCACCACGGTAGAGGGAATACTCTCAGGCACTGTCGTGGAAGAAATATGCTGAGAGGCGCTTTGTTCGGTCGGACGGGATTGTTCTTCCCTAGCTCTCTTTGCCTTTAACCTCGAATATCTCTCTGCAACTTTGACCATTTTTTCTGCAAAAAGAAAGAAAAATATTAGTAAAACAAGATACGCAAAAATGAGGAAAATCAAAGTCGAGGATCTGTACACCACCTAAGAGCTCGACAGCCTCCTCATCAGAGAAAGTCTCGAGCAGAACACGAGTATTAATTAGGCGGCGAGTCTTCATCACCTGTCCCTCACCACCTTTCGAGGTCTCTCCGTCCTCGAATACGCTGGAGATTTTATTCAAATTCTCCACGTACGCAACAATTTTATCATAAGCCTCGCGATCCTCGGCGTTGAGCTTATTATGTCCTATTTTATATTTATCTACCCCTTCTTTATAATGCTCTTCTGTCCAATAAAGGGGGAATTTTGGCACCATCACTTCTGTAGACTGCCCGTCCACTTCTTGAGTCACCCGTTCATATATCGAATTTATGGTCTCGGGAGTGACCGACTTCACAAAATAATAACGCCACTTGAAATCTGGAACAAAGTCCAAGTAGGTATGAAATAAAGCTTTATTTTGTTTGAACGACACCCAGCCGTGTCGACCATCAGTCGTAGACCGTTGCAGATGAAAAATTCGGAAGAAAAGGGGTACTGTTGCCCTGACCTCCAAATATTTGCAGACTAACTCAAAAGCCCAGAGAAAGGCCAATGAGTTCGGGTGGATTTGCGATGGAGCCAATTTTAACCATTTAAAGACCCCCTCTTGGAAGTCTATGAAGGGGAGCCTCCACCCCGCCTCTTGAAACATAAACTCATACACCGGGAAGCACATTCCCATATACGGTGTACATATACGCTGGTCCTCGTTGGGACGGTACACTTTCCAAGATTGCTCGGAACCAAGCAACCTATGCTCAACAGTGCAAAACCCATTTTCGTCGGGGAATGTGAAGACGGACGACATAGTGAGGGCCTCATCACACACCCAGTCCTCAAACAGACGCTCTTGCCTAAAAACCATATGGGCCATCGGAATTTCAGCTTGGTTATCCTCCTCGAATTCACCTACGGCCACTTCAGCAGCCAATCTGTCCATCAACCTGAAAAGCAGAAGGGAACAGGTGAATTTGACGAGTCATACCAAACTAGCCAGTCGAAGACGAATAAGAAATGTCCCCGGAAACTCATCGTTTCCCCGGATAACCTTGCCCCTTTCCCCGTGAAAATCAACAAAAAAAAGTAAGTGTTGGGGACCCAAAACACTATCAGGTCCCCGCGATGTTCATCACACTCCCCGGAAAGTTTCTACAAGTCCCCAGAATATTCATCCAGCTCCTCGGTTTTATTCAATGGATACAGAAACAGAGAAAATCTCATAAACTCTTTCTCTTAAAACAACCAAAGATCCCTGCCGTACTCGCCAGGAATCTTTCCATTTCTCACGAGAACTTTCATCAATTCATCAGATAAACGATCTCAAGCAAACTAAACTAAAGAAAGATACTAGAGAAAACAACAGTTTTGAAGAAAATACCTTGTAAATGGCGGAATAGGGTTCAGGCACGGCGTAGCGCGGCGGTTAACGGCGAACTTGCGGTGGTTGACGGCGGCAAACGGAAGATGAGAAAACTGAGAAAGAAGAAGAAACGATTCTTGAACGAAATAACGAAAAATGAGAAATGAAGGGAAGAGAGAGTATTTATAGAGAAGTCACGGAACTCGAGAAGCCTGCGGCACTCGAGTACTCTACCCTAGGCAGCCACCCTATGCAATGATGATTAGTGACACGTGGCACACTGACACCGGTCAAAAAACCCACGCGCGTCCTTTCGTCATCCCATCGTTTCAAAACGAAAACTTCTCGTCTCCCCAATACTTCAATCATATGCAACTCTCCGTTGACCACAAGCTGCCAGTGCCCGCCTCATGATAACTGTCCACATGATATCGATGCCCGACGTCATGATAATCATGGGAATTTCGACCATGCTGATATCCTCATCAGATCATCCCTTGGCATTTCCCCGACACAATTATTGACCCTCAAGTCATTACTCTGATACCTCAAAGCAACGACTTGGGGGGGGGGGGCTCCTGTTCTGGACTGGACCGTGATTTCCTACAATCAAACAGGCCCAATCCATATAACTTGAAGAAGCCCAATAAAGTCCTAGAGAAGGACACATGACTGCCATACGCGAAGCCAAAAGCATGTCGGGCACCCTGAGAATCCGAGGACACTTGAGCATCCGAAGACAAAGGAAGACGTCACACCCTGATGAGGACCTCCTCGACAGAGTAGCCTCTCCCCGTGAGAATACTCCCAATCCCCGCTGACTCATAGGTCCTCGACATACGTGGATCGCCTCCATTAGGTCAAGTCCAAACCACGACCACCACATCTCCTCGACATCATAGACTCTTCTCCGAGGAACCAATCAACGGTCTTGTTCACACAAATACGTTTCATGTAACCGTCTAATAATGGCATTAAAGGGACAGTTACACTAGGGCGTTGACCACGAGCTGGTCATTATTACTACACGTAAGCCCTAGCAGTTACTTGGAACGGGTCACACGCTGGTCCCACCCGTTGCAAGTAACCGTTGGCCACGCGCTAGGGGTCTCCTATAAATACCCTCTCACTTGAGAGGGTCAGGATAAGTTAACTTCTTACTCTCTATATTTGTTGTGCACTCACTGACTTAAGCATCGGAGTGTCCTACAGGTACACCCCCCCCCCCCCCCGGCTGTCTTTCATCATCACTAAAGTAGCAGTTATTCCAGACATTGTTGGCCACTTTCAAATAATCTGATCCAGGTACGATCACTCTCTTTTCTTCTCTTCTCCTTTTCTTTTCTTTTCTCTTACTTTTTTCTTTCTATTATATTCTAACTTAACAAAATAAATCAAAAAGCCCAAATTACCCCCACACTCAAATATCTCGCAAATGTTCCCAAAACGCGATAAAATATATTCACGACGAAAAATAACATATTTTCACATAAAAGTCAGAAATAAAATAATATAATAATAAAATACTCAAAACGACTCAATTAATTAAAAAGACAAAACTGACAAAACTGACCGGGGCGTTACATTAAACATGGTTTTAAAATTTGGTGTGGTTGCGTCGCAGTTGCGGCCACCGCAGTTGTGATGTGAATCGTGGTCTTTGTTAGAAAATTAATTTAAACCGAATGGATCGAGGCTAGAATCGTGAACGGAATCATTTTTCTTAAAAGTATTTCAAGCACTCTCAAATTTGTCTTAGAGTTGGAACGCAGGAATACCCAGGATAATTCAGCCTTACATCGAATTTGCGCAAGACCGACGAAAACTCGATTTAGCAAAGAGTGTCTGGAATTTTGTACAAGAGGATATTTTGTTTGTGATATATTTTTTGAATTCCCAAATGAGGTATTTATAGGCCATGCATGTGTTGTTTCACAAGGTTGTGACCCTTGATGAAACAACACCTTTTAACCAAAAGTTGTCATGTTTCCAACCATTGTCTATGTTCATTCTACAACAACCCTTTACGAAATGTTATTTTTTTTTCGAATTCAAAAATTAATATTCACTTGAATATTTTTTTCTCATTTTGGAACACACTTAATATTATTAATTATTAATAATTTACAACAATCCCCCACTTCTTCTAATAATGACAAACAAGACCAATTCCAGAAAAAGAGAAACAAAGAATGTTAATACAGTTAAGTATCTTTCGATTTAAAACTTAACCTTAGTAAAGACAACACAACGTCAAATCGGAAAGTTGTGAAGCAATGCTTTTAAACCATTAATCCATGTGAATAGACTGGCGTTACCTCACACACATTCTTTAAGGTTTCTCGCCTAGCACTTATTTATGGCCATATGCTTTCCTGTTTCATAAATTTTTTATGAGAGAAACTCCAACTCTCACTTTGAGACGGTTGTAACGCCCCGATTTATTTTGATTATTTTTATTACTTTTCGTAATTAAAATTATATGATGTTGTGTATATGTGTGTGATTATGCATGTTTTGGTAATGTTTGGGTTGCCCTTAGTATGGGGTAGTGACCTTAGAATTATAGAGATTAAGGTGTTGGAGGTGTGTGACCAATTATGTAGAACTTGGTGGTGTGGAGAGTAGTACTAATTAAATTATATTAGTAATATTGGGTTGATCATAGTATTAGTTGAATAATATTAAATTATTTAAAATATTGATTATTATTATTATTATTTTAATAAGTGGGTATTAGTAATAATAATAATAATAATAATAATAATAATAATAATAATAATAATAATAATATAATAACAAGAAACGGGGAATAGGAGAGGGAAGTTGTCAGTACGTGAAAAACAGAGGAGAAGAAGAGTTAGGGCAAGGAAGAGGAATTAGGAAGAATCTCCATTGCTAAAGGTTGAGGATTTTAGAAGAACTCTAAGGTAAGGGTGAGGTTCTAACTATCTAAGGGTTAACATGCTGATTGATGGGTAGGTTATGACATGTAGGGTTTTTGGATTTCTTCTCTTATTTCATGATTATGATGATTTGATGATTGATTGAATTCTTGATGATTTGTGGATTGAATATTGTTGTTGTGATTGTTGTTAGATTATGCTTTATTGCAATTGTTGTTGAAATTGCATGATTGAGAGGTGCATGATATGGATGTTGATTTCTGTGTGTGTGATCGCGGGTCACTGTCAGAACAAGGTTATGAACGGTTTTGGGAAAGAAAACTTGAGTTTCTAAAATTTTGAAAAGTGACTTTTTGTCGAAAAAAGTGTTTTGAGCGAATTCTAAGAAAAGATGGTTTTTGAAACAACTTAAAAAAATAAGTTCTGTTGTGAAAATATAGCAGAATTGCAGTTCACAGGGATTTGTCGGGCGAAGGACCCGTTCCGCCGGGCGAAGCGATCTCGCTTGGAGGTTGTCGGACGAAACTGGGAGGCGCGCGAAGGTTAGAAAATAGGTGTTACTGGAATTTGTATGGGGGAGGAAATTTGCTTATGATTCGTCGGGCGAGCATTGGGCGAAAGGGGAATTTCGTCGAGCGAATGAGGATTTAGTCGGGCGAAGGTGAATTCACTGGCGTCTCGCTGGACGAACATCAGGCAAGCAGAAACAGTATTTGGCTGCCATTGGAACGAACAGAATTTTCTAAAACTTTTAAATTCACATCTTTTGATCCGTAGGTCTGTTTCAGTCACCGTTCAAATAGTTGGAAAGCTGGTTTCGTGTACTTTCTGTTAAAATTATTTTCAATACCATAATTCCAACTATTCAACACGTTAATTATGTTTCCGTGTACGTTGTGATGTGTTGAAAGTTGAAATGTTGAGTTCGATTGTGTGAATGTGTGTTGTAGCTGTGGATTGTAATTGTTGCATGTTATGGTAGGTATATGCTGCGTGTTGTACAGTCGTGGTGTGATGTATTGGCTGTATGATAGTCATATTCATTGGTCGTCATTGTATGTTGTCGTTGAATGCATATCATGTTGCATAAGTTGTATGATAAGCCGTGTGCCCACGTGGGGTGTGAGCGCCTTATCCGGATTCCTTGAAATGGAATTGTGTTGTTGTTTTTGTTGTTGAGGTAATACTGTGTCCATGTGGGGTATGAGCGATTACAGGTGTTCGTGTGCTCATGTGGGGTGTGAGCGATCACGAATGTCGTGTGCCCATGTGGGGTGTGAGCGACTTATATGGAAATTCCGATGGGAATCATGATCATGAAAAGGGGATCGAATTGGTACCACATGCATTGAGTCGAGTTGTGAGTCTCATCGTATTTCATGGTAGTTGTGATCATTGTTGTGTTTTGTTGATGGATATTGACCGCGTGAATGTATGTGTTGAATGAGTGACTTATGCATGAAATGAACTGCTCATGCTAATTATCATGCTTTCCTTTATCTAGTTATGGTATCTCACCCCCTCTATTTGAATGTTGCCTCTACGTGGGTAACGTGCAGATAATCCGCAGTAGGAGACTGGATGTGAGTGGAAGATGAAGTCTTCCATTTATGCTTATAGTGTTGGCGTCTGCTCTGATATGTAACACTGGGGTTTTTGGAACGCTTTTATGAGTGTTTGTTTTGTTGAGAGTTATTTAATTTTATTTAATTTTGATGTTAATCATGTTGCTTCAAACCGGTTATGTTTTATTACTAATATGACGAAACTTTTCTGCTATTTTAATAAAGATGAACCTCAGACATGATCTTACTATTCACAATTAATAAATTTCAAATTGTACGTGTTACATGTCGTATGTATGAGCAGGTGTTTGCTTGAAAGTAGCATCCTAAATGCCGTATGTTTTATTTTACTCTGATATTTTATTATTATTTCACGCAGGGATATAGGGTGTTGCATAGTGGTATCAGAGCAGGTCGGTCCGTCCGGCCAGGTTGTTTAATTATGTGTCCCCTAGTATGCGACATGTGTGTGAAAACTTTGTCGATGCTTATTTTGTTTTCCATCTGCAGGTTGGGAATGAAACAAGTGGGGGAGAAGCGTCTACTTATCTTGAATATTCCCTTTCTTGAGAGATCGGATATCATGTTAATGTATGGGGGAGTGCAGTGTTGGATTGATCATCTGTTTGAGAATGGTGTGATCCTTGAGGGAAGACGTTCATGTGTCCTCGTTGTTCGCTTCCTTGTGAGGGGGAAGGCGATGGTTTGGCTAGAGATTGGTCAGTGATGTGTGGAGTATCCTGACGTGTTTCCTAAGGATGGGCATAGTTTGTCTTCAGTTGGAACAAGATGATGTTATTCTTGGGACGGATTAGTAGGAGTTAAACCCTGTGTTTAACAATCGTTTGGATAAGTAGTGTAGTGTGCTGCTGATTTCAAGGGTGCAAGAGTTGTGAGAGTTGTGTTGTTTCTGAAACAGAAGGAAATACGTAGAGAATGCTTATGTCAACTAAAGATTTGTGTCTTAGGTAGCTTTGTGCACAAGATGCAAGGAACGCTATTATAGTTTGGCAAAATGGTTTATGCCACATCATGATTGTCGACTGTCTATTGACAAATTAAGGAGCTGATCATCCTTAATCTCTTGTTGATAGTAGACGAGATCATGTTGGATGGAATAGATGTGTCTTGCCAGCTTAGATGGTGTGAACAGTGAGTTGTTGGAGTTAAGCCAAGTGGTTACAGATTGTTCTGATGAGTCAATGCAGATTCTTATATCTGAAGATGAGGCGGATTTGAGTTTCTTGTCCTTCGGTCGGGTTGGGATGTCTCTGAAGGAGAACGAACAGGTATGGTTGATCTTTGCTTCTTAAGGAGTAGAGAGAGATGTGACGGCTAGAGTTATGCCAACGGTGTGTAATCTTCTGAGGTTTTCTAGAAGATATATGCGACTTGCCCAGAGAGTGAACTTAAATTCGACTAAGGTGAAAGGCGAGGTTTATAACTGCTAAGTAAGTATAATAACTCTTGGGAGATGAGGCTCAGATGTTTTCCATATTGCGAAGATGGTGTTCTGGAAATAGGCATTAAAGCCACAACAATGGGCTGCCACTTGTGCGTGATTTCTAGATGTGGTTCCGGATGAAATATTAGATGTGCTGCTAGAGAGGGAGGTGGAATTCTCTATTGATATTGTCCTTGGTACCGGACGTTTCTATGGCACCATACAGGATGTCGGCGTTAGAATTAGTAGAACTGAAAGAGCAGTTAAAAGAGTTGTAAGAAAAAAAATTATGAGACCAAGTGTATCGCCTTGGGGATCTCCGGTGTTGTTGGTGAAGAAAAAGGATGGCAGTATGAGGTTATGTATCGATTACAAGCATCTGAATAAAGTGACGATTAAGAACAATTATCTACTTCCAAGGATATATGACTTAATGGATCAGTTGGTGGGTGCCCGTGTGGTAAGCTAGATTGACTTGAGGTCGGGTTATCATCAGATACGAGTAAAGGATGAAGATATTCGGAAGACGGCTTTTAGGACTCGATATGGACATTATGAGTATGTAGTGATGCTGTTCGGAGTTAATAATGCACCTGGTGTATTCATGGAGTATATGAATCGAATTTTTCATGCTTACTTGGATCAATTTGTGGTTGTCTTTATTGACGACATTCTAATCTATTCTAAGTCAGGAGAGGAACATGCTGAGCATTTGTGGATCATGCTGCAAGTGTTAAAAGAAAAGAAGCTCTATGCTAAGTTATCTAAGTGCGAATTCTGGTTGAGAGAGGTAAGTTTTCTTGGTCATGTTATTTCAGGTGATGGTATTGTTGTGGATCCATCCAAGGTAGATACAGTTCTACAGTGGGAGGCTCCGAAGTCGGTAACGGAGATTAGAAGCTTTTTGGGCTTGGCGGGTTATTACCGTAGGTTTATTGAAGGCTTTTCGAAGTTGGCACTTCCATTGACTCGGTTGACTTGCAAAGGTAAAGCGTTTGTGTGGGATGTTCACTATGAGAAAAGTTTCATTGAGCTGAAGAAGAGATTGACTACAACTCCAGTTTTGATTCTACCCGAACCAAATGAACCGTTTGTGGTGTATTGCGACACTTCTTTGATGGATTTAGGAGGTGTGTTAATGCAGAATGGTATGGTTGTTGCTTATGCTTCACGAGACTTAGCCACAGTGGTATTTGTATTGAAAATTTGGAGGCACTATCTTTATGGTTCCAAATTCAAATTATATAGTGACCACAAGAGTTTGAAGTATCTGTTTGATCAGAAGGACTTGAACATGAGACAGAGAAGATGGTTAGGATCCTTGAAGGATTATGACTTCGGATTAAACTATCATCTCGGTAAAGCTAATGTTGTGGTCGATGCTTTGAGTTGGAAGACCTTGCATATGTCTGCTATGGTGGTTAGAGAGTCGGAATTGATTAAGCAGTTTAGAGACTTGAGTTTGGTTTGTGAACGAAAACCACAAAGTGTGATATTAGGTATGCTGAAGATCAACAATGAGTTTCTTAATAGTATCAGAGAGTCAGAAGTTGGATGTGAAACTGGTGGATTTGATGATTGGAAATGAGTAGACAGAAAGTAACGAATTCAGAGTGGATGAACAAGGTGTGTTGAGATTCCGTGATAGGATTTTTATTCTTGTGATTCTGAGTTGAAAAGAATGATTCTAGACGAAAGTCATAGGAGTAGCTTGAGTATCCATCCAGGAGCTACAAAGATGTATCAAGACTTGAAGAAGATATTTTGGTGGCCTGGATTGAAGCGGGATGTGGCTAAATTTGTGTATGCTTGTTTGACTTGTCAGAAGTCGAAGGTGGAACATCAGAAACCTGCTGGTTTGATGCGACCGTTAGATATTCCAGAGTGGAAGTGGGACACCATTTCTATGGATTTTGTGACTGGATTTCCTAATACTCCGAGAGGGCATTATGCCATTTGGGTAGTGGTGGATAGACTGACGAAGTCGGCACATTTTATTCCGATTAATATCAATGTTCCTTTGCAAAAGTTGACAGAGATTTATATTCGTGTGATTGTGAAGTTGCATGGAGTTCTGTTGAGTATCATGTCGGATAGAGATCCGAGATTCACTTCCAGATTTTGGGAAAGTTTGCAAGAGGCTCTGGGTTCGAAGTTGAGGTGGAGTTCAGCTTATCATCCACAGAAGGATGATCAGACTAAGATGACTATACAATCTTTGGAGGATTTGTTGAGGACTTGTGTGCTTGAACAAGAAGGTGCTTGGGATAGTCACTTGTCGTTAATTGAGTTCACTTATAATAACAGTTATCATTCCAGTATTGGAATGGCGCCTTTTGAAGCTTTGTGTGGTCGGGGGTGTCGGACGCCTTTGGGTTAGCATGAATCTAGTGCGAGCGTAGTACTTGGACCTGAGATCGTTCAGCAGACTACTGAAAAGGTGAAGTTGATTCGGGAAAAGATGAAAGCTTCGCAGAGTAGGCATAAGAGCTATCATGATAAGAGGAGGAAAGATCTTGAGTTTCAAGAAGGAGACCAGGTGTTCTTGAGAGTTATTCCGGTAACTGGTGTTGGACGTGCATTGAAGTCGAGAAAGCTTACTCCTCGGTTTATTGGTTCATATCAGATTTCTGCAAGAGTTGGACCTGTTGCCTACAGAGTGGCGTTACCACCCAATTTGTTGAATTTGCATGATGTGTTCAATGTGTCACAGCTTCAGAAGTATGTTTCGGATCCGTCACACGTGATTCCGATGGATGATGTAAAAGTAAGGGATAACCTTACGGTTAAGGCTTTACCAATACGGATTGAAGACTGCGAAGTGAAGCGATTGAGAGGTAAAGAGATCACTCTCGTGAAGGTAGTGTGGGGAGGCGCTGCCGGTAGAAATATGACTTAGGAATTTGAGGGCAGGATGCGTAAGTCGTATCTGGAGTTGTTTGTATCAAATAAATTTTCAAGGACGAAAATATTCTAAGTGGGGGAGAGTTGTAACGCCGCGATTTATTTTGATTATTTTTATTATTTTTCATAATTAAAATTATATGATGTTGTGTATATGTGTGTGATTATGCGTGTTTTGGTTGTGTTTGGGTTGCCCTTAGTATGGGGTAGTGACCTTAGAATTATAGAAATTAAGGTGTTGGAGGTGTGTGACAAATTATGTAGTACTTGGTGGTGTGGAGAGTAGTACTAATTAAATTATATTAGTAATATTGGGTTGATCATAATATTAGTTGAATAATATTAAATTAATTAAAATATTGATTATTATTATTATCATTTTAATAAGTGTGTATTAGTAATAATAATAATATAATATAATAACAAGAAAAGGGGAATAGGAGAGGAAAGTTGTCAATACGTGAAAAATAGAGAAAGGGAGAAGAAGAGCTAGGGCAAGGAAGAGGAATTAGGAAGAATCTCTATTTGAGGTTCTTGGAAGAACTCTAAGGTAAGGGTGAGGTTCTAACTATCTAAGGGTTAACATGATGATTGATGGGTAGGTTATGACATGTAGGGTTTTTGAATTTTTTCTCTTATTTCATGATTATGATGATTTGATGATTAATTGAATTCTTGATGATTCGTGGATTGAATATTGTTTTTGTGATTGCTGTTAGAATTATGCTTTATTGAAATTGTTGTTGTTGAAATTGCATAATTGAGAGGTGCATGATATGGACGTTGATTGTTGTGTGTGTGATCGCGAGTCAGAGTCAGAACAAGGTTATGAACGGTTTTGGGAAAGAAAACTTGTGTTTCTGAAATTTTGAAAAGTGTTTTTTTGTCGAAAAAAATGTTTTGAGCGAATTCTAAGAAAAGCTGGTTTTTGAAACAAATTAAAAAAATAAGTTCTGGTGTGAAAATATAGCAGAATTGCAGTTCGCATGGATTCGCCGGGCGAAGGACCCGTTCCGCCAGGCGAAGCGATCTCGCTTGGAGGTCGTTAGGCGAAACTGAGAGGCGCGCGAAGGGTAAAAAATAGGTGCTAGTGGAATTTGTATGGGGAAGGAAATTCGCTTCTGATTCGTCGGGCGAGCATTGGGCGAAAGGGGAATTTTGTCGGGCGAAGGTGAATTCGCTGGCGTCTCGTTGGGCGAACATCAGGCGAGCAAAAACAATATCTGGCTGCCACTGGAACGAACACAATTTTCTAAAACTTTATAAGCTCACATCTCTCGATCTGTAGGTCCGTTTCAGTCGCTGTTCGAATCGTTGGAAAGCTGGTTTCATGTAATTTCTGTTAAAATTATTTTCAATACCAGAATTCCAACTATTCGATGCGTTAATTGTGTTTCCGTGTACGTTGTGATGTGTTGAATATTGAAATATTGAGTTCGGTTGTGCAAATGTGTGTTGTAGCTGTGGATTGCAATTGTTGCATGTTATGGCAGGTATATGCTATGTGTTGTACAGTCGTGGTGTGATGTATTGGTTGTATGATAGTCACATGCATTGGTCGTCATTGAATGCATATCATGTTGCATAAGTTGTATGATAAGTCGTGTGCCCACGTGGGGTGTGAGCGCCTTATCCGGATTCCTTGAAATGGAATCGTGTTGTTGTTGTTGTTGAGGTAATCGTGTACCCATGTGGGATGTGAGTGATTACAGGTGTTCGTGTGCCCATGTGGGGTGTGAGCGGTCACGGATGTCGTGTACCTATGTGGGGTGTGAGCGACTTATATGGGAATTATGATCATGAAAAAGGGATCGAATTGGTACCACATGCATTGAGTCGAGTTGTGAGTCTCATTTCATTGCATGGTAGTTGTGATTGTTGTTGTGTTTTGTTGATGGATATTGACCGCATGGATGTATGTGTTGAATGAGTGACTTATGCATGAAATGAACTGTGCTTGCTAATTATCATGCTTTCCTTTATCTAGTTATGTTATCTCACCCCTTCTGTTTGAATGTTGCCTCTACGTGGGTAACGTGCAGATAATCCGCAGTAGGAGATTGGATGTGAGTGGAAGATTGAGTCTTCCATTTATGTTTTTAGTGTCGGCGTCTGCTCTGATATGTAACACTGGGGTTTTTGGAACGCTTTTATGAGTGTTTGTTTTATTGAGAGTTATTTAATTTTTTAATTTTGATATTGATCATGTTGCTTCAAACCGGTTATGTTTTATTACTAATGTAACGAAACTTTTCCGCTTCTTTAATAAAGATGAACCTCAGACATGATCTTACTATTCACAATTAATAAATTTCAAATTGTACGTGTTACATGTCGTATGTATGAGCAGGTGTTTGCTTAAAAGTAGCATCCTAAATGTCGTATGTTTTATTTTACTCTGATATTTTATTATTATTTCACGCGGGGATTTAGGGTGTTACAACGGCACCATCTCGAAATTCACATAGGCGAAGTTCATATTGTATCCTTTTCCATGAGACACGTACCCTCGATATTGAACTTCATTAAGAGTTTAAATAAAAACTCAACCCTCATTTTAAAGGTCAACATTATCACGAAATATTCGACAAACATCCAAATCAATGACTTGTTACCCATTGAATCTTGAGGTTAATGTTCTACTAACGTAAGATTGGGTTGCCACCGTTGCCGGAACTCTTACTCAAGGAGTTTTCAACCCCGTGCCTCTCGAGGTTATTTTAATAAGTTTCTGGCCAGCTTAGTAAATTGATCAAGAAAATTATAGCTCGATCGTGTATATGTGAATGATTACATCCTTAATCAATTTTCTCATGAAAGAATGTCTAAGTCCTACTTGCCTGGACTTTCTGTTATACACTTTTTGTATGCTTTAGTTAAAGTGGTTTGACTACCGCAATGTATCAACACCTTTGAAACATTGTCTTTAGCTAATGGAACTTCCAACAGAAGATCCCTCAACCATTTAGCTTCTTCACTAGCGGAAGCAAGATTCTCGAACCCTGATTCCATAGTTGAGAGAGTGGTCCACATTTATTTCTTGGTCTTCCAAGAAATTGCACCCCCAATAGTGTAAATATCCACCCAAATGTAGATTTATGATATTCAACACTCGATATCCAACTCGCATCAGTATATCCTTCTAATATGATAAAAAAATCTACCATAATGGAGACCAATATTTTTGGTTTTCATAAGATATCTGAAAAATCCTAATGATGGTCTTCTAGTGCTCACCATTTGAATTGCTGGTAAAATCTACACATTTCACAATTGCAAATGCTATGTTGGTTCTATTACATTACATGCACTTGCAAATTTCAATTGAGCCACAATTCTTCCATCATTATTTTGAAATTTTACACTAAGATCAAATGGAGTGGTCACTTAGTATTTGAACTTATCAAGCCCTTTCTCAACATAGTGTATTTGACTAAGTTTATAACCCCCACTATTTTGATTTACTTTGATCCCCAAGAGTGTGTCTACTAGCCAAAGATCTTTCATCTTGAATGTGGAAGTTAGAAACCTCTTTGTTTCTAAAATTCCGTTAATGTCACTGCTAATGATCAATCATATAATCAACATGGAGACAAATGAATATCACAATATTCTCACATAACTTTGTGTACAAACACTTGTAACATGAATCAGATGAAGAATGTTTTTAGATAATCATGCATGATGATGTAAGAAAGTTTTAGATGAAGTGAAAGATGAAATTTTGAGCAATTTAAAGTAGTATAATATAAATTACAATGAGCACCTTATTTATCTTCACTTGTCTCAAATCTTCACTTAAATTTATATGTTAAAGCTTCTTTATCAACTTCATCATTGGTGCGCATGACACTTTTGGACCTTTTCTTCTTTGATAATATTTCTCTTCATCAAAATTGAATTAGATATAAGATGTATTCCTCACAATCTCTCCCTTTTGATGATGACAAAACATTTGAATTTATGTTGTGATAATTATTGAAAAATGTAACACCCCCAATCTATACCCCCAAAGCTATTAAAGCGGTAAAAGAAAATTCAAAACTTCATCAGAGTATAATTAAAACATGCACGGCATAGACCGGGGACGCCACATCAATTTGAAACAAACATACAACACCTGCTCATACAGATATGCAACAATTCAGGTAGTAATACACCCACGAATCAGAAACAGAATAATAGCGGAAAATCTGCAACTGAATCTCATATATATATATATATATATATATATATATATATATATATATATATATATATATATATATATATATATATATATATATATATATATATATATATATATATCATGAAAGTTTGTTTGTCATATACAACCATACATGTACAATTCAAAAGATACATATACATAATACAAACTAATCACAAACGGACACCCTAACTACCCGGTGTCACATATCAGAGCCGACCGACAAAAGAATGAAGACGCAAAGCTTCACAAAAAGATCTCCAACAACTCTAATCTGCAATGCCTCATAGAGCATTATAAAACAGCAGAAGGGTGAGAAACACAAACATAACACAGTTGCATATAATCATATATTAACACAAAATGCACATATAAAATATTTTCACCACAATTGCACCACAATAAAATACAACACGTATTCTATATATACGTCGCCGAGGCATATCAATCATATACAATACTCTCCTCAACCACATAAATATACATATTTCATCTCATCAGTCACATTCACAATTCCATACATAATTAATCCATGATTTATGCAATGCACTGAGACCGACACAACGACTCCATGCAATGCACATGCGGTACTGACTCATCACATCTCAGAACCAGTTCACTCAGGAACTATTGGAACCATCGCTCGTTACTTAGTGTAACTCCCCGTCGGGCATACGATGTTCCCCGTCGCTTTCGGTCCTCTTTGTATAAGGCTCACGACGTTTATGGATTTCTTTCGGTCCTCTTTGTATAAGGCTCACAATCCGATCGCTCACACCCCACAAGGGCACACGATCGTCTATAACCATCGCTTTCGGTCCTCTTATTTTTAAGGCTCACGATATATCAAATCGCTTTAGGTCCTCTTATTTTTAAGGCTCACGATGTTATAGCGGATTCCCATTGAAATCTATCTGTCGCTCGTACCCTCATGGCACTCGACTTCACAATATGCATATTATGATGCTTGGCATACAATGACTCATAACATTCATATGCACACATTTACTCATCCATAATCATGCATAACTCAACAATTACAACACATTGCAATTTCTTGCCGTAATGCCACCAATTATCATTACGATATGTATTTCATGCAATTTCATCACTCAACAGTACACAAGTCATAAAATATCCACACCAACAACATATTGCACATACACATCAAGTTCACACAATTAAACGGCAAAAGTCGACAACAAAGCACCACATTTTCTAATTTCTGACATAATATCATCGGCCAACAATTCTCAAAACCATCATCAATATAAAGTACATTTTATGAGCTTTCTAACGCATCAAACCACGCCTCAAACCGAACCACAGATCAAAAGTTATGAATTTTCAAAGAAAAGAATTTATTGAGATACAACCAAATTCGCCTGGCGACTTGAGAATTCGCCTGGAGAATTCCCATTCGCCAGCCATTCGCCATGGATTTTGCCTAGCGAATCCCATTCGCCAGCAGTTCGCCTGGCGAGCTAGTGGCGAATCACCAATTAGAAGAAAAACCAAGAGTTACAGAAGCTACCCCCTTTCTGTAATTCCTATTTCGCCTGGCGACTTACGAATTCGCCTGGCGAATCCCATTCGCCAGCAGTTCACCTGGCGAGCTAGTGGCGATACTCAATTCGCCTGGCGAATCCCAAATTCGCCTGGCGAATCACACCAGAACCAGAAAAATGCTGTTACGGGTTACACTATTCAAAAACCTCCAAAAACCTCATTTTTCATTCCAAATCAATTCCAACACCAAAACAATTATCAGCAATGACTCATAAACACAAGGTGATCATACAACGCAAATTATATCGATTTCCGACCGCGCAAACATCGATTCCTAATCATTTTATCATTTTCGACCTAGAAATAAAAAGCCATGGAAAGACAAGAAACATCCAAGCAAACACATACATAATCATACACAAACATAGCATAATCGAGTTTCGCACCCTTACCCGATTAAATAGCGCGTAGAAAAATCGGTTGATTGATTTCTTCTTTCTCAAGTTTTTCTCTCTTTTCTTCTTTTCTCTTCTCTTCTCTTCTTTTCTCTTCTTACTATTTTTCTCTCTTTTTCTTTCTATTCTTAACTTAACCAAATAAATCAAAACGCCCAAAATACCCCTACACCCAAATATCTCGCAAACGCTCCCAAAACCCGATAAAATATAATCTCGACTAAAAATAACATATTTTCAGATAAAAGTCAGAAATAAAAATAAAATAATAATAGAATAATCAAAAACGACTCAAATAATTAAAACGGACAAAAACTGACAAAAACTGGGGCGTTACAAAAAATCTCCCCCTAAGTTATGTGTCTCCTCATTAATTGGTGAATCTTGCAACGACAATGTCATACTTTTGATGTCATTGTTTCAGTGCTTGTTTTAATCCATACAAGGATTTGACAAACTTTCACACCTTTGGTTCATTACCAAGAAGCACATAATCTTCTGGTTACTCCATGTAAATCTCCTCATCGAGATCTCTTATTTAGGAATGTTATTTTTTTTTTTTCACATCCATTTGCTGAACTATAAGGTCATGCATGGAAGTCAATCTAAACGAAAATCTAATTTTCGTTGTACTTGCTTCTAGTGCATACGTGTCAAAATAATCAACACCTTTCTTTTCTCTAAAACCCTTGGTTACTAAATTATCCTTGTAGGTGTTTAGTGTGGTTTAACATAATTGAATCCATTTTGTCTTGGATAACATCCTTAAAATGAGGAGCCCCTTGAAGCCATTACTTCCTTGAATACACCAACAACTATAGTGAATTTTGAATCAAACCAATTCAAAAGACCTTTCTCCAACAAATAGAAAATATACCACTTTCTATTTGCAATTATTTTTAGAAAGTACACACATTTTCTTTACAAATTATGTCACCACACGTTTGGTGATCAATTACAATACTTGAACAAATTTGAATATATGAAGTTGTTCTTGAATCAATTTCAATAGAGAATTAATCTTCTCTTTCAATTTACAATTCAATAATATATGAACCTTAAGTGCTCAAAAAATAATATGAAACTTTTATGAATAAAGTTATGCACAAAGTTTCAACTTAAATACATCCTAAAAAATCTCTATGAATTGATTCAAAAGTTTGAGACATTTTCATGAAGGTTTGCAATAGTTTAGAATGACAATGGTTCATGAAAAACATAATTTTGAATTTTGTCTAGGACTTGTTAAGTCGGTTTAACGGACACCTGACTTAACAAGTGCAGTATGCATTTTGAATTTCAAATAATTTTTCAAATTTCAAACATCAACAGGTTTCGTTAAGTCGGTTAACCAGGCATGACTTAAAAGTGCTGACAACTTTTTAAAATTAAGTTTTTTATGCCTTTTGTTCTTCTTGCTCTTGAATTTATTCTTCTTTTGAAGTGTAGGACATTCATTTTTAACATGTCCTATTTTTCTGAATTCAAAGCAAGTATAGCCTTCCTTCTTGGTGCTTATTTTTTACTAATTTCTTGATTAGAGCATCATCTCTAAAAATACGATTTGTGGTTTGAATTTCAACAATCCATGAAGAATCTTCCTCACGATATTCTTCATTAGTGACAAACTTTCGGTTTGTATTTTAACACTTTGTGGAAAATATTCCTCACGAGGTTCTTTATTTATGGGAATCTCATATTCCTTATCCTTCATGATGAGGTTTTCAAAGAATTTCACATTTCGGAATTCAATAATTTCATTAGATTCTAAATTCAAAAGTTTATATAAGTCTTTTTTTTTTGTAAGCAAGTTATATTGAAGAGAGAACTAAGGGTTCTCAAAACCTGTTACAAAAGGGAAACGAGAATACAATACACAAAAACTCGACCCCGAAAAAGCCGAAAATTGGGAACCAATTGATCTACGATAAAAAATACAACGGATCTTTACAAAAATCGTAGAAGTTACAATTGGAATTCCCAATTTTCCCAACAATGGACCATCTCCAAACCGAGACTTTAATGTCCCAAACCACATCAAGGACATTCCAACGTTGATTCTAAAAAATAATCCTATTTCTAATAGACCAAATGTTCCAACAAATAGCCAACCAGAAGATACCCGCTTTCCGACGATTCACTTTGTGAAGTTTACTAAAATCAACCCATCTCAAAAAGCTATCCGAAAAAGACAACGAAACATCCGGAAAAACCTCTTCCATACCAATCCACTCCCTAATATCCCTCCAAACTAATTTCACTACTATACACGATAAGAATGAATGTTCCAATGTTTCCTCCTCCGCCTCACAAAAAACACAAAGCGAAGAAATATCATGAGAAATAATTCCAAAAAGCTTTAACTTATCTCTTGACGGAAGCCTCTTCTTACATAGCCTCCATCCAAACGCTTTTATTCTAGCCGGCACGTCCGTTTTCCACAGAAATTTCCACGGCATGGCAGCACCAAGGAAAGTGTCTGAAACTAAATGGACAGTACTGGCAGCAGCGCCAGCAATCCTGTCCGTAGCAGCATGATCATTGGCAGCAGCTCCTGCATTCCTAACAGTAGCAGCGAGAACAAATCCGGAGCTGTACTGTGAGATGATATCCGTGCCTCCTGCCACTGTGTAACCGGCAGCAGGGTCTGGGCTCCAAACAATCTTGTTCGAAATGGAAGAAGAAGAAAGACCGTTGCCTTGAATAAGGCCGAGTAAAACCTGCAAATCAGAATTAAACATAAAATTAACATGGTTAGCCTTCACTCCCAAATCACCCCATTTCCATTCTCCTCCCTCCCAACCACCCATACAAGCCACCGAAACATCTTTCAAATCGGAAATCTCAAAAAGATTAGGAAACCGATCCTTCAAGGCGATGTTATCCACCCAAACGGAATGCCAAAAAGAAGTTGTAAATCCATTACCCATAATGAACTTAGAGTTCTTTACAAGAATATCTTCCCTGTACTTGTTTTCCACCATAACCAAATCCCTCCACCATTCCGAAAGTTTAGATCCATTGGGAACTCTACCTTTAACCAAGCACAAAGAAACATCGTCATAACGAGCTTTCAAGACACGATACCAAAGCATATCCGACCGATTAATAATTCTCCACTTCCACTTGAGTAGAAGAGATACATTGAATTCATCAATCCTTCTAATGCCCAATCCTCCTTTGGAAATAGGAAGACACACTTCCTTCCACCCCACCCAATGAATACTCTTTTTTTCCTCCAAACCTCCCCACAAAAAATTACTTTGTAATCGAGTAATCTCCTTCACAACCTTCACCGGCATCTTGTAAAAAGAAAGACAAAAAATGGAAAGGGTATTCAACACCGATTTAAGAAGAGTAATTCTACCACCGAAACTAAGAATCTGACCCTTCCAACTCGATAACCGAGTCCTAATCTTTTTCACTAACGGAGACCACGAGGAAATCCTTCTCGGGTTAATTCCAATAGGAATACCGAGAAAGCAAAATTTATTATCCTCCAACCTACAAGAGAGAAGAGAAGTCGTCGCCTCCAAGAAACCACTATTAGTATTAATGCCAATAAGCTTACTTTTGTGGAAGTTAATCCCCAATCCCGAAATCCACTCAAAACACCTTAACACCGCCTTAAAAGCCCAAATTTGATTCTAACTACTCTCACCAATAAGTAACGTATCATCCGCAAATTGGAGTATCTCCACTTTACAATCCCTTTTAAAATACGCTCCTTCGTAGACACCTATTTCCACCGCCTTGTTAACCAATCTCGTTAACCCTTCCGCCACAATAACAAAAAGGAAAGGGGAAAGAGGATCCCCTTGCCTTAAACCCCGCTCCACCACAAACTCCTTAGTCGGGCTCCCGTTTACTAAAACCGACATTTGGCTAGTAAAAACCAACAACTCCATCCATTTCATCCATCTACCCCCAAACCCCATACACCCCATCATTCTCCTAAGAAAGTTCTAATTAACCTTGTCGTAAGCTTTTTCAAAATCCACTTTAAATAAAATACAACTCTTCCCTTCCCTTTTATAAAAATCAACCAACTCGTTCGCAATCAATACCCCATCAAGAAGGTGTCTTCCCGGAATGAACGCCGTTTGGCAAGAAGAAATCAAGGAACCAAGCACCAATTTCAATCTCCCCGCCAAGAGTTTAGAAGCCACCTTATATATACTTCCTACCAAGCAAATCGGTCTATAATCATCAAGATCCAAGGGATTCGATTTTTTCGGGACTAAGGTCAAAAAAGAAGAAGTAATTCCTTTTGACAAGAAGTCGCCCGAGTACAATCCTTCAAAGAATCTAACGAAATCCTCCTTCAAAAAGAACCAACACTTCCGAAAGAAAAGAAGAGTATATCCATCGGGGCCCGGACTCTTCGATCCGTCACAACTCCACACCGCTTCCTTTACCTCCTCTTCCAAAAACGGGGTTTCAAGAAACTCACAATCCTCGGGACTAATCCGATTAAATAACTCCTCTTCCATAGTAGGCCTCTCAAAAACCTCTTCGGAAATTTTTTTAGAGAAATGCTCCCAAACTGCCGCCTTCACGGAGCTAACCGAGTCAAGAATACTATTACCCGAAACAAAGGACCCAATGTGGTTACGGGTCCTCCTCTCCTTCATCACCCTATGGAAGAACCGGGTATTATTGTCTCCATCATTATTCCACTTCAATCTAGCCTTTTGGATCAACATATTTTCCTTAATCTTCAAATTAAGCCAAAACCGACTATTCGCTTCCTTCCTCTTAATGACCAACTCCTCCACCTCATTCTCACTCGCTAAAGCAAGAAGATCATCCGCCTCATTAAAATCATTCACCCCTTCCTCCACTTCCAAGTCAATTCTCCCAAAAACCTCCAAATTCCAACCTCTTAGTATCCCTTTCAATAATCTCAACTTCTCCTTAAGCACAAAATCGCTTCTACCGACCACCTCCAACTTCTTCCATTCTTTCTCAACGAAAGGCACAAATTCTTTATTCGAAAACCATTCATTATTAAATTTGAACGGTTTCGGTTCCCAATTAGACCCGTCTAACACCAACCAAATAGGGCAATGATCCGAGATATCTCGTTTCCCGATCAATTGACCAACCACCCCCCATCTATCAATAATGACATTCGAGACAAGAAACCGATCAATCCTACTCATCGCCTTCCCATCCCCTCCATACCAACTATACTTTTTACCTTTGCAAGGAACGTCAATCAACAAGCTCTTATCGATAAACATTCCAAAATCTTTCATCTCGGAACCCCTACTCCAATCCGCCCTTCCCTTTCTTTCACTCCTATCTTTCACCGCATTAAAATCACCCCCTAAAATCCACTCCCCATCATGAAACTTCCCTAGAAGAGCCAACAACTTACTCCAAAGAGCTTTCTTTTTTACTAAGTCACACGAAGAGTACACATTAACAATATAATAAAAGTGACCCCGCCACCTCACCTTGACTCCCAAGAATCCTTCATCCCTAAAGCTATTAAGAACCTCCACTTCCCCTTCCCTCCACAAAATGAGCAAACCTCCCGAAGCTCCTACCGAAGCCGAAAAAGAAAAACCAATTTTCTCGTTACTCCAAAAACTTTTGGCCAAAACCTCACTAATACACTGAAATTTAGTTTCTTGCACAAGAAACAAATCCGCCTTCCCCTTTTTAATCATATTACTAATTCTTCTTCTTTTAGCTAGAAGACCACCCCCTCTAATATTAAAGGAACCGATAATCATCTTGTAATTTTATCAAGCTCCCTCTTGTTCAAAATTCTTCCTTTATTTACTTCCTCCACATCCATAATTCTCTTCTTATAATCAACACCGGAATCTTTAATTTTTACTCCAAGACAATTAATAACTTCCCACAACTTCTCCCCCACATTAATATGTAGATTCTCCCACGCCTTCCCATTATTCCTCCTAATAGCCGACTCCTCCGATTGTTCACCGTACACTTTCGACCCTTCTTCAAACCCCTTAGAAATAACCCCCTGGTCCGCGACAGCAGCAGCCAAAAGATCAACTTGTTCCCACATAACAGAAAACTTATTTTTCTTTCCACTAAATCCTTTCTTACTAGCTCTCCCTCCCTTATATCTTAAACCCTTACCTCCTTCCTCCATTATATATTTAAACTTCATACGTTTCGGTTGCCTCCGGAATTTCCTACAAGAGTCTGAAACCATCACCCCTGACCCTTTATTCTGCAGAGAACAACAAACCACAGTGTCGTTAGAAGCAGATTGGATCTTACTGCCTTCAATAACTTCCTCACACGATTCCATCGACTGAAAACCTTCCCTCAGAACCTCCGCCGCCTTGCCAAACACCCCCTTATTAACCTCCTCCCTTGCGGAATTAATCTCCTCCGATCCTACTGTTCTCTGTTCTTTAACACAATGAAAGATCTGCTCCTTATTAACCATATTTCCGCCATCTGATACAGACTGAAGTCTAACAAAACCTACCGCGTCTGCCTCGGATTCCGAACTGAACTCCTCCAAAAAATCATCCGCCCCTTTAACATTAGAACTGTATCCTGAGACAGATAAATCCTCTTCCGAGGCCGACTCTGACGCTGCACTTCTCGGAGCAGGAGCATCCTTAAAGATCCTCTTCATATCATAAATGTCTTCTTCCAAAAATAACACAAAATCTTTACCGTCAATGTTAACCTTGACCTTCTCACTAACTTTACACCCTAGAGACATTCTGATCATTACTCTCCCAACATCGCCTCCCCCCTTCTTCATCGTATTCTCATCTGCGCATACAAAGTTACCTATCGAATTAGCCAGAACAGTGAAGAACTGAATATCCCAAGCATGACACAGCACACCATACACCCTAATCCACGGTACTCTCTCCTCTGCAACCGAATCCTCCTTCCAAGGCTTTATGTCGGAAAACCATTGTTCCCACCACCCTCTCCCATTAACAATCAGATCATTAATAAAACCCTCCTCAACCTCCTCTAACAGACAGAGAGAACCACCGAGCGGAGTTATTTTTATCGAGAAAATACCTTCTATCTCAAAATAGGTTTGAATATTGTAAGTAGAACCTGGTGAAATAGCTTTGCCGACAAAAGCCTTCTTAAGCCTCCTTAGTAGTTCCGCATCCGAATTGTATTTGACATTGACATTGACTGCATCTCGATCCTTCGACTGATTTGAGGCCACCACAGCTGCAAAGGACCTTCTCCCCACAAACTCACCTCCCCCATACCTTCTAATCTTCTCCCCTGACTCAGCATGTCTTCCCCGATTCTTCACTGCATCAAAAGAAAATTCCTTCTTTTTCGCTTCGCCCCTCACAAACCTCAGAATATTCGCGTGAATCTTCCGACCGTCAATCACAATGTTATCCAATTTCACCGCTAATAACCTTTCATCTTCTACCTCGAGAAATCTCGCGAACCCGAAACGTTTTCCGAACTTATTCCTCTTAGGAGGAATCACTACCTCAAACACTTCACCAACACAACCGAATAGTTCAAAGATGTCCTTAGCTTTTGAGAAATCAGGGATTTCCGAGAAATACACCGACGAAATCCTGCTAACATCACCCGCTAAACCAACGTTGCCTCTTGCGAACACATCCCATCTCAGAGCGCCTCCCTTGTTACCCTTCCTCCTCACCTCCGTCCAACCGTTCTTCCCAACCATAAGCGCCCCACCTAAAACTCAAAACAGCCGAAAACGAATCCGCCACACCGATCGGAACCCTTATCTAACTAAGTCACCCCACACCAAAACCAAGGCCCCTAACCCTAAGGTTAGGAATTTAAGCCAAAAATCTTAGCATGAGAGTGACTAGCTCATAATTATTGAGAAATTTGCCGCCTTGAACCACGGAACCACCACCGAGAAAACCCACCGGTAAGAAAACCCCTTTCTTCTCTCTCTTTCGCGTGCTACTTGAATAATCCTTAACTATCTTATAATAATAAGTCTCATTGAACAGATACATGTTATTCATAAACTTTAATAAGTCTATACTAACAAATTTGATCACTTTGATGATTAACAAATTTCCCTTAATAAGTAATTTCAAAGTACAATTTATTTAAATACAAATATTAATAAAATATCTATTTTGTAAAATGTTGTTTATACCAAATTCATTAACGTAGAAACATGTTATCACAAATCCATGTTCATGAGAAAAGATTTTGATTCAAGTATATATAATATTCACTTAGGGTGTATCATGATCATGATATCTGAATACAACTTTACAATCAAACCACTAAATTCCAATTGATGTTGATTTCATCGCTGTCTTTAAAAAACACTTACATATTGTATATATTTTTTGTGTGTGTATAATCATAACATGACATATACATCTAATATATAATGTATATAAAATAGAAAGTAGGTAAACATTTATGAATTGATTTAATTGTTTAATTATAATATATATTATATAATTCATCCATGAAATATCTATATACTTTCATTTCACAGTATATCATTTGCCTTTTGATTGTATATATTTTCTTAATATGCATATAAGATTGCACAGAAACGGAAATGGTAATCAATAATGCACACGAAACGCAATACCGAAACAATAATCAACAATGCACAAACATTAATCCATAAATTGCAACGTAACAGATATTTTCAAATATAATTATTTCAAATTCAAACTGTTTCAACTTATATTAGGGATGGTAATTTGGCTCATCTCTAGTGGGTATCCAGAAAATTACCTACAACTAGGGGTGGCAAAACGGGCCCGGCCCGCGGGGAAAGCCCGTTTTACCCGTCATTTTTTGCGGGGCGGGCCTGAATTTTGAGCCCGCATCTCGACCTTTGCCCGCCCCGCCCCGCCTCGTTTTTTTGCGGGCTTTTGCGGGGCGGGCCTAAACGGGGCGGGTATGCCCGCGGGTAAAAACAACCCATTCTATCTTATATTATTATTATTATTATTATTATTATTATTATTATTATTATATCTTATATTATTATTATAGCTTGAACAGTATGGACCATAAATGTTGTGCGCTACAATTCACATGTACTAGGAAATTATTAGTTTCATTTCATTATTATTCTACTCATTTGCTACCATAAATTATCTATTCACTTTCATTAATTATTTATTTATTCGCTACAGTGACCGTAAGGGAAATTATTTTGTTACGCTATAATACTTCTCATTTCTAATAATTGCTTCCTGTTTAGCACCTTAGCAAATTCATACTGACTATTCCCTCAGCTCCACTAGAAAAATGCTTTGGTTTGAAAATTATAATTAAATTCTTGTAGGCTTCCCACTAAAACTTATTCTAACATACATAATTAATAATTGAATAATTAATTAATATAGTTTCAATAATTAAATTCAATTATCCATAAAATAATTTCAATAAAATAAAAATAATTAAATTAAGATTATTTATATTATTATTAATTAAATTTAAATATACATTACATCTACATCTATTTTCTTTTTATTTATTTTCATCATTATACTATTATTATTAATATAAATTATTTTAATTAATATATTATTATTAAAAAAAAATTAAAGAGAATGGCAGGCATGCCCGCGGGCCCGTCATTAAATGGGGCGGGCCTAGAAAATGAGCCCGCATCTCCACCTTTGCCCGCCCCGCCCCGCCCCGTTTTTTTGCGGGCTTTTGCGGGGCGGGCCTAAACGGGGCGGGCATGCCCGTTTGCCACCCCTACCCACAACGGATAGGATAAAAATTTGCAAAAATAGGTACGGGTACGGCCTCGGGTAATTACCCACTTAAATAAGCGGGGATGGCTGCAGGGATGGGCACCTTAGTACCCAGCCCACCCCATACCCGCACAATATATATTTATATATTTTAATTTATATTATTATATAAAAATAAATATTTATAAAATTAAAAAAAAAACATCAATTTTAAATTACTACATATTTAATATACGTGATCATTTATTTCATAATTCAACAATAAATTTTTTTAAAAACTTTTTAATATTTTTAAAAACTTAAAATATTATGATATTTTATACTTGATATATTTATTTTTATTAGAAATGCGGATAACGTATACGGGTACGGACACTTATATACCCATAGGGTACAGGTGTCAATTTTGATACTTAAGCGGGTATGAGCTCAAGTACGGTGATTTTTTTCAACTGCGAGTATATGAACGAGTACTATAGTACCCTACTCATAGCTGCCCATTGTCATCCCTTTATATACATGCAAATAATAGAATTATATTAAAAAAAAAAACCTTTAAACATACACAATTAGAGTTATATACGCGATGCATTCATCCCGTATAGAAAAAAAAATTATATACACTTTCAATTACCGCACTATATATACCAACACACAGAACCTTAATAAAAATTAATGTGCATATAAAGTTTAAAATATTTGCAGTAGGTTCATATGAAACATCACAATATCTAATACATTCATATTAGTTAATCACTACCAAAAAATTATAATATTGGTAACTTTGTTCTGATACCAACTGTTAATAAATTTAATATTAAAGATTTTGGTATCATGATTTTCACGGTGCTTTAGTTTCTATGAAGAACAATAAAACATACCCGGATCTGTGACGTAGTTTCTTGTTTGGCTTAGAATGTGTCTATGATATAACCAACATTTTTCATTTGATTCTTGAAACAGAAGTCTTAGTTACCATTATTTGTTATACTTTTAAGATTGTTAGAAAATTAATTTAAACCGAATGGATCGAGGATAGAATTGTGAATGAAATCACTTTCCTTAAAAGTATTTCAAACACTCTCAAATTTGTCTTAGAGTTGGAAAGCAGGAATACCCAGGATAATTCAGCCTTATATCAAATTTGTGCAAGACTGACGAAAACTCGATTATATAGCGAAGAGTGTCTGGAATTTTGTACAAGAGGATATTTTATTTGTGATATATTTTATGAATTCTCAAATGAGGTATTTATAGGTCATGCATGTGTTGTTTCACAAGGTTGCGACCCTTGATGAAACAACACCTTTTAATCAAAAGTTGTCATATTTCTAACCATTGCCTATGTTCATTCTGCAACAACCCTTCACGAAATGTTGATTCTTTTCAAATTCAAAAATTAATATTCACTTGAATATTTTCTTGTCATTTTAGAACACACTTAATATTATTAATTATTAATAATTTACAACAGTCTTTGGGGCGCGAATATATTTTTTATGATATTAATTATTGGGAAATGCTAACGAGTGCCCTAGGGGAATTTGTTAAGAGTTTAAAAAAGTATGTTTTTATTTGGAAATAGTTGTATTCAATGCATTGATATTGAAATAGTTGAATTGTCTAAAGAATAAAAAGATATGTTTTATTATAAATACTTGTATTCAATGCATTAAAAATAGAAATAATTAGTTTATTTAAAGAATATTTTGTTTATTTGGAATGCTTAAAAAGTGTCCCTGGAGCACTGGTTAGCATGACCCTTAATTATTTTAGGTTTCACATGTATTCTATTTCCTCTTTAAATTTTTATACATCTCATTAACAATTTTCCATCACTTTAAATATTTCTATTTTTTTTTAAAATATCTTAAATCTATGATATAAATAGGAAGGAAGATAGACCAAGTAAATTTTACCAATAATGCATAATTTGTTGTAGCCTGATGCAGTGCGATGTAGACTGATGCGGTCATTACATCGTTTGATATGCTCTACAACCTTTGCAGTCTGATACAGATGTGAATATTGCCACAACCATAATATTGCGGCTGCATCACGTGATGCAGTCTGTAATTTAAAAACATCTATTTAAAGATGGCTAGACATTAAGGTATTTCTCAATGATTAGGTCATGGTTTGGGCCTTCATGGTATTGAAAGTGGTAAATAAGGGAGTGATAAGGGATGGATCATTTGTAAAATTTAAGAAATTTCTTGTTGATTGATAAATTTGCAAGTAGAGCTACTATAGGAAAAATCTCAAGTCTCACAATGGTTATAGATAAAGTCTTAAAAGAGTTTATATAGAGTGACAACTCTCACCTTACAAATTGGTTTTATAAGGATGAGTTAAATCAAACTCTAGTATGGTATCAGAGTCTATCAATCTGACCATGGACTGCCCACAGTTAATATCCACGCACCAAGCCCAAAAGGATGTTGGGCGTGATGGGGTGTATTAGAAAAATTTTAAGTCTCATATTGGTTGGAGATAGAGCATTAAAAGAGTTTATATAAAGGGACACTCATCACCTTACAAGTCAGTTTTATAAGAGCATTTAACTTGACACCCCCACTTGAACCTGACAACCCCCTTATTTTGTATGAATAGACAATACTACCCCTACAAAAGTTTTTCACTCATTTTCAAAATTTACAATTTCCATGTGCGAATATGAATTCTCTGGGGCGATACCAGAAATTTCAATTTCTATCGAAAATTTCAAAATTAATAAATTTTTTTGGCTTGAATTACTAAATTTGTGTGATTTTGTACTAGAAATTTCAAAAAATTTAGTAAAAGTGAAAACATTTTAACCAGAAATTTTGAAATTTCCGGTACAAAATCACCTGGAAATCCCTGAATATTTTAGAATTTCCGGTAGCTATAAAAATTTTGTTTTTTAATCGAAAATTTAAGAATTTGCGTAGTTATAAAAACTTTGTTTTTTTACCGGAAATTTCATAATTTCTGGTAGTTATTAATACTTTTTTTTCGTCTTTTGCAGTGAAATACAGAGGAAATGACTACATTATTGTTGACAGAGCGACAAATAGAGCGGTAAACCAGGCTAGGGTTGTTGAGGCTAAGTGTTCCCAGATACGGGTTAGATGAGTGGTTCCTACCGGTTCACACTGGCAACAGTTGACTGAGCAGGGTCAATTCTGTGCACCTCGTAGCACCAAACATCGACTTGTTAGATCAGTTGAGTAACTTAGAGATGAGGTGGTAGATGAGGAGGTACAACCAGATGTTGCTGTTGCAGATGAGGTGGTTACTGAGGAGGTTGATGATGTGGTGGTTGTTGAGAAGGTTGCAGATTAGGTGGTTCAGCCAGATGTTGTTGTTGCTGGTCTGGTCCCATCTGCTACTGCTGACATAAAGGTTAGGCTCTTTCAACCGAGCCGTCTATGCACACTGAAGGAAGATTCCCTAAAGGACCCAATAATCGGTCGGTGCTTACTGAGTATGCTGACCCTGTGGCGTATCGACCATGGCAGGGAGAGGTATATATCTTTTATGTTTAACTTTAATTTATTTATTATCAGGCCATGAAAGCTAACTACTAAATTTTTTTAATTTGTTTGTTACATGACCGAATCCCACTGAAGGTGACATCGCACGGGTCGAAGCTGAAGGACTTCCCGAAGACTCTGATGCCTAAATAGGTCAGATGGATTGTATGTGAGTTCGAGCTCCTTGATTTTTGCCCACTGCTCCCTTATCATACTCGACGCTCCACTATTTATGACTTTTATTGAGAGATGTCACAAGGAGACATCTTCATTTCATCTTCTGTTTAAGGAGATGACTATCACTCTTGATGATGTCTCCTCATTGTTCCATCTCCCCATCGGCGGTAGATTTTGGACGACTCCTGGTATTAACCTTTTGCTTGCATGTATACTGCTGCACGAGATTTAGGAGTTTCTAAGGAGGTCATGCAGAAGGAGTTTGCCTTCAACAGGGGCGTTCACCTTCGCATGTTGTGGCTTCGGAAAAGATATGAAGACCTTATTACGGTCGGGAGTTATGAGGTTGCCGATAGGGTGTTTATATCAACGCCTGGTACATGCGGTTGTTCAGTAGCCTCGACGTTACCAATTGGACTTGGGATGCACTGGATTGACCACCGTGTATACAACACTTGGAGAGGCGACAAAGTTTGAGATCATAAAACTTGCTGGTTATTTGAGTTTGTTACATGTATACTTGAAATTATGATTTGTTGTTGATTTATTATTTAATTGTTACGAATAACATTTCTTATATATTATTTGTTGTATCTGTGTTTTGATATTAGTGCTGGATATACGAGCATTTCCCCACCATCTATGACAGGAGGGTGCAGCATTCCCTATTTGGGACCCCATGGGCGAGGAGATTAAGGGCTAGGGCAGTCACATCCCGGTGGTGTTGCTAAGTACAAGAGGAGGCAAAATGTGCTGATTGTAGATGATGTCATCCGGAGACCATACATTGATCTTAGAGTCCACCTTGAGTTCGATGAGTCTTCTTTATATTCAAGTTATATGCGGTGGGAGACCAGGGTTGCTAGACACTTAACTGAGAGGTGTCTGCGATAGTATCGTTATGTTCAGAACATTCCACTACCAGTTTCGGATATACCATCTACGGGCATTGATTGGTGGTTTCGTAGTAACATCATCAGCGCTGGTCATGCCATTAGAGATCGAGCAGTTACATTTCAGCATCGTTCGTAGTGTGAGGATCGTTTATTAGAGTGGTACCTCACTGTATCACACTCTCATATCATCCCACCTGTTGAGAATACAAATGATTTTGGGCCTTCTGATGCTGGGGTACCTGTCGATGACGTGTCGCCGCCTTCTACAGCTGATGACGATGACCAACAATGCCTCCAGATGATTACAGTTATTTTGGATAACCTCATGGGTTTGGTAAACCCAGATGGCGAAGTTTATACTGGATTATCTCGGCCTACACACATAACTCGTGGAAGGCATATTTAGACATTTTTGTTATTTTTATGTATTTTTTGTATATTACATGTAACATTACTTAGACATCTTCATCCGAAATTTTTATTAGATAATATTTGTGATCTCCTATTGATGCAACATCAACATAAACTAATATTTGACAATGGATTACATAACTTAAACATAAATTTAAAAAACAATAAAAAAAACCTAGACAATACCAAATGATTCTGGATTTTTCATCATCTTAATTATGTCGTCGCCGGGCCTTGAAATCTTAGCATCTAACTCGATCGACCCATTTATTAACCTACAACAAAATGATCTCGACACATCTTTCTGTTTTCGGTATCAGGCAACAACTCATTCAACTTAAACTTCAAGGCGGCGAGAGATGTGGTGTCATCCGGAAGCCGGAACTCTACGGGAGGTGAAGCTCTATTGAAGTACACTTCTGCCTTAATCAAAAATTGAGGAAGAGACATTTTTTGAGATGTTTTTATCAAACAACAAAAAAGGGTAAAAAAACATATATATTTAAGACTTAATTAGTCACGAAATCCATTAACTTAATTTCAGGTTTCACTTTAGTCCCTTATTTAATAAGTGTTACATTTTAGTCCTTTATAAACCATTATATTAGCCAAATTAATCCTTTATGTTAAATGTTGAGAAAAAACGTTAAGTTGTGATGATGTAGCATGATAAAAGTCAAAATAGTAAATCAGCAATATAATAAAGGGACTAAGTTGAAACTGTATAGTTAGTTAAGGGATCATACAAGAACAATAACTAATTAAAGTGGTCGAACCAGAATTTTATAACATTTTACCCGACCATAAGCTGTTATTTATCATACCAAAATTTCATATCAATAGTGTTGGAATAATATAAGCAAGTGTGAGTAAGTGAGGAAATAGTCCCACATTGGATAGAAATGTGGTGACTTGAGCATTTATAAGTGGGAGAACTCACTCACCTATCACCTTAAGGTTTTAGGTGGACAAGTGGTGTGTCTCTCACAAAGACGCCTAGTCCTACACTATGTATCAATGTTCCATAGTAGTGAACTCCTCCAACAAATTGGTATCCAGAGCTTCCGGTTATTGTTCTTGATCGAGTTTTCAAGAACTTCACGTCAGAGATCGTGTTTCCAGGGCAAGTGAATCAACCGCTGCGAAGATGACTGGTGATAAGAGCATTCCGAATTCCCTTCTAATGATTGACGCAAATAATTGGATCCGATGGAAAAAATAGATGCAATCCTTATTTGGCTTCCATGATACCCTAGAAGTGGTTATCGGCGGTGTTCCTGTGTTGGTTGAAAATGTAACCAAAGAACAGAAAAAAGCCCACAACGAAGTCAAGAAGAAAGATTGCAAGGTTGCTTATTGCATTCAGACGACGGTCGATGCTGCTAACTTCGACAGAATCTCTCATGCTGAAACGGAGAAGGAGGCATGGGATATTCTGGTGAAGTATTATGAAGGAGGTGAGAAAGTCAAGGTTGTCAAGTTGCAAACCTTGCATCGATAATATGAGTTATTGTCGATGGGAGAAGACGAAAAAGTTGCAGAATATGTGTCGAAGGTTCAGAAACTCGTCCATCTCATGAAGGGTTGTGGTGAAACCATAACTGATAAGATGATAGTTGAGAAGGTAATGAGAACGTTGACAAATATATGTGGACAAAAGAGTTTCCACATGAGGGAGAACATTGTGAACTTACACTTGAGGGGGAGTGTTGGAATAATATAAGAAAGTGTGAGTAAGTGGGGAAATAGTCCCACATTGGATAGGAATATGGTGACTTGAACATTTATAACTGGGAGAACCCACTCACCTATCACCTTAAGGTTTTAGGTGGACAAGTGGTGTGTCTCTCCTAAAGATGCTTAGTCCTACACTATGTATCAATGCTCCCTAGTGAACTCCCCCCTAACATGGTATCATGAGCCTTTGGCTCGAGAAAGGGACCGACTTTACTTGTATCGAAATGCCCAGGAAGAGGTGTATCGAAATGCCCTTGAAAGGCCCTTGAAAAAGGTGTCAACGGGGGTACAAGTATAAAAAAGGGGAACATTGTAGACTCACACTTGAGGGGGAGTATTGGAATAATATAAGCAAGTGTGAGTAAGTGAGGTAATAGTGCCACATTAGATAGGAATGTGGTGACTTGAGCATTTATAAGTGGGAGAACCCACTCACCTATCACCTTAAGGTTTTAGGTGGACAAGTGGTGTGTCTCTCATAAAGGTGCATAATCCTACACTATGTATCAATACTTCCTAGTAAACTCCCCCCAACAAATAGAACATTGAACATAATAACATTAAACCAAAATTTTGTTACATTGTTTGATTCAAACCAAAAGAATTAAACTAAAATGGAGTACCAAATAAGTGCTTATATGCTCTAATGAATAATGAACTTATCATTTCTCTTTACATTAATTGAATAAAGTGTATATATTTATGTGTATGTTGGGTTACAAATATTGAGTTGAGTTAAATGTCTCTGACATATTATTTACCAAAGTATCACATCTTAAACTGGTTTTGAATCTAGATTTGTTCCAGAATCTTGGTGAAATTTTACATAGGTGCTTGAATGCCTCCACGCCGAGTCTTTTACAAAATTAGTGGTCCATTTCTCTAACTTGTCTTTTTCAACATCATTCACTTCCTTCAACATCTCATTTTCAACTTCCTCCAACATAAACTAATTTTGCTCACATTTTCCTCAAACATAAACTAAAAGGTGCATTGATCATTATTATTTTAGCGACACACTGCAAAATATAATAGTAAAAACAAAAACAAAATATTATAGCATAAGACCAAAAAGTAAGATACCACAAGGCTCTTGAGATAACTCTCTAGTATCAATTAAAAAGAGTAGTCCAAATGCATAAAATCTTTAAAATCCATATCCATGTATAAATTTGATAGCAGAAAATGTGGTAGTCTAATGCATAAAATTCGTAAAATCCATATTTATCTATAAATTTGGCAGCATAAGCACACATAAACCATGTTCTTGGACTAGGAAAATATCTTGAATTGATAGCCTTTGTTCAATACTTTCAATCCACCTACAAGATTTTGAAATATTGAGAACATTCCCTCAATCATTTCGTCCTCTTCCATTTTAAAAGATTCATATTTTTGGATTAAAGTCAAGGTTTTAGTCTCCTTAACTTGATCGTTTCCTTCATGAGTCATTTTTAAAGAATCAAATATAAATTTAGCGGAGTCTCTATTTGTTATCTTTTCATACTCAGAGTAGGAAATGACATTCAACAACATAGTTCTGTATCTATGATGATTCTTGTGATCTTTCTTTTGATGTTCATCCATTTTCCTTCTTTCAGGCTTAGTTCCATTTGTATTTAAAGTATATGTGTAACCATCTAACACCATATCTTATAGGTCATAGTTGACTTGACACATCAGAGTTGACTTGATAAATCAGAGTTGACATCTTTGTAGACACACTTTCAATGTATTCTTTGGTTTAGAGTTTATACATCTTTAGAGTTGGAATCTGTTTTCTATTTTCTGCACACTCAACAAAATAGTTAGAGTAAAAAATTATTCTCTACACTTTCTTATCATCAAAATTCAAGAATAGTTGTAGAACTAAACTTGTTCCAACAGATTTAAGTTGGAATGAGCCCTAAAATTCTATCAACACTAGACAATATCCCCGATATAGCTTAGATCAAGATATTGATATAAACTGCAAGTTATTTCACAATGGAAATAATGGCAAAATAAGCATTTTAAGAACCCTATTTTCTGAGCGCATGAGAATAATGGCCCAATTAAACTTCCATCTAATTAAGAACTCTATTTTCACAATGGGAATGATGGTCAATTAAGCTTCCATTCACCAAAAAAATATACAATAGGGGTCCACAGTACTACAACAATTCTTCCTGTATTCAATTTCAACATCATAATAAAGAGAGTTTCATTTTCACTAACAATACTAGTAAGATACCCGTGCATAAAAATAATTTTAATATTTAAAAATAAAAAAATTGTCACTTAAATAAAAAATTATTGATTAAAATAAAATAGATATTATATTAATAGTGACCCGTAAAATATTTTATTAAGGTATTGATATGCTAATATAAATATCAATCAATGAGATCTAATTATAAATATTTGATATTATAAATATAATAAATAATTTGATATTATAAATTATTATGAGTACTAATTTAAATACACATATATTAATGTGATACTCATATTTCATATATAAATCAAAATATATTATGTGTCATAAATTGTCTTTAATTCGTTGTAATTTCATAGAGAATTGTCTTCAACAAATATTTAAGTATATTGAATCCTTCAACAAAAATAAGTACATGACAGAAAGTATATGACAGGACAATAACTAAAGGAAAAATATTGAAAGAAATGAATTAATTTGTATGCTTTATTACTTTCATAAATATGAAAATTGTGTTTAAAATCTCTAAACTCAAATATTGCTATCATATAGTAGTACAATTCTTTTTGAGTTGCAACATTCATATATACGGTGCTAAGTGCGATTTTTCATAATTGTGATTCAAATATTTAAGACGATAATTTTTCCAATTTTTCGAGATTTGGTTTTTGTGCAACACGCCATGCAGACCTTGGTCATGGTGAAGGTTGGAATCATTGGGTATATTGATAAAGGTAATTCAAACAAATGTCCTACAAGTCATTTATGATCATCTTCGAAGTTCGTCGGAGAATCCTTGCAACATAATCAGCTTTCTGATAACTCTATTCAGAGCTTGCTGTTAAAGCAACGACGATAGACCAGTTGCGAATTTTAAACTTCTGAATCCTCAAAGTAACTTCAAATCCATCTAAATCAGGAAAATAAAGATCCAAAATAATGACTTCAAAGGGAGGGTCATGATCGACGAACTAAAACCGTAGAGCGAGGGTCATGATTTGAGAAAAGCATGTAGCATTTGATACTGACCTTATGCTCCATTTCATTGACTGTTAGAAACAAAAGTACAAAATCAATGCACAGAAAATATATTTTTACAGAAAACAAAAGCAGTTACAAATATAGTATACCAATTAATCATTGATATTTCATGGATCTTAATCAAATAAGCCAATAAATCAATGAATAAAATGTATCTAGATTATAGAAATTCATAACTAATGAGTCTATTTCACAAGTTATACATATTGCTACAAATTTTCATTAAAATAGAGAATTTTCATTAAGGTTGTCTATACTGCAACAAATATTCTCACTAGAAAGAGTTTATATCCACACATGTTCTCTGTTATATTTCCTTACAACGACATGAACGTAGGGGGGGTCAGCCAAAAGTAAATTATTAGATCTTTTGTTTTTATTAATTGCAAACAATTATGTCTAATGTTTAAAAATACACCAAATATCAAATATCATACACACTATAATCTAACTCATGTTACACTATAATTGTTGCAAATCCAACTAAAAGCATATTAGCCAAGCATTTGTAGATTCTAAGCAATTGAAAGATTTTGTACTATGACATACAAATAAAATAGTAGATGAATTGACTTAGATGAAAAAACTTTATTATACATCTCTACTGTACCAAGTCCATGCTTTATCTTATACTTGAAATAATTTCCCAAGTTCCCATCAAACGCTGCAGCAATGTAAAAATTCAATATTGAGTAACATAAAAGGACCGTGAATGAAAAATAGAATTTCAACTAAAAGCTACAGATATGATAGGTTGGCTCAATTACCTCAATGATTGATGATCAAAGTAGGTTTCTAGCGTTATCAAGTACCATTTTGGAAAGTGACCTGTTATCCAAGATACAAAACAATTTGTCACAAACATGTAGATGGCAGAAAAACATGTCACAATCAAAATACTAAACTGTAATAAAAATGCTTTAAATACTTGGAGTCGTAGTCTTCTAGAAAATTCCGCAGGATTCCAATCGTAAAACTTAAAAAAAAAACTATATGTTTGGCACTACAAGCAAGCATTCAATCAGAAAAAAAAAACCTTATTCAAAATAATCAACATAACTGTGCATAAGAATAACAAAAAAACATTTGAAAAAAACTTATTCATCTAATTGACTCCTCGGAGTTTATTTTAGTAAGAATTTCTCCATGTTCAGAATCTGCAATATTTAGCTCCTTACGTAGTTCAGTCAAGAGCCCTCTTTTCCCTACATCAACAAACAAATTACAGTCATATATATAGCTTGCATAAAAGGAGATATCATATTGAATGAGAGAAACTCAAAAACAGAGAACAAGTTCAGTATGTATAGCCTTTTGATAACTATGTTTTCATGAGTGATAACTTGATCTCTCATAGAAATTGTGCATAAAATGGTATGGCAAGATCAAGTATAAAAAAACAGCATGTACAGTCTTAACCTCAACAACATGTGAACTCCTGACTACGATTGCTTGATGAATTTACATTTTAGATCAGTGCATCAAAGGAACTCATTGGTGAAAAATAAACTATCTCAAAATATCACATGAAAATCTATCATTCCACAGGTTTCCAATACATATTGTGAAAGATTATATTATGATTTCATACCTGAATTTTCATGGTCTCTTGAATTTCCGCAAATATTATGAAAGCATTAAACCGAAAAAGAACAATTTTTGCACGTTTCTTCAACAAATATGTTCAAATAGACAGATTTAACTAAGTTAGTCATTTAATAAGTCAAAGCAGAAGAAAAAAACCAGAACAAATAACAAAAATAAGAGCTACAATTCAGGAAAAACAAACTATAATATACAATAAGAAAACAAACCTCTTTTAAAAATAAAGGTTTCGGGCACGAGAAGCCTTGGAAGGGATAAAATTAGTCGTCGTTCAAAATTTATGAACCATAAATCTATAGAAAAGAAAAATCAGTAGAAAAGAGAGTGTTGATGATGATGGGTAAACCCTAAATCTCAGTATGAAGGAAAAACAAATAGTGAAACTCATACCTATTAATGGAGGAAGGAAGAAATGATGCTAGAGAGTGAAGAAAGGGGAATGACGGCTGTGTTAGGGATTGGGTTTATGAAGAAAAGAGAGAGAAGAGAGAAAACGGGAATTAGAGAGTGACAGATTGTTGGGGAGTTGATGTTGTGAGATAGGGGATTTTTTTTTTTAATTTGGACAAATAACTTCTTGCCAAGTGGCGCGTAAATGTTCAACAAAGAGAAAAAAATGAAGGTCATTTTGTTAATTACCATTTCACCCAACATGTAGTGTAAGTTATTTTTAAGGGAAGAGTAATTTAGACACTTAGATCAATTGAATAGTAATGAAGAGAGAGTAGATGAAATGGAATTTTCAGACCACAATGAAGTTAATTACAAAGAATTTTACTAACTATAAAATTTTGGTTAGTATTCATACAAAGAACTTTATTAATTATAGTATTCATGCAGAGAACTTTACTAACTATACTTTATTTTATTAATTATAGTATTCATGCAGAGAACTTTACTAACTATACTTTACTAACTACAACAATTCATTTTCTGAGATTCATTGAAGTTAATTACAAAGAACTTTACTAATTATACTATTTTGATTAGTATTCATGCAAATATCTTATTTCATGTGGCTAAATTTATATGTGTAAAGCTAAAACTTTGTTTTGTTATTTTGAGTATTGATTAAGATAAGAAGAAATCAATCATAAAATCAACTTTAAACAAAAATTCTGAAATCCCTAAAATCTATTTAATTTAAACAAACCTAAAACTAAAACCATAGAAAATAAATCAACAATTTTAAAAATCATAACTTAAAAATTATGAAGTGAAGCTTACCAAGGAGAGAGTTGAACAACAAAACAAGGTGGTCAACGTGTTCGTCTTGAACAATGAACACCATCATTCACAACTTCCACCAACAGATCTAAAAGACACTCTATTTTTTTAATGGTAAAGTTAAAAGATAAATATAGTAAAAATTTATTGGAAATTGTGTTTTAAATTTAATACAAATTTATAATTAATGGTTTTATTGATTTTTCCAATAAATTTTTTTTATTTGTAGATTTTTTAACATGTGTCCAAAGGGCACAAGTTAGCATTATCTTTTTCTTAATTGCATTTTTCTTCGATTTCATTGCTTCCAACAAAACAGAATATCCAAATGAAAAAAAAAAAAGAATACTATTAATATCAGAAATCAAAATTTGAAAAACAGAAAGGAAAAAGTATTTGTTTAATTGAAAAGTATGAGAAATTTGTGACGATAAAGTTGAATCAATAAAAATCAATATGGGAAAGAAACTTTGGAAGTGTTGAATAAACAATGTTTTAGGAAAATTTTACTCTATACCCCATCATTTATTCCTCTGCTCCTACATTATATTTTTTTTTACCAAAATATCCTCATATAAATAAGTGTAAAATTTTCCTAATTTAATTATTTGATCTACAATTTAATAAATAAATATATCTTTAAAAGCTACTTTATTAATATTCTCAGCAAATATGACAAGTATTATCTATACTATTATAGTAGTATAATCTTATAATGTCTCCATCAAAGATTTTCCGCTAAAACTTTTTCCTTTAATTAATTAATTATATGTAAATATATTTATTATTAAATTCATTTAAAACTTCCGACTAACTCATTCTTATATTTTAAATAATTATTAATTAACAAATGCAATAAGACACTCCTATTTTTTTTTTAAATACAGCCACCTACCAATAATATGTTAACATAGTAACTACCCGACATAACTTTTCTCTTCATTTTATTAATTAATCTTTTAGTATTAATAATAAAATTTTATTATTATTAATTAAATGATAATTAAATTAAAATATTTAACATGTTTATTTCTTAAATTTCTCTCCGCTCAACACTCTCTATTTATATCATACAAACAATTAACATCTCTCCACTCATAACATCTCTCTAACCCCACATTAATAGGACACATAGTAATATTAAATTAAAAAATAAATAAATAAATTAGACATATAATGCAAACCTTAAATTTACTTAATACAAAAATAAATTAATAAATATAATTCATAAAACGGTTTAAGTTTTTTATAGCCCCCACTAATTTCATTTTAAAGCTAGTAAGTAGTAAAATAAATGTATAAATTGATGAGATATAAATTTGATTAGTGAGAAGATAATTTTGTGAAAAAAATGGAATAAAGTAATGAGGTTAATTGATGAGATATAAATTTGATTAGTAGGAAGATAATTTTGTGGAAAAAATGAAATAAAGTAATGAAATTAGTGAGGCTATAAAAAACTTTAACCGTTTCATGAATTATATTTATTAATTTATTTTTGTATTAAGTAATTTTAAGGTTTGCATTATATGTCTAATTTATTTACTTTTTGTTTTGTTTTTTAATTTCATATTAGAGAGATGTTATGAGTGGAGAAAGGTTAATTGTTTGTATGATATAAATAGAGAGTGTTGAGCAGAGAGAAATTTGAGAAATAAACATGTCAAATATTTTAATTTAATTATTATTTAATTAATAATAATAATATATAATTATTAATAATAAAAGATTAATTAATAAAATGAAAAAAAAAATTATGTTGAGTAGTTACTATGTTAACATATTATTGGTAGGTGGCTGCATTTTAAAAAAAATTCTAGAGTGTCTTATTGCATTTGTTAATTAATAATTTTCTAAAATATATGAATGTGACTTAGTTAAAAGTTTTAAATAATGGAGTTAACAATAATATATTTATATTTAATTAATTTTTGTTAGGTGGCTGCATTTAAAAAAAAAATTAGAACGTGTCTTATTGCATTTGTTAATTAATAATTATTTAAAATATAACAATTATTAAAGGAAAAAAAATTTAGCGAAAAATCTTTGATGGAGATATTATAAGATTATATAATAGTATAGATAATACTTGCCATATTTGCTGAGAATATTAATAAAATAGCTTTTAAAGATAAATTTATTTATTAAATTGTGGATCAAATAATTAAATTAGGAAAATTTTGCACTTATTTATATGAGGATATTTTGGTAAAAATAAATATAATGTAGAGGTAGAGGAATAAATGATGGGGTATGAAGTAAAATTTTCATGTTTTAGTTGATGTTAGAATGAAATGAAGGAAATTAGAATTAGAGCTGTGTTTGATTAAAAGTAATAAAATTAAAAAAAAAAAATTAAAATTAAGTGAATACTCTGGTACTATGAGATTTAATTGGACATTGGTATCCTAATCCAATTAAAGAATCACATTTAATACCATGTCATTTCTTATATATATTTTATTTAAAAATAAATTAATTTTTTATTAAATTTCCATTAAAATACCGTTATCCAACTACTTATCAGGGTAATTAAGAATTTGTCTTAAAATTAAACGTTAAATTAAATTAAAAGAGTGTATATATACACTTTCATTAATTTACACAAGAAGAACATACTATAGAAATTTCTCATTTCATTCCTATATGCTATAATCCTTTTGTTTGTTTTAAATCACCCACGTCCTACTTTTGGGACTAGTTCCTCACACTTCCCATAAAAGTGATAGCAGAGACTCGCAAATCCAAGCCAATAGAGACAACAAGAAGAAGTAGTAACCGTATTATAAAATCCGTTTTTCCAGAGATAATAGCAACAAGAAGTAACAACTGTTTTGTCTTCTCCGCCAAATTTCTCAATCCATATATGCAAATTAAATATTAATGTTATCTACGAATGCAACCTCCTTCGTCTTCTCTTGCCGTGCTTGCGCCGGAGACCTCTCCCATGGTCCCGCCTCCTTCCCTCGCATCTTCCACTCTATCTCACTTCCCACCACTTCCGCCGTCGCCGGTGGACTCAAAATCGGTCAACCTCACGACGGGGTAGCACCAGTCGTCGAAGGCGGCGGCGCCGCTGCAAGACGCGCCGGCGGGAACGAGGGGATTAGGGTGAAAGCGAAGGAGAGGAAATGGTCGCGGAATAGAGAAGGCTACATGGTTGATAATGGCGAGCCTCTTCCACTTCCAATGGGTTATCCTGGTTCATCTCCTGTTTCGCCAGAAGAAATTGATGAGCGTCTGAAATGTGACCCTAAATTGGAGGTATTTGGTTTCTATCTTATCTCCTTAGGCCCTGTTTGGCTTGCTAATTATAGCTTTTCTACCTACATAAACATGAAAACTGCTTATAGCTTATATACAAACAATTTGGCTTTATTTTGATGAGTTGTAGGATTGTAAAGAAGTGGTTTATGAATGGACTGGGAAGTGTCGTAGCTGCCAAGGATCAGGATATGTGAGCTACTATAACAAAAGAGGGAAAGAGGTTACTTGCAAATGTATTCCTTGTATGGGAATTGGTAATATGCATTTTTTTTGGTATTTTCTTTCCTACTCCTTGTGATGGTATTCATTGGGGTAAAACTTGTGAATATTTTGATTCATTATATATGTAGGGGCTTTGACTTCAAATGCATCAAAAACTATTTAGGTTTTTATGTGTGTTACCTTTAGATTTAGGCATACCTGATTGACCCCCCTTCTGCAGGCCTGACTGCTTTTCTGTGACTAAGTCACCGGAGAAGAAGTTAACCACATCTGAACTATTAATCATTTGTAGTGCATTTGATTAGCTACAAAACTATCAAAGTAACAGCCAAAAAAAAAACTATCGAAGTAAAACCCTTAATCTCCTTGTCGATAATCGATGTCTTTTAAGTTTTTAGCAGCTTTACTCTTTTCTTAAATTCTAATAAGCAGTTATTTTCCTCTCAACTTATTTTGACTAGCTGACTGTTAGACTTCTCCTAATGGCAGCTATAGGCAGTTATGAGAAGTTATTATGGCAGTTATATTATTTAGGAATAAACAGGAAAAGGATAGAAGAAACAGGGGATGGATAGTTATTGAGTGGTTTTGGGTGGGAGAGACCAAGCTCTCTAACTCTTGGAGGGAGAGACCAAACTCTCGAATTCTTGGAGGAGAGACCAAGACTCTAGAATTTCTGGGATAAGAATTGCTTTTTATCTATTATATCACTGTCTCTCTAAACTTTCTGATGATTTATGATCTACTTTGGCATGTATTTTCTTGATAAATTATTCAGTCACTACTAATGAACTTAATTTCTTCCTATATGCACTTGTACTTGTTCAGTGTGGCTTAACTTTTCTGGAAAATCAGTGTATATCCTCTTAACCATTTCATCGTAGAAGATAGTAGCAGCTTGATACTAAAGCTTGAGAAGACAATACAAAAATATTGAAATATTTTTTACACGATATAAATTTATCTTTGGTACGTGTCTGTGTCTGAAACATATTCCAGTGAACATGCAAAATTAGATCATCCAGTATGGAGGGAAGTTTTCACTGGTTCTGATTTTTTTGCCATTCACGACACTTCAATTCAATCCCAGATGGAAGTGCTAAGAAAGAACCCAGCCCCCAAAATGATGTAGTGGGATAACCTACCGCTATATCAAATATAAAGGCAAGAAAACGTGCAATGCATACTCTATGCGTATAAATGTTCAAACATCAAAAGTTACCTAAAACTAAGTGGCTATCATCATCAATAATCAAAAGTGATAGTCTTGGCACACAGTCACCATCAATCTAAGTTATAAACAAAAGATCAATAACAACAAGATGCTTAGGCTAAGACTGAGGTGCTGTTTTGGGCTGGTTGAGACTTAGATATGTCATGGCTCCACCAAAGAGGCGCTGCAATTAATAATCAACAGAAAAATGTTCAAAATTAACAGCTTGCTATAGGTGTTTGTTGGGCTAGTTGTGACTGAGATGATGTCATGTCTGCAATGCTATGCCACTATAGCTCACTAAGTACTCTGATATTTCCTTATAAGTTTCAGGTTTCAGATTATATTATGAAGTTAGCTATTCTGATACAGAGTAGTTCCACTTGAATTCCTTAGATATTTTTCTCGACTTCTTTATTAAGTACTCTGCAAAACTACTTATTAATGAACTTCGTGTTGCATGACTTTTGTGCTGTTGTCCAATTTTTTTGAATTAATAGATTCTCAACCCATAGTCATATGAAATTATGAATCATGACATCTAATTTTATAGGACTTCCATAGAAACAGTTTCATGGTTTTTGTTACATTCATCATCACACCAAAAAAATCTTGGGATATGCGAAAAGATTACCTGCATTTTTCTAGTATCCTTTTGCCTGAATTCTTTTGTTTGAACCCTAACTTTATCATAAATTGTTAACCTCGCCCTTGTATCTTTTAATGCATCAGGAGGGTTTTCATATTGGAATAGTTAGTAAATATTTCCAAGTTAATGCTTTTGTACTGTCTTCTGCTGTATAGAAATTGTAGCTTCACTTATTTTTTCTTACGATCTAATTGTTTCAAATGCTCTTTTACTATGAAAGTAAGTAAGATGTCATTTTGGACCTTGTTTGGTTCATGCTAAAACGTGTCATGTTAGAGTGGTTGACAATATACAGGCCTTGTTTGGAATTAAAGTTTAATTTCAGATAGGAATTTCATGTGTACATTGTATTAGCAGTTGTTGGCTTGTAGTTCTTGTTTTGATTCTACCACAAATTCCTTGTGGTAGGTATACCACATAGATTCTTAGGTGCTTTATATAGAGATTTTATGACTCGTCAATCAACTATAACATTTAACATTAATTTAGGAGGGGGATAGTGATAAGCTACATAGATTAGATGCTGTACACATTAAGTGTTACAATTTACAAAGCAAGAATTCTGTTGCTCTGCGGTCACCTAGTGATGATAAGCGTAAGCCACCCATCACTAGGGTTTACACCCGTAGGCAGCGAGCAAGGGAAGCAACAGCCTTGGACCACCAAGAGCAGGTCGCACAACACCAAGGGGGTGCAAACCACACAACAGTCATGACCCACCCAAGGGAGGTCAGGAAATGCGAATCAGGGGGCATGACCCTTGGTCCAGAGATGCACTCATTGGGGCCAGGAAGTGCGACCCAGGAGGATGCAACTGATGAAGAAAGGGTGCAGCCCGTGGAGTCAAACAACATCAGATCTGATGCAGTTGCAAACGAGGACAGTCATAATCATTTTGATTAATTGTGTCAATTAGGAACACATGTTAGATGCAGTATAAATAAAAGCGAAATGATTTAGAAAGCATTAGGGAAATTAGGAATAATATGAATTGTGGAGAGACAGACTCTCGAAAACCTGTGATGTAATAGATTTAAAAAAATTATCTATATACATCTTTTCATTTATGTTCCATTCTCTTTGTTCTTATCACCTAAGACTCTGAGTTTATCTTAAATCAGCTGAATTTCTTTTTGGAAAAGTCAAAATATGTATTAAAAAACTATTAAAAGTTCAAATCAGTGGGTTATTCCCGATTATGCTTGTCTTGTCCTTAGATGTAAAGTTTTTTAATTTGTTAGTGGGTCTTGCCTAATTCTGTGTCCACTTTCTAAAATACCATTGTTTCTTCGTTTTCAGTTTTACTGCAGTTGTTTTTAAGGTAGTCAACTTGGAATAACTTGTATGGTGTTTGTTTTTCAGGATATGTGCAGAAGATAACAGCTCGCAAAGATATTGATTTAATGGAGGATTTGGATAATGGAAAACCGTCATGACGGTTGATGTTCCGCTAGTCTCCTCCCCCAGTTTTTTATTTTTCTTTTGTCCCCTTTCTCCAACTCGGGAATCCATACTGTATTCATCTCGATGAGTTTTATTCTGCCATGATTATTACCCAAAATACTCATGTAAATCAACAATTTTACTATTAGAGACTTTAAAGATTGTAACACCCCCTCCTTCCCTCCCTAAAGAAATGACTGGAAAAGGAAAATCCTCAAGAAGCAAAATAGAAAGTATACTGAGATTTAAGGAAAGAATGTATTCTTAGCCATTAATTCTTCTTTTCTTTTGACACTTTATTCTTTTCATATCGTGCATTTGTTTTTAGCATCTTGATTTCGTGGTCATCCAGAAAATGATAAGGAATAACTGATAGCTTAAGATATGCATGTGGTGTGAGATATCACTACCTTTTCCATCTCTCATTAATATAAATAAAATATGGTGTTCTTTTTTTCATGTCAACTTAAAACTGATCAGGTTCAGGTTTAAAATGTCAAAGACAAGTTTCCTTGATTTCCAATACAACATCTCAAAGAGAAAGTACCTGAGGATGCCGACGCGTATGTTTTTAAGGGACAGGCAGAACTCTGGGCTGAAAGTTTTTCAGCCAAGTGTTGATGAGATGAAGATGGTGTTTGACAAATTTGATTCCAATAAAGATGGGAAAATATCTCAACAGGAGTACAAAGCTACCCTGAAATCTCTAGGCATGGGGAAATCCGTTAATGACGTGCCGAAGATTTTCCGGGTGGTTGATTTGGATAGAGATGGATTCATCAATTTTGAAGAATTCATGGAGGCTCAAAAGAAAGGTGGCGGGGTTAGATCGCTTGATATACAGAGTGCATTTCAAATGTTTGATAAGAATGGTGATGGGAAAATAAGTGCTGAAGAAGTTAAAGAAATGCTGTGGAAGCTGGAAGAAAGGTGCAGCCTTGAGGACTGCAGGCGAATGGTGAGAGCAGTGGACACGGATGGAGATGGCATGGTTGACATGGATGAGTTTGTGTCCATGATGACTCAGTCCATGTGACATGTTTGAGTGCTGATATGGTTATTTTTCTTGAGGTTATGCTCAGGTGCATCTCAATGAAAGCTATAGGTCTTGTGTTTATGCATGTGCTCAATAAAGCTGCATTTTGATATTGTCTATACAACACTATTATTAAAAGAGAAATCTTATTAAAATGAAAATTGATTGCTAAAACCTTGTGTAATAAATAAAATAAACAATATATGAACATTCTTCGGTTTCAATTTCTACTGATACAAGATCTTATTTTAAGCCCAAACGTAGTACTCAGCAGCCCAAATGGCTTAGAGATTTCTACCAATATTAATTTTATTTATTGGGTTACTTTTATTTTATTATCCTTGTATTGGGTTGTTAAAAGAGGCTTAGGCCTAATTACTACAACAAACCTTAAGTATTTAAATGCTTGTATTCAGAATTAGAAAGTTATGAAATGAGAAAAGTTTAGTTTTATGTTATCTTTTTCCTTTGCAATCTAGATCTAGAGTAGCTTAGTGTAGATTATATCATTGGTGCTTTCATTATGCACTCATGGCTCCCCCAAAACCTCAAAACACTTCATCCCGTGAAATAGTTGAAGAAGCTATTCAAACAACACAGCTGCTTCTTAACAATGCAATGCAAGAAAATCAGATTCAGTTGGATGAACGATTAAATCTTGTTACTGCCGATTGGGAACAGCAAATCGGTCAACTTCACACTCGTATGGATAATGCATTGAATCTTGCTGACAGCAGACATGAATCTCTCATGTCCATCCTTACAAAAATCTCAAATCAAAAAGACCCTCCTCACCAAACAGCTACTGTTCACGCAGCAGGTTCCTCTTTAGGTATCACTCATGAACCCTCTTCTACTGCTGCTATTCATACAGCATCGCAATATGTTACCCACACTCTCAGCCCAGCTCACACACCCATCCGAAACTCTGTTTCTTTTTCCACCACTCTCCCACAACCTGTTCCTACAGCAGCAATTCGTATGACCGCTGCACAACCACCCCCACCACCTTATATTCCATCACCTACCCCTTTTACACCCACACAAAATTATAATACCCTTTTATTCCCCAATTTCCCTACCCACACATGCCACAAATTACACCTTTACCCTCATTTAAAACACCAAAATTAGAACTTGCAATGTTTGATGGATCTGACCCTTTGGAATGGTTGTTTCAAGCTGAACAGTTTTTTCAATTTTATCAACTACCACCATGATCGTACCTGGATCAGACAGCTTCTGGTGGCCAACGACGTCTGTTGAACTTTGGCTCCGGTGTGGTTGAAAGACGGCGGGGGGTGGGGTGGGGGGGGGGGGGGGTGTACCTGCAAGGCACTACGACGCTCAAGTAAGGTGGTTGTCAGAGAAAAGGCAAGTACAGAAGTGAGAGTAAGAAAGTGTGTAACCTGACCCTCTCAAGTGAGAGGGTATTTATAGAGCCCCTAGCGCGGGGCCAACGGTTACTTGCATTGGGCTGGATTGCCAGGCCCAATCCAAGTAACTGCCAGGGCTTACGTGGCGTAGTGAAGACCAGCACGTGGTCTTCGCCCTAGGGTAACCGTTCCTAGATTTCCGGGTTTAGGGCAGACCGATTCCTTCCGGAGTGGAGCGGTTACGTGAGAACGTGTCCTCGCGGGGAGGACCTGATAAGTGCAAATTGTACCTATTTTTGTATATATGTTTTGTTGCACTTATCGATTCTTTTTGGTAAATATCGTGCGAATAAAACCCACTTTGTGTGTAAATACGTTTACTTTACGTTTTCGGTGTATAGTGCGTTATCGTGTAAATATCATTGAGTTTAATCGATTTTCATTTATTTTTGTAGGTGTTCCAGCAATGGGATATTTCCATATTCATAAAGAGCATTGAATAAGCTTTCCAACGCTTCAAACCGGTGCGTCAATCGGAGTTACGGTTCAAGAGTTATGAAGAAAACAAATTCTGGTTTTCTGTCATACTCGCTAGGCGAGCCCCCGTAACAAACACTCGCTAGCTTGTTCGCTAGGCGAACCAGGGCGAACAGAAAGTTCCAGAATCGTGAAAAAACTCAACAGAAAGGCGGTTTACGTTCGCCTAGCGAACGGGGACTCGCTAGGCGAACCTGGAAAGTCAGAATTGCCTATTTTAGCCATTTTTCATCATTTTTTATGTTATGGTTTTGGGGATTCTTGCTCCAACTCCATCAAACTTCATTTTTTCAGTAGATTAGCTTAGAAAACAACATGGAAGCTTGCATGTGGATGATCCGAGGTGGATTTCTCATCGATCGGCTCCGACAATCCGTGAAGTGTTTGGTTCATTTCTCTTCCTCTTTGTGTATTCTTTCTTGTTGGGTTGTGCATATGTATTTGCTATGAACTCATGTATATTTGTCGCCCATGGCGTTGTATAAAACTTGCTTTACAAATCTTTATTGGTAATTGTCTCTAATTTTTGCTTTATGCGCGGGGTTTGTGTCGCGTTAGACATAACCTTCACGAACGTCGATTAGGGAGGATTGTCTGTTAGTTTCTGGATTCTAGAGATAGATCTAGGGCTAACAATCTTTAATAGGCGTCAAAGCTTAATGCCTTCTGTGTTTCGAGGCTTCGCTCGCGAGAGTGACGAAGAGAGTAACACGGTTGTTTTCTCAACTTTGCGTTAGACATAACCTGTGTTGTGAGCGATGCTGGGTGATATTGATGAGTATTGTAGGTGGAGTATAACTGGTCGGTAAGTTTAAGTTTGTGAGGAGTGATTTGTATGCATTGCCGGACGAGTTTTTCTTGTTGAAGAATGAAGTTCTTTTTGTTTTAATGTTTACTTTTCATGTTTTCTTGTTTGAAACCATTAATCCAAACTCATTAACGCGAGAGACTGTCGAACGGCATTCTTTCCCTCGAACCGATCTCTGTGGACACGACATAAATCCCGGAGGGAATTCTTTCCGAAAATAAATATTTTTGCTGCTTGCCCTATTTTGCATCCATCAAAATGGTGCCGTTGCCGGGGATTGGTTTTGATATTGAATCGCATTGCGATAGTTTCTTTGTTTTTGAGTTTTGTAGATATCGTATATTTTGTATATTTTCACTTGTCTATACTGATACTTGTATATTTTTGTTTCTTTTAACGTTTGTTCAAGTGTTTGGTTAGGACGCTTGCTTTTGGTTGCGCGGTGAGACATCACCATGGCATGAATGAAGGAAGTTGCTAGCTAAGCACCGTAAAGGCGTCGAGCTTACGACGTAAAACAAGCATGTTTTATAGTTTTTGTTTGGTTGCAAGTCTTGGTCGACTTATTTGTGGATGCTTTTGTGATTTTCCAAGTTGGTGTGTTTCAACTTGCGGATGTATGGTAATGATCTTGTTAAGTTTTGTACACGTCCGAGGTATGTATTTATCGCTTTCTATACTATAGCATATTCATGATACTTAGGCATTTTACAAACTTCCATGCCATCCATTCTTTTGTATACTTGTTCTATTGTGAATCACTTTAGTTCCCAACCTTTTTGTGAGGTGGCTTTCCATTGTTCATATATGCCCGGAGAACCAACATTCTTGTTATAACTGGATTTTATTATGTTGAATCTTTTATTTGTGTTGATTATATGAATGCATGAAAAGGATCAAGGCAATTGTTTCATTTTGAGCACAACTACCTTAGCCAAATAGTCAATTCACCTTGTGAGTGTGTGAGAATTCGTAAACCCTTTGAGCTTTTTGATCCATGTTTTTATTTGAACTTAATGCTTGTCTATGAGTATTTAGTTCACTTATTTTTGAATGAATTTTGTTTTTTCTTGGACCTCAACTTTGTGTTGTTGTATGGATTTTTTCCTTGCCTTAGAAAGTAGGGAGTATTCACATGATGGTGCGGTTGAATTCAAGTTAGGGAGAGAATGGTTGTTTACTCATTGGTTGGATTCTATGAGGATTGAAAAAGAAAAGAAAAAAGAGAAAAATATGACAAAGAAAAGAAAAGAAAAAAGTGAAAAAGAAAGAAAAAAGAAAAATCCTTGAAAAAGGAAACAAAAAGAGTTGCAATAATTGTGCTAAATAAGTATTGTGTGTTGTGTAGCACTTGGGATTTTGGAAGAAGTTGGTTGAAATTGTGTGTGTGAATCTTTGTGAGTTTTCACTCCCTTAGGTTTAGGCAAGTTTTTGTTTCAATTACCTTTAGAAATTGCCCCTTGTTTGTTTACCCGACCACGCTACAACCTTGAAAGTCCTTGTGATTCTTGCCTTTATATGTTCAATATGATTTTTGGATGTATGCATAATTTAGTCTTTTGTTTGCAAGATTGTTGTGTGAGTGAAAGAACCTCATTTTGTGTTTTTCATCTACCGATGATTGTTTTTGTTAGGTGTGATTCACATTTGAACTTGTGTTGTTTTAGAATTTTTGGCATGACTTTTGTACTTTGCTTTTGTTTCGTGACTATGTTATCGTTGCAGTTTAGTGGTAAGTATTTACTTTTTGTGTGTACCGTTTTCATTTGAACCATTCATTCGTTTCCGTTTTTCAAAACCTGTTGATTCGTCTTTTTTTGGATATCGCTTTTGCATTTTCAAGTTTGTTTGATTTTTGTTTGTGGACAAACAAGTAGGTAAGTTGGGGAGAGTTTGATAAGTGCAAATTGTACCTATTTTTGTATATATGTTTTGTTGCACTTATCGATTCTTTTTGGTAAATATCGTGCGAATAAAACCCACTTTGTGTGTAAATACGTTTACTTTACGTTTTCAGTGTATAGTGCGTTATCGTGTAAATATCATTGAGTTTAATCGATTTTCATTTATTTTTGTAGGTGTTCCAGCAATGGGATATTTCCATATTCATAAAGAGCATTGAATAAGCTTTCCAACGCTTCAAACCGTGCGTCAATCGGAGTTACGGTTCAAGAGTTATGAAGAAAACAAATTCTGATTTTCTGTCATACTCGTTAGGCGAGCCCCCGTAGCGAACACTCGCTAGCTTGTTCGCTAGGCGAACCGGGGCGAACAGAAAGTTCCAGAATCGTGAAAAAACTCAACAGAAAGGCGGTTTACGTTCGCCTAGCGAACGGGGACTCGCTAGGCGAACCTGGAAAGTCAGAATTGCCTATTTTAGCCATTTTTCATCATTTTTTATGTTATGGTTTTGGGGATTCTTGCTCCAACTCCATCAAACTTCATTTTTTCAGTAGATTAGCTTAGAAAACAACATGGAAGCTTGCATGTGGATGATCCGAGGTGGATTTCTCATCGATCGGCTCCGACAATCCGTGAAGTGTTTGGTTCATTTCTCTTCCTCTTTGTGTATTCTTTCTTGTTGGGTTGTGCATATGTATTTACTATGAACTCATGTATATTTTTCGCCCATGGCGTTGTATAAAACTTGCTTTACAAATCTTTATTGGTAATTGTCTCTAATTTTTGCTTTATGCGCGGGGTTTATGTCGCGTTAGACATAACCTTCACGAACGTCGATTAGGGAGGATTGTCTGTTAGTTTCTGGATTCTAGAGATAGATCTAGGGCTAACAATCTTTAATAGGCGTCGAAGCTTAATGCCTTCCGTGTTTCGAGGCTTCGCTCGCGAGAGTGACGAAGAGAGTAACACGGTTGTTTTCTCAACTTTGCGTTAGACATAACCTGTGTTGTGAGCGATGCTGGGTGATATTGATGAGTATTGTAGGTGGAGTATAACTGGTCGGTAAGTTTAAGTTTGTGAGGAGTGATTTGTATGCATTGTCGGACGAGTTTTTCTTGTTGAAGAATGAAGTTCTTTTTGTTTTAATGTTTACTTTTCATGTTTTCTTGTTTGAAACCATTAATCCAAACTCATTAACGCGAGAGACTGTCGAACGGCATTCTTTCCCTCGAACCGATCTCTGTGGACACGACATAAATCCCAGAGGGAATTCTTTCCGAAAATAAATATTTTTGCTGCTTGCCCTATTCTGCATCCAACAGGACCCTTGCATGTCGGGGAGAGACATGTACTCGCGGGGAGGATGTGCTGCGGGGACGGAGGTGACTCCTCGCGGGGAGCAGCGTCCTCGTGTCGAGGAGGGGAGAACCCCGGGGAAGGCTCAATGCTTCTGCCCGAAGCTCTACGCCATTTGTGCCCGACACTGGCTTGACTAAGTCCTTCGTATGGGCCGCCCCACGGCATGTGGGCTGGGCCTGTTCGGATGTGGAGCAAGTCCTCGGCCCAGTCCGGAACAGGAGCCCCCCAAGTCGTTGCTCTGAGACGTCGAAGTGATGACTTAAGGGTCCAGGTTATGTCGAGGTCGTGCCCGCTCGGGAAAAGGCTTCGAAAAGGGGAGCAGTTTGTGAACCGGGCAGAAGTAAACAGGCATGCTCGAGCGAGATTGGCCGTAGAGGGGGAAGTCGCGGGGACACGAGGAGTTACGGCCGAGGTGAATGAAGAGACGCGTGTGAGGGAGTGAACAGACGTGCCTGGGAAAGTGTGCGCCACGTGTCACACCTCATTATTGCATAGGACGGCTACCCTAGGGTAGCGTACTCGATTGCCTAGGGACTCCTCGAAGCTTGTGAGGGGCTTATAAAAGGGGCGAGTTCGTGCCATTTGCACGTTCCCACCTTTTTCGCTCTGCATCTCACCTAGTCACCGTTATCGCTTCGCCGCCGTACGCCGCCGTCTACTGTCATTTCTGCTGTTCTACTCCGCTCTCCACTGCTCAAGTAAGTTCTTCATCCTTTGTGGTTTATCTTGTTTTATCTTTTAGCAATTTTCCGGCAAGTAGAGTGCATTCCCGGCGCTCCGTTAGGGTTCATCTTCTAGTAGTTTTCGGGCGAGTAGAGGGTATTCTCGGCGCTCCGTTAGGGTTCCGCCGGGAACGGCGGGAAATTCCTAGGGTTCCGGTGGGTTTTGACGGTGGTTTGGGATGAACATACCGAGGGCAAGATGAATGTCCCGAGGACTCTTATGAATGCCCCGAGGACGCGCGATGAATGTCACGGGGAAGTGAGACGGGGATATCGGGGAGCGAAGAGAGAAAGGATGGGGTGACGGCCTCGGGCAGTTCGCCGTGTCCCCGAATGTTTCTTGCTCGCTGCCCTTTCACTTGATCTGCGGTGGAAGGGTGGACTTGGTCGCGATCGACGAATTCACCTATTTCCTCTGCTTTTCAGGTAAAAATGGCCGCGAGGATTCCGGGGATTCTCTACGTAGACACTGAGCCCGACGTGGATGAACCCGCTCAGATCCTCGGGGAGGCGCCCGTGCGTCCGACATCCGAATGGGCCGGGGAAGAACCTCTGCGTCTCGGGTCGTGTTTCTCGGTCGACGACACAGACGCGTTCGCCTTTGTCGAGACCATCCCCGACGGAGAGCAGGCCACATGGACGGTTTACCAGCCCCGGGTACACCATCGCATCTGCTCAAACTATCGCGGGCTGCGGTTTCCCATGTACGAGTTCGCCTTTAAAGAGGCCGGTATCCGCCTCCCCTTCAATAGCTTCCAACTAGGGGTTTTCAACCGTCTGCATTTGGCGCCGTCGCAACTTCACTCCAACGCGCTCGCTTTTATGCGGGCATTTGAAATCGTCTGCGACTATCTTCAGATTGGGATCACCCTCGAGCTCTTCTTCCGCGTCTTTCATTTGCAACGCTCGACGGACAATGGGCGACATAGTTGGGTTTCTCTCAAATAACCCAAGAAGTTGTTCAAGGCGTACGCGGATTCAATAAGGGGTTTCAAGATAAGGTTCTACTATGTCATGCCCGCGACGCACTCGGCCGTGGGTACGCTTTATGACATAGTGCCCGACGGATCCGGGGGAGAGAGGTTCGTGTCCAAGTGTCCCCTGGAGTGGGAGGACGCCCACTTCGCGCTTGGCACCGAGGACTACGTCGTGAAACATAGCGCGCTGTCGGAGGACGACAGGGGGGCGTATGCCACGTTGGTCGCCTTTATCAATGGTTTCAACCGGGCAGAATGTGTCGGGAGGGATAGAAACCTCCTCCGCGACTCCCAAGAGAGGGTTTTGCGAGAGGCTCGCTATATAAATACCCGGGGCTCCTCGAATGCAAGTCTCCCGACGAGGCCAAGAGGTTCTTAGGTGGGATTTCCTCGCCATGTTCGGGCCTTTATTTTGCTTTGTCTCTGTGCTAACTTTTTCTGTGTTTTCTCTTGCAGCTCAAATGTCTAACGCCACCGAGCGTATCATGAAGTTGGCCGTCGAGCGGGCACCCAAGCGTCCCAAGAGCCGTGTATGAGATATTATCGAGACTGCAGCGCCGGTTGGAACAACGAGTGGCTCCTCCTCACCACAATGCAGCCAGTCTCCTCCCCCAGAGAGCACCCCTGCCAAGAAAGCAAGGACCGAGGGGCCTGTCCTCGTGGATCTCGTGGACCCTGCCTCGCCGGAGAAGTTTTAAATGCCCACTTGCCATCTCTAGCGGAATTTCTTCGGGGGAAGCCCCCCTATCATCGTTGATGCCGAGGTGAAGGCGGTTCTGGGTATGGACGGGACGGCCAGGAGAGAGGCGCTTGTCGAGGACCTTGTGGCCATGATGCAGGTCTTTGAAACTGCCTTGATATTGAATGACGGGGCCCCCTCTTCATCCAAGCTGCAGAAGCTGAAAGACGACTATACAGCCCTCGAGAAGGAGAAGAATAAGGTTGCGGCTGATCTGCTGAAGGCCCAGGTTGAGTGCGAGGGTCACGCCAATGCCCTCCGCGAGTTGAACGAGGTCAAATCTGCCCTGAAGGCGACCCAAGAGGAACTTGATTGCTCTCGGGAAAAGGCCGAGGAGTTGGAGGCTGTTGTCCGTCCCGCGGAAAATGAGTCCCCCGTGGAGAAAAACCTTGCTGACCGCGCCGCTCTGATTGGCAAGATTCGGGAGCTTCAGAAGTATAGCCTGGAAGCTCTGGAGATAGGTTTCAAGAATGCCGTGGAACAGATCGCCGCTGAGAATCCAGGGGTTCCGCTGGTGCTCGACAGAATCGACCCGTTTCTTCGTGTGGTCGACGGCAAGCTCAATCTTCCGGAGGAGGGGCAGGAGGAAGATGGACGGCGGGTCGAAGATGATATAGTTGTGTAGTTCTTTTGGTTGTTTGTCCTGCGTGCCGTTTTCTTTGTAATGATTTGTGCTCGGCCTATGTGCCAGGGGCTTTTTGACGTTTTTGTAATATTTGTACACCGGGCTTCTGCCCGTTTTAATGTACTCTTGTTTACTTGCCAGTATTGTTTGCATGTTTTGATTTGTGTGTGATGTGTTATTTGTTATACTTTATTTTTGCCTAAGACTTTGGGATTTGCTCGACCTTGATAGTCCCTGACCGCGTGGAGAGCTGGTCGGGTGGCCGGAGGTGTATTCCGACCTTCAACGAGGCTAAGAGTTCGATCGAGGTCTTAGCTTCATGGCATCCCCGTCGGATCAAAGGTCCTCGTGCACACACAACGCGATGTCTGATCATCGTGTTCTATATAGGGGTGTCGCGCTTGTACCTTAGCGCGTCCCCGTAATCGCGGTGCTAGTGAGCCGCGGGCAGTGCTTAACTGTAGTACTGTTTGAGCTTCTCACCATTCCATGGTTGAGCAAGTTCTTCCCCGTGCAGGTTTTCGAGGAAGTAGGCTCCCGTCCCCGTTTTCCCGCGGACGCGGTACGACCCTCCCAGTTCGCGTCGAGTTTGCCTTCTCGCGAGTCCTTCTGGTTCTTGCGTAGGACGAGGGTGCCTACCTGAAAATCACGCTTGATAACTTTGTCGTTATAACGTAGTGTTATTTTTTGTTTAAGTGACGCTTCTCGGAGAGAAGCGCCCGAGCGTGTTTCCTCGACGAAATCGAGTTTTTCCCTCAAGGCTTCATCGTTCGCGTCCCCTTCGAGGGGGGATTCTGTCCTCCTCGAGGGTTCCCTGATCTCCACGGGGATCACCGCTTCCGTTCCGTAGGTCAAACGGAAAGGGGTCTCCCCGGTCGTGGAGTGTGGGGTCGTTCGGTAGGCCCAGAGGACGCTGTGTAGCTCCTCGACCCACCTTTGTTTGGCGTCGCCTAATCGGCGTCTCAATCCTTGGAGGAATACCCTGTTCGCCGCCTCAGCTTTCCCGTTTGTTTGGGGGTGTTCGACCGACGTGAAGTGCTTCTTCGTTCCCAGTTTGGTGACGAAGTTTTGGAAGTTCTTGTTGGTGAATTGTGTCCCGTTGTCGGTGACAATGGCTTGAGGCACGCCGAATCGGGCGAGGATGTTTCTTTTGTAGAAACGCAGTATGTTAAAGGCCGTGATTTTGGCCAATGCTTCTGCCTCGATCCACTTCATGAAGTAATCCACCCCGACGATGAGGTATTTGTTTTGATATGATCCTACGACGAAGGGGCCAAGGATGTCCATTCCCCACCAAGCGAACGGCCACGGGGATGATAGCGTTTTGAGCTCGCTGGGAGGAGCGAGGTGCATGTCCCCGTGTCACTGGCACCTCTCGCACTTCTTGACGTGTTCCTTGGCGTCTTGTTGCATGATGGGCCAGTAGTATCCTGCGCGAAGCACCTTACGAGCTAACGAGCGGCCGCCGAGGTGCTGGGCGTTGATTCCCTCGTGGATTTCCTGGAGGATGCCGGGGACCTTGGTCTCCTCGACACACCTAAGGAGGGGGATAGAGAACCCTCGCCGGTATAGCTTATCCTCGACTACTGTGTAGGAGCACGCCCGCCTTTTGACCATTCCTGCTTCTTTGGGATCTTCGGGCAGTTTGCTTGTCATGAGGTATTCGTATACCGGGGTCATCCAGCAGTTGCTATCCCCTATGGCGTTGATGTCCGAAACCATTTCCGGTTTGTCGATGCTTGGGCGGGAAAACACTTCTTGTATGACGGACTTGTTCCCGCCTTTTTTCTTTGTGTTCGCCAATTTCGACAGGACATCCGCTCGGGCATTGTGCTCGCGGGGGATGTGGGTTACTTCCGCGGAGGTGAACTTTTTCATCTTTTCTTTTACTAAGGCCAAGTATTCTATGAGGCTGTCGTTTTTGGCTTGGTACTCTCCTCAGACTTGCGAGGCTACGAGCTGAGAATCGGTGAAAAGTTTGACCTCCTTGGCGCCGAGGTCCTCGGCCAGCCGGAGTCCTGCGAGGAAGGCCTCGTATTCGGCTTGGTTGTTCGATGTCAGGAAGGATAGTTCGAGGGATACCTCGATCAGGATGCCTTCCTCGTTTTCGAGGATGATGCCCGCCCCGCTTCCCTTCGGGCTGGATGCTCCGTCGACATAGATTGTCCATTTCTGTGACCCGTCGGTCGAGGGTTCCAGGACGGTCATCTCTGCTACAAAATCGGCCAGTACCTGTGCCTTCAGGGCTTTCCTCCCTTCATATTAGATGTCAAACTCGGCGAGCTCGAGCGACCACCTGAGCATCCTCCCCGCCATGTCCGGTCGTCCGAGGAGCTGCCTAATAGGTTGTTCGGTCCTTACGACGACGGTATGGGCGAGAAAGTAGTGGTGTAGCCTCCTGGCCGTGGTGACGAGGCCCAGTGCGATTTTCTCGATCTGCTGATATCTGAGCTCGGGGCCTTGGAGGGCTTTGCTCGTGAAGTAGACTGGCTTCTGTCCGTTCGAGGTTTCCCGAATGAGGACGGCGCTGACTGCTTCACTCGTGATCGCAAGATACAAGAAGAGTGTTTCCCCATTCTCAGGTCGTGAGAGGACCGAGGGTTGCGACAGGACTTGTTTTAAGTGTGCGAGTGCTTGCTCGCATTCCTCGCTCCAATCAACTCTACTTTTTGTCAAAGAAGTTTAAAAAATGGGAGTGCGTACTGCGCGGATTTGGCGGCAAAATGGGAAAAGGCGGTGAGCATCCCGTTCAATGATTGTATCGACTTCTTTGAGTCCGGGGTAGGGAGCTCGGAGAAAGCCCTACACTTGTCGGGGTTCGCCTTGATTCCTCGTTCCGTGAGGTAGAACCCGAGGAACTTTCCTGCCCGGACACCGAAGGTGCACTTGTCGGGATTGAACCTCATGCAGCACCTCCTCGCCGTGTCGAACACCTTCTTGAGGTGCGCGGCGTGGTCGACTTCTTCTGCAGACTTGACGATCATGTCATCCATGTAGACTTCGAGCATGTCGCCGATCTCAGCCCGGAAAACCTTGTTCATCATCCGTTGGTAGGTCGCACCGGCATTCTTCAGGCCGAAGGGCATTACGTTGTAATAGTAGTTGCCCGACGCGGTCATGAAGGCCGTGTGTTGTTTGTCGACCTTGTCCATGGGAATTTGGTTGTATCCCGACTAAGCATCCATAAAAGATAGTAGTTTGTAACCTGCAGAGTTGTCGACCAGTTGGTCGATGTTAGGCAAGGGGTAACAGTCTTTCGGGCAAGCCCGGCAAGTACAACGTTGGACAGCCATGTCGTGTATTTGGCTTCCGAAATAAAATTTGCCTCTAGGAGGTCTTTTACAGCTTTTTCAGCAGCCTCCGCTTTCTCGGGAGACTGCTTACGCCTACGTTGTGCTATGGCCCTAGCGGCCGGATCTACTGCGAGCTGATGGCAAGCCACCTCGGGGTCGAGGTCAGGCATCTCGGATGCGCTCCACGCGAAGAGGTCAGCATTCTCCCTTAGACATGCTTTCAGCTGCTCCTTTGCCAGGTCGGGGATCCCGGCGCCAATCTTCACGTTGCGGTCTGGATCGTCCCCGAGGGCCACGAGCTCGAAGTCTTCATCTGGGATGGGGCGCGCTGGGTGGAGAGGCCGCCCGTTGTTCTCCGGCTGGTGGTTGAGATCTTCGACTCTGTCTTCGTCGGGCTCGCCGGAGAACCTGCTGTCGAGGTCGACCGCGTTGACGCGTGGGAGAGGTACCTGTTCGACATCCTGGGGTGGCTTGGCCACGGTCTTGGGTTTGGGGCCGATGGAACTTAGGCCTTTGATAGCGGCGTCAAAGCATCTTCTGGCCGTGTCGATGCCCCCATGCATCGTCACTACTCGTCCCCTGGTCGTGTAGTACTTCATTTTGAGGTGGACCGTCGATGGCACCGCCGTAAGTTCAGCCAGGGTGGTCCTCCCGAGGATGCAGTTGTAAAGTGATGGGCATTCGACCACCAGGAAACGGGTCTTCACCTGTCGGGCCGTGTCTTCGGCCCCGAACGTAACCATTAGCTCCACGTAACCCCATGGTCTGGTGGTGGTCCCATTGAACCCCTGTAGATCTGAACCGACGTACGGGGTCAGATGCCTCTCGTCAAGCTGAAGGGTCCCGAACAAATGAGAATACATGATGTCGACCGAGCTCCCCTGGTCGACTAGGATCCTTCAGATGTCAAAGTTCACCATTTGCGCCCTGATCAAGAGGGGAATAGTGGCGTTTGGTGCTCCCCCGGGGAGTTCCTCGAGGTAGAAGGTGATGGGATTGGAGTTTCCTCGCACTTTCTCGAGGGTGGTCGCCTTCGTAGATGTCGCGGATTCTAGTTCGTCAAACTTTCGCTTGATTGATCCGACAGACAATTTCTCGGGACCGTCTCCGGAGATGATCATTGCTTTGGAGAAGCCTTCTCAGGTACTGCGGGCAGTGACGGGGTCCTCGTCAGGGAAGGTCGCCCACATGTTGCGGTTTGCTTCTTCGCCCTCAATGATCGGGGGGACGAAGAAGTCCTCGGGCCGAGTGACGCTGAGGGCGACCTGAAGCTGGTTGTCGGCAGGAGGAGGTGTCGTCTCCTCGACGTTCTGCGCTTCCCGTGAACTCGGACGAGGAGGGTCCTTCTTTTGGGCATATTTCTTCAAGTTCCCCTCTTTGATGAGAATCTCAATTGCATCTTTGAGATGGATGCAGTCTTCGGTCACATGCCCGTGGCTCCGGTGGAACCTGTAGTACTTTGATTTGTCAACGTTTGATTTGGGAGCAGCGGGCTTCGGGAAGCGAACTCCTCCTTTTACAAACTCGGAATTCTGGCATTCGGAGGGGATTCGAGACCAGGGAGTGTTAAGCGGGGTGTACTCCGTGAATCGGCCAGCCGGTCCGCGCGGTTCCCGAGGATCACGGTTGCGGTTCTCTTTCTTCTTTTCTCCTCCTCGTTGGGGAGAAGAGTCTTCATCTTTGTGGCCGCGGGGGCCTTCTCTACGTCTCGTCTCAAGAGCGATCTGAGCTGCTTCAGTCTCCTCGAGTTCGATGTACTTCTGGGCTCGAGGGAGAAGGTCCTCGAGACGCCGGGGTCTTCGGAGGCCTATGGATTTGGCAAAGTCAGACCCGGCACGCAGTCCATGGATAATTAAGTATTTCTTCATGTCGTCGGTCGTATGGACCTCGACGGCTTCTTTGTTGAACCTCTCGATGTAATTTCGGAGAGATTCGTTCCTCCCTTGGAAGATGCTTTCTAGGGCAGCCTCCGTCTTCGGGTGTCGACGGGACGCGGTGAAGTGTTTAGTGAAGCGTTGCTTCAGTTGCTTCCATGACGTGATCAAACCATGTTCCAGACCCTTATACCAAGTCATGGCTCCCTTCCGCAAGGTGGTGGGGAACAGCCTGCACCTGATGGCTCCCCTGACATTTCGAAAGTCGAGCATTGCTTCGAAACTCTCCACGTGATCGTCAGGGTCGGTCAGCCCGTCATAGGTCCCCAATGGTGGGGGTTTCTCCATGCCCGCAGGGATTGGGGCGTTCATGATTTCCCATGACAAAGGGGTCCTCTGGTCCTCGTCGTTTCTACCAGCCGGGGATCTCGAAGGTGATCGATGGTGCCGTGGAAGGGAGTTCCTCGAACGGTTCTTTGGTCTTTCTTCGGTCTGCTTGGACTTCTTGGAGGTGGCGGAGGCCCTGGGTTCCTTCCGAGGCGGGGAACGAGGGCGTTTCTGGGAGATCGTCGGCTGGGGGCGCTCGAGACGTGGTCGGCGATCCTGGCGTACTGGCGACGGGGTCCGAGAATCTTCGGAAGGGGTCCTTCGCGGGGAAGGAGAACGGCGAGGTGACGGGGGACGACGATGTCTTCGCGGGGAAGATCGTGTGCCCGTCCTTGCTCCAAGGCTTCGATTCTGGTGTTCTGCTGCGCGATCAGCTGATTGGTCTGGTTGATCAATGCAATTAGGGCCACGGTGCTCGGGTCCGCATTGGGCGGCGGAGCAACTGGTTGGAGAATGGCTTGCTGGTCGTTCTGGCGGGCGGCGTCGTAGGCCACATCCTGGGAGTCCGGGGAGGCGGTCTGCCCGTCTCTTATGTCACCTTCGCCGCCGTTGAGGATGTCGGCGTCCTCACGGTGGTTCTCGTTCTCAAGTTGTGCGAGCACGGTGTCCAGAGCCTGGTTGACTGTCGAATTGGCCATGTTGGTGATGAACGGAGAAAGCTTTGGTTTATCGAGCAGAAAAACGGGGAAGCTTATAATTTCCCACAGATGGCGCCACTGATCGTACCTGGATCAGACAGTTTCTGGTGGCCAATGACGTCTATTGAACTTTGGCTCCGGTGAGGTTGAAAGACGATGGGGGGTGTACCTGCAAGGCACTCCGACGCTTAAGTAAGGTGGTTGTCAGAGAAAAGGCAAGTACAGAAGTGAGAGTAAGAAAGTGTGTAACCTGACCCTCTCAAGTGAGAGGGTATTTATAGAGCCCCCAGCGCGAGGCCAATGGTTACTTGCATTGGGCTGGATTGCCAGGCCCAATCCAAGTAACTGCCAGGGCTTACGTGGCGTAGTGAAGACCAGCACGTGGTCTTCGCCCTGGGGTAACCGTTCCTAGATTTCTGAGTTTAGGGCAGACCGATTCCTTCGGGAGTGGAGCGGTTACGTGAGAACATGTCCTCGCAGGGAGGACCCTTGCATGTCGGGGAGAGACGTGTACTCGCGGGGAGGATGTGCTGCGGGGACGGAGGTGACTCCTCGCGGGGAGCAGCGTCCTCGTGTCGAGGAGGGGAGAACCCCGGGGAAGGCTCAATGCTTCTGCCCGAAGCTCTACGCCATTTGTGCCCGACACTGGCTTGACTAAGTCCTTCGTATGGGTCGTCCCACGGCGTGTGGGCTGGGCCTGTTCGGATGTGGAGCAGGTCCTCGGCCCAGTTCGAAACACACCAGAACACAGATTGTCCTTAATATTTTTTTATATGAAGGGTGAGGCTTTAGGATGGTTTAAGTGGATGCATCAAAGCCAATTATTAACTAATTGGTTTTCTTTTACTAAAGCCCTAGAACTACGATTTAGACCTTCTACTTATGACAACCATCAAGCCGAATTGTTCAAACTAAAGCAGACTGGTACTGTTGTGGAATATCAATCTCAATTTGAAAAGTTGGGAAACCAGGTGGTTGGTTTACCACCAGAGGCAATTCTGAATTGTTTTATTTCTGGTTTAACTAAAGAAATCAGAAATGAAATGGCTATTCTTAGACCTGTTTCAATCTCACAAGCCATTGGCCTTGCCAAACTCATTGAATCCAAACTCAAGGATGCAAAACCCAAATTCTCAAAGTCGTTTTCCAACTCTTACACCAAATACACCCCCAACCACAACCATAAAAACACCCACCAATACCACCATCCAAACTCCACAAACAACAGCTTCTTCAAACATAACCATTCCTACCAAATTACCTATCAAACGTCTTTCTCATTCACAATGTCAAGAACGCAGGGCTCAAGGGCTATGCTTTAATTGTGATGAAAAATTCACAATTGGTCACAAATGTTCTGTCAACAGATTTCTTTTATTTATGGCTGATGATGATATGGCAGAACAACAGATTGTTGTTGAGGACAGTAATGAAGTAGAAGTGGAGATGGACCTAAATGACACTTATTTTCAATTATCCCCGCAGACTCTAACCGGTCAGATTTCCCCTCAAACACTTAAATTCAAAGGTATTATTGGGGGATTATCAGTTATGGTTTTAGTAGACACTGGCAACACACATAACATTATGCAACCTCGCATCGCCCAACACTTAAATCTCAAACCTAAACCCACACACCCGTTTTCAGTCATGGTAGGAAATGGCTCCCATTTACAGTGTGAAAGGATTTGCAACAATGTCCATATTCTCCTCCAAGACAAACCCTTCAACTTATCTTTTTATCTCTTGCCAATCGAAGAACCTGACATTGTTCTAGGCATGGCTTGGTTAAGAACACTTGGCCCAATTCAAGCAGATTTTTCTATTCCATCCATCACATTTCAACACCAAAGTACACCCCTAACTCTTAAAGGAGACCCAACCACCAGCCCTATCCATACCACATTCCATCAATTTAAACATCTCCTCCATACAAACTCCATTGCTTCCCTCCACCTTATGACTTTTCTTGAAATTGATTCCCCTTCATCAATAGTTTCATTTCCACCACCCACCCCAGCTACCTTAACCAAAAACTTAGACCCAGCCATTTCAAAAATACTCAATACATACTCTACAATTTTCCAACCACCTTGTGGTCTCCCACCAGAAAGACCTCATGACCATCACATTCCACTACTACCCCATACCCCTCCTATCAATGTCAAACCTTATAGATATCCACACTCACAAAAAAATGCCATGACAACAATTATTCAAGAAATGTTACATGATGGAATCATCATCCCAAGTACCAGCCCTTTCTCCTCTCCTGTTCTTCTAGTTAAAAAGAAAGATGGGACGTGGCGATTTTGTGTCGACTATAGAGCTCTAAACGCTGTCACCATTAAAGATCGTTTTCCCATACCCACAATTGATGAACTTTTGGATGAGCTTGGGTCAGCTAGAATTTTCACTAAGATTGATCTACGCTCTGGCTACAACCAAATCCGTGTTGCAAGGGAGGATACTCATAAAACGGATTTTCGAACTTTCGACGGTCACTACGAGTTTCTCGTAATGCCCTTCGGGCTCACTAATGCCCCTTCTACTTTTCAATCTTCCATGAATGATCTTCTAAAACCATACTTACGCAAGTTCGTACTGGTTTTTTTTTACGACATTTTAATTTACAGTGCCAATTTTAATGACTATTTAGTTCATTAGCAGGTTGTTTTTGAGCTTTTATTATCTCATTCTTTTGTTGCGAAAATGTCCAAATGTGTTTTTGCAGTGGATCGAGTTAATTACCTAGGACATGTTATTTCTGGTGGTTGTGTGGAACCAGACCCAGAAAAGATTCAGGCAGTGTTGGACTAGCCTGAACCTCGTTCACTCACGACACTCAGAGGTTTTTTAGGGCTCACCGGATTCTATCGCAGATTTGTAAAGAACTACGCCACTCTCGCCGCTCCCCTTACCGATCTTCTTCGTTCCACTAGATTCTCTTGGAGTACATAGGCCAGTTCAGCCTTTACATAACTAAAAAAAATGACACAAATGTCGGTGTTAACATTGCCGGACTTTACAAAAGAATTCAAAATAGAAACTGATGCCTCAGGAGTGGCAATTGGCGCCGTTCTATCTCAGGCAGGATACTCCATCGCGTTCTCCAGCAAGAAGATGACTCCAAGGATGCAAGCTTCTTCCGTTTATGTCAGTGAAATGTACGCCATCACTGAGTCCATCAAAAAATGGCGCTAATACTTGGTCGGCCAACACTTCAGCATCTACACAGATCAAAAAAGTTTAAGGAATTTACTGTTACAAAAGATCCAAACTCCTGAACAGCAAAAATGGGCTTCAAAATTACAGGGCTTTAATTTCGACATTTATTACAAACCTGGCCATTCAAAACTTGTTGCCGACGCCCTCAGTCGCAAATACAGTGACACCCCGGTCCTACTTTCCATCTCATCTCCCGTGCCAACTCTCATCCAGCAACTCCAACAGTTTTACACCAAAAACACAAAAGGTCAACAGTTAGTCTCAGAAGCGACTTCCAACCCAGAAGATCAAAACTACAAGTTCCTAAATGATTTGCTCTACTATCAGAACAAACTATTCATACCTGATCTATCTGATCTCAGAAACGCCTTGATCTTTGAATTCCACAGCACCTCATCAGGAGGACATTCTGGAGTTAAACCCACGGCTGCTCGAGTTGCCACTTCCTTTTATTGGCCAGGCCTGTACAAAGACATTAAAACCTTTGTTAAACACTGCACAACATGCCAACACAATAGGAATTTAACTCAGAAGAAAAAAGGGTTGTTACAACCTTTAACTACTCCTGTTCAAGTATGGGAGGACATCACCATGGATTTCATAACCCATCTTCCAAACTCTTACGGTCACACAGTGATTTGGGTTGTATGTGACCGCCTGTCAAAGTATGCTCACTTTATTGCTCTTCCGACCAAGTTCTCCGCTTCTGACCTTGTTGTTCGTTTCTCCACAGAAATTTTTCGTCTTCATGGTATTCCAAGATCTATAGTCTCTGACCGCGATCCCATCTTCCTTAGCAAATTCTGGAAGGAATTTTTCAAAATACAAGGCACAGTTCTTACATTTAGTTCAGCATACCATCCCGAAACGGATGGACAAACTGAGGTTGTAAACCGAACTTTAGAAACTTACCTCTGGTGTTTCACCAGCGATCAACCGCGCCGTTGGTAGAAATTCCTACACCTTGCTGAGTTCTGGTACAATACATCCTACCATTCTTCGATCCAGATGTCTCCGTTCCGTGCTTTGTATGGCCGCCCTCCACCGTCTATTCCAGACTTCATCTCCGGCTCAGTCTCTACTCCTACCTTGGCCGACACCTTGCTAGACAGAGAAAAGATTATTTCAGAGTTAAAACAAAACCTTTCTAAGAGTAAGAAAAAAATGGAAGAACAAGCAAACAAAAAACGGATGTCTTTTACCTTTTCAGTTGGAGATCTTGTCCTCCTTCGACTCCAACCATAGCGGCAATAAACTATTTTTCGTCGATCTTCTCATAAGTTATCCAAGCGATTATTTGGGCCTTTTAGAGTTAAATATCGAGTCGGTGAGGTTGCCTACGCTTTGGATCTTCCGCCTTCTTCGAAGATCCACCCAGTTATTCATGATTCACAGTTGAGACCTTATTTTGGTCTGTCTCATACCACTGATTTCTCCAAATTTTTTTCAAAAAGTGGAAGTTCATTAGGTAACACCTCTGATTTGCGTTGTGGCTCCTTGAGTTCAAAAGGACATGAGGAACGTGTGGTTCCTTTGGATTTGTTTGGAGAAAATATTTTAGAAGTTTCAAAAGAGAGAGAGTTTCTGAACGAGAATGAAAAGGATAAGAAGCAGAACATGCAAAGTGAAGTGGATTCTCCAAGTACCACTACAAATCTTAACTCAACTTTTGTGTCTGGTGCTAATCCCATTTTTACCCCTCCAACGGCCAAACCATCTCAACGCTCCATTCCCAATGACGTGTCCCATATCCAATCCACCATTTATCCCCCACCGCCCCACGTGTTTCTCTCTCCTCAACCACTCTCTGCTTTGTCATCATCACACTCTCCCAATTCCCATACCATTACACGTTTTCCCAACCCTTTATTCCCACCTTTTCAGAATACCCATGTGCCTCTCTACCCACTTGTCCTTTCACATATCCCTACAACCTCACCTCATCACGTGAAGACCAACCCTTCTGCTGCCAGCCTGTTTCCCACTCATGAGCCTTTTTCTCCCTCACTTCTCCAGCGGACACGTGGCACCCTTATTGTGAACCTTGAGGACAAGGTTCCTCATGGGCCTGGGAGTATTGTTACAAGATCTTATTTTAAGCCCAAACGTAGTACTCAGCAGCCCAAATGGCTTAGAGATTTCTACCAATATTAATTTTATTTATTGGGTTACTTTTATTTTATTATCTTCGTATTGGGTTGTCAAAAGAGGCTTAGGCCCAATTACTACAACAAACCCTAAATATTTAAATGCTTGTATTCCGAATTAGAAAGTTATGAAATGAGAAAAGTTTAGTTTTATGTTATCTTCTTTCTTTGCAATCTAGATCTAGAGTAGCTTAGTGTAGATTATATCATCTACCTTCCATCTTTCAGCCTTAATCATACCTCTCTTTCCTACTTGCTAAAGTGATATCTGAATCGTAATTAGCAAATGTATCGTGAAACAGTAGTACAACTTGTACAAATACAACATATATGCACTCTTAAAAAATCCAAAATATCTTTGGAATATTACATAAATTAATAACACACCAAATTCTCTAAGTTAGTCACTCCTATTTTACCAAAGGATAGGTGGAGAGATGGATTTGAAAGTTAACTTTTTGATTAATTCCTAAAAATAAAATCAACAACATTAAAGTGTTTGAAGAGTCTCCTAAAAATAAAATCAGCAACATTAAACTGGAAGTTGAGTTCTAATTTAAAAATAAACTAAAATAAAAAGTTATAATAATTAAAAATGACACATAAAAAATATAAGCATATAGACTTAATTAGTCAGGAGGTCTTTTAACTTAATTTTAAGTTTCACTTTAGTCCCTTATCTAATAAATGTTACGTTTTAGTCTCTTAAAAATCATTCCGTTAGCCAAATTAATTTTTTATGTTAAATATTAAGAAAAACGTTAAATTGTGATGATGTGGCATGACAACGTGACAAAAGTCAAAATAATGAGTCAACAGTTTTTTTATGGGACTAAATTGAAACCTTATGGTTAGTTTAGGGACCAAATTAGAACAATAAGCAAACTATGATTAAAGTAGTTATACCAGAATTTCATAAAAATTTATCAATAATAAGCTGTTATTTACCATACCAAAATTTCATATCGACACAATTTTGAATTTAATAACATTTAATAAAAATTTTAGTACAATGTTTGATTTAAACCAAAGACATTAAACCAAAATGACATTAACCATGTTTCAAAATGTCATATAGCACACAGATACTTTTGTGTACACAAAGACTATTATAAAAAATGTACTCATAAGATAAACACAATTATGATTAGATCTAGATTTTGATCCTTTTTGAAACCTTTTTTCTTCTTTGAAATCAGCTTAGTTGAAGAAAGTGGTGGTGTAGATTGTGTTGGTACTTCCTAACTTAGTAGTGCAAACTCAATTGGTGTTGCTTTACATAGTGGTGCTGATTCGATTAGCGGTGTTGCTTTATGATGAGTTGCTTATTTTGTCAATTTTAATTGTGTCCATTCATATGCAACCATATTTGCTCCGTTGAAAGTAGCAATTTTACATATTAGCTTGAAACTTCAACCATACCTATATAAACATTAAATTTGGGACTAACTTTCAAAGAATACATTGATTAAAACATAGTACAATATAAATGAATCCTAAACGCAGACCCAACTACTATCAACATACCCAGCTTCCAAAAATACATTGATTAAAATATAGTATAATATACAATTAAATTAAATAGTAAAATATCAACGCAATTGAAAACAAACATCAATAATCAATAATTAAAAATACATCGGAGCATAGGACAATATATAAAACATAGATTAAGATTCATTTCTAAAGATTAGAAAAAAATTTGGTTGTCATTAATGATATAGAATAATTCCATTCTAAAATGAAGCAAGAAATCAAAAAGTTACTATAACAATGAAAATTGTAATAAGGTATAAAAAAAGTAAGAAAAGATATGGCATTGAGACACAAACCTTTTTTTCTTTCATTTTCATGCTTCCAAGTTCCAACTGTTTAAATAATAATGTTTAATTTTTGAATAAATAATTTGTTAATTAATTTGGATATCCCAAATTCAAGAAAACTTGTAGAGGAATTAAAATGTACCTTAACTTTCTCTTCAGCTTCCATTTGTATCCAAATTCAAAAACAACCTGTACAGGAATTAGAATGTACCCAAATAAACCTTTGATAAAATAAACCTTTTAGCTCTTTATCAAAGGTTTTGATTTGAGCTAGTTTCTCTTCGAGCCTTCGTAGGTTCTGTAACTTCGAATCACCTTTCTTCCTTCTTTCGCTTCAGATAGTTGCTTTTGGAACATTGATTGTCTGATCTTGAACTGGTGGCCGCGGAGGAGTGTTTTTGACTTTGATTATCATGGTGCTTTCCATTTGCATGGTTGTGGAGTATGAGATCTAAGATGAAATGTGGAACCCTAATCGAATGTAGAAATGAATTGAAAATAGGGATGGCAGGCAGACCAAAATCCGCGGGACTCACCCGCACTCGAACCCGAGTCAACGGGTGAAAATTCGAGTTGACTGTGTTCGGGTTCGGGTGTCACCCGTGCAGGTTTGTGTAGTATAAAACCCGTGTCCGAAATCCGAAACCACACTAAATATATATATATATATATATATATATATATATATATATATATATATATATATATATATATATATATATATATATATATATATATATATATATATATTATTTTATTTTATTTTATTTGCTACGGGTTTGGGTGAAAAAACTCGAACCCAACGGGTATGGACGTGGGTGTTATTTTGCCACCTGAATAGTCTTTGGGTTCGGGTTCGGGTGTGAGTTTGAGTAGTGTGAAATCCGCACCCGACTTGTCATCCCTAATTGATAATAGCAAAAGGAATATAAACGATAAAGAGGAAGTGAAATTTTAGAGTTCCTCACCTTTAAGGGTGTGCAAAATATCCGATTGTAGGATCAAAATCCATAACCAAATCAAAATTCATTTAAAATATCTGGATATAATTAAATGGTTATTAACTAGTTTAATTATTAATGGTTGATTATCCAACCATATTTTATTTTGAGATCCGGTTATAATCCGATTATTATTCAAAATCTAAATATTTTAATTTAAATTATTTTTCGAATAAAAAATTAATTTTTTTTTAAATTATAATTTTTTTTTAAAATTAATTTTTGTGAAAAAAAATTAATTTTTTCATAATTTTTTATTATCAATTTTTAATATTTTTAATATATTTTATATTAATTATAATTTCTTTTTTTACTCATCATTATTTATATTTTTGAAAAATGTTTTAGTTTCTAACGTTACAATTTTATAACCTCTTTATATAAAATAGGGGTAATACCTATTTTCCCCCCTGTCATATGAGCGTGTTTTGAAAAACCCCCCTGCGAAAAAAAAAGTTGCAAGACTGACCTTAACAAATTTTAAAAGTTTTGATTTAAACCTTTGTCAGGCCACATCATCAAAAATGCTTATGTGACAATCATTTTTTTAATTTTTAATTGGAACATATTGCCACATCAATTAAATAGGACATGCAATGACTATTTTACCCTCAGCATTTTTTTTTTATTTTATTTATAATTTTTTATTTATTTAATTTTTGAATAAATTTATCAAATGCACGTATTAATATTTTTTTTGAATTATTATTTTAAATTTATCAAATATTTTTTTTTCAAATTGTTATTTTAAAAATTATTTAAATTGAGCCAAGACCAATAGACACAAGACAAACTCCACCATTGTTTTTGGCACATGTGATATTTCATTTACAAACTAATGTACATGTAAGTAATATATACACTAAATTCATTGCAAAACTATCCGATGTGGGACAAACTCCACCATTGTTTTCTCCATCCCAACATATCTGAAGAACAAACTCCATCATCACCCATTCTCAAAGCACCACTTCTACCTCTTCATGAACCAATCCAACAAACACAAAACAATTCCTTTACAGTCACATCATCCACTTCTACCAGATCCCACGTTTCACCTTGTTCATCCCTCTTTTCATACAGCCATCTCCCTCACGCTCTCAAATGCTACAGCGGCAACGACACAATCCTCCGCCACGCCGGAATTCATCACCGGCATCGGTGAATTTCAATCTGAATCTCAACTCAACTCAAATCCATCGTTTCAATTATTCCGTGTTTTTAAAATTCGAACTCCATGCCACGAAATGGAATTAGACGGTGACGAAATCAAAAAACGATTTCGAAGGAGCAAGAAAATAACCTTTGAAGTTGAAATTGGATATTGTGTTAGTCCTTTCTCTTCTCCCTTGCTTATTGATGTTGTTTGTGGTGAGTTTTTCTTGTTGTGGTTCTGAGTCTGTGATGTTTTTCATGTAGAATGTTGTGATTCGCGTTATGGCCGTTGTTATTTGCGTCGAGTTTTGTTGTGTGTTCTTGGTAAAGTGAAGAAAGTTTTGCAATGATTGTGTTATGGTGCTGAGGATTGTGGTGTATGAAGTTGCGTGAAGATGTGTGTTATGTTGTAGTGAAGATGAGGTTGGGATTTTCTGTCAATTTGATTTCTGCATAATGATATAGGTTTGTGAAGAATACAATGTTGTTATGGTTTGTGTTTGTGAATGATTGAGCTTTTGCAGGTTTGTATGAGGAAGGTTTATTGAAGTGTAGATGAAGGTTGAAGGAAGTTTGGGCAGAGTAAAATGTTGAGCATACAAGCTATAGAACATTAACAACACAAGCTGCCAGCAAAAGGATTTTTAATTCCAATTTTCATGGAACAGACTGAAGTGGTCACACAAAGCTCTCAGCAGAAATCAGAATTGGTAGTAACTATTTTCTGTTATCAATAATAGATAAACAGTTCGATAAACTGTGCCAAATATTTAATTTAATAGTTGTTTTATTATTTTTAATTTCTAGTTTACATTGGACTCAATTGTTGTAAAGATGCATGAGTGATTTCTGAACTTGGTTTTCCATTGCAGGTGAAATGTGGAGTTGAAGTGATGGAGTTGAAGTTGATTAAGTGGGTTTGGGTGTAATATAAGTCCCACATTGAAAGTATTGAACATACTAGTAGTGTTTATATATCAAACACACACTCATCAATTTGAAATGAAATTACACCAAAAGGAGTAGGAATGGGCTTAGGAATGGGCTTACACCAAAAGGGGTAGGAATGGGCTTAGGTCCAAGTTTAATATTTTGATAATTTAAATAAATAAAATTAATACGAAAATTAATTAAAGAAAAAATTAAATAAATAAAAAAATTATAAATAAAAAAAAAATACTGAGGGTAAAATAGTCATTGCATGTCCTATTTAATGTATGTGGCAATATGTTCCAATTAAAAATTAAAAAAATGATTGCCACATAAGTATTTTTGATGATGTGGCCTGACAAAGGTTTAAATCAAAACTTTTAAAATTTGTTAAGGTCAATCTTGCAACTTTTTTTTTTGCAGAGGGGTTTTTCAAAACACGCCTATATGGCAGGGGGAAAATAGGTATTAACCCTATAAAATATTACTTTTTTATTTTTCATATGCATCTGATTTCGATTTGATTTTTTCCGCTACCAACAACGTTGTTTTGAGTTATTGTTATTCAACGGAAAGTAATGTTACTGTTTTTGGTTTATTTTGGTGTGTGGTTTCAATAGGTCGTAGTTGGGTTTTTTTGTGAAAATAGCCTTCTATTTTTCGTTAGTTTCAACAATTGCAATTGTTATTATTAAATACCATATTTAATTCTTATCTTCCAGAGCCATTAGCCACCCACTAAATTAAAATAAAATTATGTTACAGTAAAATATTTTTTTATTCTTTATTACAGCAAAATATTTTTATATTAAAAAAATAATATTAAAATATACAATATTAAAATTTAGTATTATTTAGAAAATAAATTAAATAAAAACAATTGAAGAAAGTCTCAGGTTGAGAAAAGAAAAGAAAACGCTTGTTGGAAAAAGGAAAAAAAGAAAATAGTGTAGTTTTTCAGGAAAAGCAATGATGAAAAATAAAACCAGTTATTAATAATTAATATTAAAATAATTATTTTATTTTATTTTTTATTTATTAGATTTGAAGTAATGTTAATAGATCTGATATAAGTGTTCACAAATTTCGAGATACTAGGCTGAACATTTAAATTATAACGTTAATAAAACACTATTGTTATTTTTTGTTATAAGTTAGTATACAAATTAAATTATAATTTAATATTTTAATGTAATGAAGAAAACATTTTTACGAAGTGGAAGAAGTATTCTATTCTATTTTGTTAATGTGTAAGTAATATTTTACTGTATTCTTATTAAAAAATAAATAAAAATTAATGTGTGATTGAAGTCAAGTGAGTGTAGAATGTGAAATCAATCATTTTTTTATTAGTAAAAATAATCGAATAAAAAATTAAATATTTTGAAAAAAAAGATCATTTTTTTGAAAAAAAAATTGAAAATAAATATAATAATCAATTTAAAACCGATTATATAACCATAATCAAATTTATAACTGGTTTTATAACCAGTTTTGATTGAAATGTGGTTATGGTTATGAAATCAAATTATTTAACTGATTTAAAAATGATTATGGTTTGGTTTCTAAAAATAACCAACCATGCACACCCCTACTCATCTTCCATTGTTCTTAGTTCTTCCTGTGCGGCGGAGGCGTACGGAGAAGAAAGAGGAGAGGATTGAGACTTGGGTTTAAGGATTGAGGTTCAACACAACCAAAATGTTTTAAATTAAAAACAAATAAATTTAAAATATTAAAAAAAGGCAAGTCAGATAACACAATACCACCTAGACGGCCACATATGTCAGAGTTAACGTTTTTCCCTAATATTTAACAGAAATGATCAAATTGATTAATAGAACTGTTGTTAAGGGACCAATACGCAACGTTTATTAAATAAGGAACTAAAATAAAACCTTACATTAAATTAAGGGACCAAAAGATGCATTAAGTCAATAATATATTAATAAAAATAAGATTTAATTATAATTACTTTGATTTTAATCAAATGTATTTAATTTTTATTATAGTATTTTTTAAAATTTATTTAATTTTTTTTAATAATATTTTTTATATTTAATAATATTAATGTAAAAAAAAATTGGACTTTTAAAACTTGGGGACCTTCCAATTTGAGACTATGTGCTTGTTGCTCCTGCGAAGGGTCGGGTTTGATAGCAAGAGACACATGTCTTTGAGAAGTCGATGTTGAAGACACGTGAACTCGAAAAGATAATGCTTCAGCATCAAATAAAATGACCCCACCATGAGTAACATTTTTCCTTTGAATGAAACATGCTAGTCCACTATAGCATGTTTTAATCTTTCTTATTTGTTAGACATTTTATTTTTAATTAAAAAAAAATTATATCATAAAGAAATTAAATCCAGGAGACAGAAAAGACAAAATCAAATAAATTATATATCATAGAAAAATTCGAAAATTAACTTACGTTGTTTGTCAGATATTTTATTTTTAATTAAATAAAAAAATCATATAATAAAGAAATTAAACCCAGAAAACAGAAAAGATAAAATCAAATAAATGATGTATCATAGAAAAATTCGAAAATTATCTACCGTACTAGATAAAACTAATATATATATATATATATATATATATATATAATTGATTGCATTTTGATGCGTTCAGAATTTAAATTTCGAATTTTAAGGATATTATTAGTTTATCACCCGATGAATGAATACTAACAATGTGAAAAATGATCCATGAGATACTCACAATATCATAGTCCACCAAATAGTATAATATTTTCCATTAGAGCATCCGTCCATGAGTTTTTAAAAAATATTATTTTAGTTTTGTAATTTAAACCACTGAAAACCTTTATATTTTTAACTTTACAAATGTCATTTTATTTTAGTTTTGAATTTTTGATTGGTTAAACCGCTAAAAACTATGATTATGTTCTTAGAATCGAGAATCATAAAATTGATGAATAATGAAAAAATTAGAGTGTGGAGAGTGAGAGAAAAGTCCACATAATTAAGGGTGAGAAGTAATTTTGCATTAACAACAATGAGGATGCCTCCAAGAAATTTAAATAAATATTACACAATGATTTGGACACATATGTCACATAAGCAAAAAATTAAAAAACTAGAAAAACTTGTATATGTAACTGGTTACCCTAAACCAGAAACTAGTAACAGTTGATACACAATTAATTCCCTTTCAGTGGTAACCAGTTACGTGATTACGTTAACCGGTTACACCCACGATGCTTTATTTGTTTCTTCAACTCATAAGTGATTTTTGCCTTGTTGTAACCAGTCACACCCCTGTATTAACCGGTAACAACACTCAAATTATCAAAATACTCTTAACACACCACCTTAATTCAAATGCTCCAAGTCTTTCATGCTCATGTTCATCTTCAACCTCTTGAGCACGTCATTTGTGACTCCCTTAGTCAACAAAACAGTCACTTGGTATTCACTTCTATAATATCTCAATCTTAACTTTCACTAACAAGCTCTCTCAAGTAATGAAACACCATCTTAATATGTTTGCTCCTCCCATGTGAAATTGAGTTCTTAGCAAGATTAATCACGGAAACGTTATCAGCCAGGAGTGTAACAGTCTAATCCTCATTGTTGTTCAGTACCTTCAATAAATTCATTAGCCACACGGCTTGGCACTCGCATAACGAAGTGGCAATGTACTCAGCCTCACAAGACGAGATTGCAACTACTGGTTCCTTCTTCGAACACCATGAGATTGGTTTTCCTCCAAACATAAAGATGTATCCAGCTGTAGACTGTCAATCATCTTTATCCCCACACCAATTGGAATCGGTAAAACCGAGCAAATTGTATTTTCTACCAGTATCCGTTATGGGAAAGAGAATTTTGTATTCGACCGATCCTTTGATATATCTTAGGATTCTCTTGACTTCTGCCAAGTGAGAGACCTTCGGTCTCCCCATGAATCTACTCACAATATCGACACTAAACACCAAGTCCGGCCGTGTATTTCACAAATAACACAAGGATCCAATCAGCCTCCTATAATTGGATCAATATCTTGCTCATCTTCATTCTTCGATAATTGTATCCTCGATTCATCCGGAGTAATGACAACATTATAATGCTCAATTTCAAACTTCTTCAATATCTTAAGCGCGTACCTTCTTTGGTGCATGAGCAATCCCCTTTTGAACTTATGGAACTCGATGCCAAGAAAATATGTCATGAGGCTAAGGTCGATCATCTCAAATTCTTTCATAAGTTCACTCTTGAACTTAGAAATTCAATTTTCGTTGCTGGCTGTTATCAATAAGTTGTCTACATATAAACAAAGGATAATCACTCATTCACTTGTATCCGTCTTCACATATACGACATGCTCAGATACATATTTCTTGAAGCCAACCTCCTTTAGGAAACTATATATTATTTTGTTCAAAGCTCTTGGAGCTTGCTTCAAACCATATAACGGTTTCTTCAACTTGTAGAATGTTGAAACACTTTTTTTAGGGCAAGTATTTTATATCGTCTCCACAGGGATTAGTGCGATATCACTGCCGTTCCATAATTAATACTATTTTAAGGAAGGGTTCATAAGGATTTTCGATCGTGAAAAGAAACATTCGCTATAAAATGTAACAAAGGTAAATACCTAGGAAATTAACGGGTAAAGAAACATGTCAGAATTAGATTTCATTAACCTTTTTATATGTTTTCAACCAATCTAGTATATGAACATCGTTATCAATCACTATAATCATGTATCACTCTTCAACACCACTTATGTCTAACCAATGTTGTGGGTTTTACGGTATTGTTTAATCGATGATCTCTCAAGCTATTAAACAATGCAATAACATTCAGACTTGATACAAGTGAATATCAAACCCCAAATCTATGTCTAGATTTTGGTCTTTGATAGATGATAATCCTAGGTTAAGGCTTGAAAGATATTTCTCAATAATAATTCAAACCATAGAAGAAAACATGAAAACAAAGATACATCTATATTGATTCATAACTAGTTTATATACAAGGATCAAAAGAAATACATACGAGTACGGTTAATTACATCTAATCCAGACACAAAGGATTTAGCTATACATCATCATGGTAGTTTGCTTCAAAAGAAAAGAGAAGAGATGAATGAGCATCAATGATGATTTCCCAAAGATTGATGCGTATCCAGCTTCGATTCTCTTATTTTTGAGTTTATCTGAGTTTTTGGTGTATTTTTCTCCCAAAGTTGGTGTCTAACCCTCACAAAATGAAGTGAGAAGGTATATATATATACAAACTGAAAAAGGCAGACCGTGCTAAGCCCCATCAGACCACGCTTAGCGCAGCTAGAAGACAAATCAGAGAAAACCTCCCTAAATAGCGCTTAGCACCATTATACCGTGCTTAGCTCAAAAATTACAAGTTTGAGACCTTGGGGCACTTAGTCCCACCTGTAGGTATGCTTTTGATCCAAAATTGCATGTTGAAGCCATTCTTATGCCTTTTAACATCCAAAGCCCCTCCAATGCAAACAAAACTACAAAATGAGTTGCAAAAAAATGATCAATCTCCAATATTTACATGATGAAACTATAAATCTATATTTACACAAAAGTTGAGGGATTGATATGTAAATCCATTAATATAGCTAATAAGTTCCACTAATATATACAAATAATCTCCATAATTTGGCCCTTATTATAGACCTTTAACTCTTGGTTTCTCATAACAAAACTAGGGGGCGATTGTTGTTATTCGCAATACCAACAACTTGTGCATACACCTTTTCTTCAAGCGGGGCCAACTTGTACACACACCTCTTCTTCAAGCGGTTCGTTCAAAAACTAAGATTTGACGTCCATTTAGTATATGGGCTAATTGTGGTTAGTTGCAATACCAATAATGTGCCTTATGGATTCAATCGTAGGAACCAGTGCAAATACCTATTCAAAGTCAATGCCTTCTATTTGCAAGAATCCCTTTGTAACTAATCGAGCCTTATGCTTGATTATTTCACCCTTGGTATTTTCCTTCACTTTGAACATTCATCTCACACCAATTGGCTTCTTTCAGTCCGTTAGATCAACCAACTCCCAAATATTGTTCTTCTCAATAAACTCCAGTTCCTCTTTTATGGCATAAATCTATTTTGGACCAGTTAAATCCTTTTCCATTTTAATAGGTTTGGATTCAGCCATAAGTACAAAATGGACGAAATCACCATCATCATTGACTTAGTTGTCTTAGAAAAACTCACAATCTTGGAGTCTTTGAGGCAAACCTCTTTGCCTTGTTGATCTTCTCACATTCTCTTCAATTCGGGCTTTGGCAACGGGTGTTTCTGCACTTTTCATATCTGCAGAATCTGAATTTTCAAAGTTGTAATTGGTTACACTTTTTACGTAACCGGTTACAGGCTGATGTATCTCCTTGATTTTGTCGATAATGACATCTCGGATGATCACAACCCTCCTTTTTGATTCATCAAATAACTTGTAACCATCAGTAGAGTGATACCCTACAAGTATCGTCATTTCTCCATTATCATCCAACTTCTTTCTAAGCTGCCCCGAAACATGTCGATACGTTATGGAACAAACAACTATCAAATGGTTCAGATTTAGTTTGAATCACAACCATGCTTCCTCTGTTGTTACCTTCTCAACCTTCTTTGTTGAACACCTATTCAACAAATAGTCAGTTGTGGATACTGCTTCTCCTTGTAACTCTTTTAGTAAGTTCATCCCCTTTAACATGCTTCTTACCATGTTCATGATTGATCGATTCTTCCTTTCAAAAATACCATTTTGTTGCACTGTATAAGGTGGTACTACATCATGTATTATCCCTTCTTGATCATAAAACCTCTTAAAGTCTTTTGAGACATATTCGCCTCCACCATCTGTTTTGAGCACTTTGAGCTTGTGACTGCTTTACCTCTCAACCATGGACTTGAACTTCTTAAACACTTAAAATACCTCATCGTTTCTCTTGATTATAGTTTTATACTATGATCATAGATGAATGTGACAAAATATCTATTGCTACCAATGAAATCTACTTGCATCAGTCCACACACATCTTTTGTAAGTCTTTGAGATCTCAAAAATTGAGATGCCCAAGACAATACTGCCATATCCACTCTTCTCAATTTCCCCGTGTAGCAAGACATCAATGATTTATGACCTTCAGCTCAACCTTGAAGGTTCTATTGCATCCATAACGCCCAGCCCCTTATTTTTTATGTGAATGTTGTAACCCTTCTCAAGCAATTGGCCAATACTTAGAAGGTTACATTTAATTCCTGGAATGTACAATACATCTTTGATCAAGGAATGCCCAACATCCCTTCTCGTGATCAAAATATTACTAATCCAAACGGCCGCTAGAGTGGTGTCATCCGCGAACTTCACTTTGTTCTTCATGGCACGATTGATTCTAACAAATTAATTCTTCCTTCCCGTCATATGAGTAGAGTATCCCGAGTCTAAATACCATTCTTCGTTGCACTTGATTCATTCTCTCACATTTACGATTACATTTTCTTGTACAAGTAACCGGTTACAGCTTTCACGTAACTAGTTACAACTTGTTTTTGCAACATTCCCATAATTGTTGTTGTTGTTGTTGTCCTGCAGCTCGCTGCTGCTGCATTCGCCTTATATGATCATGACTAAGAGTGTATTCTATTCATCAAACTCTTATCTTTTAACCTTGGCTACATCTCATTGAGGTTCCTTCTTGTTTGCATTGCACTCTCTTACAAAATGACCAAACCTTTGACACTTAAAGCATTGTTCCTTGCATTTGTCAAATCTTTTGTTTTCACCTCTAATGTTTCCTTGACCACCATTTTTGTTGTAGATGCTCTCACCCCTTTAACAAGTCGAATTCTTGAAACTTTGGGACTCTTTTCCACCAAAATTCTGAAAATCCCCTTTACTCTTATGGGCCATTTTCCTTTCAATCTTTTGTTTTTTTCGTTGAAACGAGCTTGCAAAGCGATCACCGCCTTTGCCTAATCATTATTTCTCTACTCCATCATTTGCTCATGAGCCTCAAGAGAGCTTTGTAATTCCTCTTTTCTCATCGTCGCTAAATCCTTCGATTTCTCAATCGCTACAACCACGTTGTCAAATCTTAGCGTTAAATAACGCAGAATTTTTGCAACAACATACTCTGACACTGTTTCTCCACATGCCTTCACTTGATTCACTAATCGAGTGATTCTTGTTATGAAATTATTGATCATCTCCTTTTCTTCCATTTGAATCAATTCAAGTTGATGCTTGTGAGTTTTTAACCTCACCACCTTCGCCTTTTCAGTCCATGCGTAAGCCTTCTCTAAGATTTCCCACGCTTGCTTTGATGATTCGCAATCACCAACTTTCTCAAAATTGTTACCATCCACACATTGATGGATCAAAAAACAGCGCCTTGAAATATTTCTTCTTATCTTCGTTATGCGTTGCTCATTGTGCATCCGTTGCACCTTCAACAAGAGAATTCACCCCGTTCTTGATCACTTCAATAACATCTTAGTAGCCAAACAACACTTTCATTTGTTTACACTATTTGTCGTAATTCTTTTCATCAAGAATAGATAGGTTTGTATGGATTTATTCATTGGAGACAAAGTTCATGTTGCACACTAGGTAATTGTGGATCACAACCAGGCTTTTGATGCCAAATGTTAAAAATTAGAACCACAATATTGATGAATAATAGAGAAAATTAGAGTGTGGAAAGTAAGAGAGGAATTGAGAGAGAGATGATTGAGGGTGAGAAGTAATTTTGCATTAACAATGATGAGGATGCCTCCAAGGCATTTATACAAGTATTACAAATTGATTTAGATACATGTAACATAAGCAAAAAACTAAAAAATTCGTACATGTAACCGGTTTCACTAAATCTGTAATCGATTACAGCTGATACAAAATTAATTCTCTTTCAGTGGTAACTGATTACGCGATTATGTTAACCGGTTACACCCACAATGCTTTCCCTGTTTCTTCAGCTCATAAGTGACTTTCTCCTTATTGTAACCCGTTACACCCCCGTGTTAGCTGGTTACAACACTTGAATTATCAAAATACTCTTAACAGTTTTCATAATAAATTTTTTAATTATAAAAAAGATTATTTAGTTAAATTGCGTATTAGGTCATTCTTTTTAAGATGTTTTGCGATATTGTTCGAAGTTGTGTAAGAAGACTAATAACCACAAACTCTTCATTTTGATACACTACTACACTGTAAAAATTATTTTAAAATTACACAGTCGTATATGGTATGAATACCACCTTAAAGTATGTTACTAAAACCACTTAATTCTTCAAAGATAACTTTTCGAAAATGACTTTTCTCCAAAGAGATTTTACCCTCTAGCGACAAAAATACTCAAAATATTCGATGAACAAAAAAGGAAAGGGCTTAAAAAACTCGACGAGTAGAAAAGAGAGGATAGTGATAATTGAAATTTTGGTGTGAACAGAGAGTGGAGCGAAGCTCTCTTTTATAGCGAAAAAAATTAATATCGACCCATGAACGAAGATTTAGATCATTTGCCAGTTATGAAAATAAATGAGGGCACTAAATGCTGACACATGGAAAGTGTAGCATTCATTTTATCCGCACACACCCAAATGCAAAAGATGTGTGTTAAACATAAGTTAATGTAAGGGAAATGAATTAGGTATGAATAGTCAAATTAGTAATTTTTTCTTTTAAAAATAGGGATGGCAGGCAGACCCAAACCCGCGGGCCCCACCCGCACCCGAATCCGAGTCAACGGGTGAAAACCCGAGTTGACTGGGTTTGGGTTTGGGTTCGGGTGCCACCCGATATTTCGGGAGCGGGTTTGGGTAGTGTAAAACTCGTGCCCGAAACCACACCCGCTATATATATATATATATTTTTTGAATATTTGCTACGGGTTCGGGTTTGGGTGAAAAAACCTGAACCTAACGGGTATGGGCGTGGGTGTTATTTTGCCATCCGAATAGCATTTGGGTTCGAGTTCGGGTTCGGATGGTGATTTCGGGTGCAGGTTTGGATAGAGTGAAACTCGCACCCGACCCGACCCGTTACCATTAAAAATTAAAGTTTTGGGTTTCAAAAGTATATATTTAACATTAAGCCACAAGTCGAGGCTCAACCCATCCATACGGACGACAATGACAGCCACTCGTATAATGTTAGTTTTTTGCAAGAGATCATCGCGTTCAGAAAACTTTATACTCTTTAGTGCTCACTCCAAAAAATCCACCTTATAAATACTTGCAAATTATGTAAGATCTCATATGTGGGGCTTAAAAGATATTTTTTCAATTAATAACCACACCCATATTTAAGACTTCTTTTTTGTTAACAATCTCCTACTTAAATTAAAAAGGATTTCATAAGCACTGTCAAACACATCTTCAAAGAAATGCATTAACAAACGTGTCTTCTAACTTGAACTTCTATATAGTGAGTAAGATTTTGATTCAACTAGAGCCAATATGGTCTTGAATCCTATTTCTAACATAAAACTCACACACAACTTTTTTGTAGGATGTATTCTTAAAATTCTTGTGTTTTAATGCCCCCAAGTCTATCCCAGTATACTGATTGCTCAAGGAATTCTTCCTAAAATTTCATAGAAAGCGGGCCCACTTCCACATTCACATTGACGAGTATATCAAGAGTACTCATGTAGTTAGGTACTTCACTCCACATGAAGTATATATTTTCAAGAGATTGCTCCTTGAAATTTTATTCCTGAATGGACAGATGTTGGGATAACTGACCTAACTTATTAAACCAGAATGACAACAATAAAAACAGTAATGCATAAAGCAATAAAAACACAAGAGATTGGTAACCTTGTTGGATGAAACCACACCTACGTCTGAGGGCACTCTACCCAAGAAAAGAAATTCACTACTTTGAATTAGAACAATTAGTCTTATAAGAAACTCAAACCCTGTGAAGTTCTATGTTTCTCCCTAATTATAGTGACTTCCTATTTAGATTTTATTATTTAAGTTTCCCACTAAATATGAGAACTCATCTCACTTTCTCTCAATCACTAACCCATAACGATCAACGTCAATAATAACTCATTTGGTAGCTTAATTTATAACTCAACTAAGATAAGCCAACAGTTATGCCAGGTTACTGAAACATAGAGTGGTATACATAAAGATTCAACACTAATCCTTATTATGACATTAACGTGGAATACAAGAAAGAAAAGACTCACAAATTCTATACACAAAGAACTTAATCTTTCACACAAGCCCTCAAGTAAAACATGAGAATTGAGTCTCTGTATATAGCAATGTCTTATGGGATTTTTCCTTATAGATCTCTGATTTAAATTCGTCCAAAATAATAGAGAATCTTGTTGGAATTGATTTCTCCATAAAAATCTTCAAAGGATATGATTTGTTACATTCAAATTCAAATTTAAATCTCCATTTAAGTTTGATTTGAACTTCAACAGCTGTCAAACAAATCTACCACACATTGCTAAACAATCTGCAACAATTCTGAGTGAAATTCAATAAAAAAATCTGCACCAAACAATATCCCTTATGGCCTGCTGACAAGGCCAGATGCTTCACTGCACATGCTTGAACCTCGTGTTCCACATGTTGAACCAGTACATCCAAATTAAATCTTCTCTATGACTTGTAGATCTTCTTCGTAGAGAGAATGTTGGATAGGTTAATTTTGAACCAAACTGCAATAGAATTAGTTTCTTGCCAGAAACGAGATGTTGCAGCACACATGTTGGAACATCGTGTTCAACATGTGTCCCTTCTGCACCAAAACCAGCTTGAATAAACTCCACGTTGTTTTGCATAATGCAGCAAATCCCAAAAAAATCAACACACATCCATCTATGCTAAATATATAACCACTAGTTTCTTTAGAATCATCTAACAAAGAGTTTCAAACAACATCAATGTATTCTTCAAAGACAACGCGAAACTTTTTATAATGTAATATGAAATTCATAGTCCTTTTTTAAGTACCTCATGACTCTCTCAATAGAGTGACAGTTATTTATACCATTTCTATTGGTAAATATGCACAACAATCATAAGACATAGGCAATGTCAGGTTGAGTATGACCAATGGCATGTTTGAGGCTGCCAATAATATTTGCATACTCGGATTGTCTTACACGTTTCACCAGTGTTTATGAAGAGTTTACCACTTGAATTATATGGTGTGGAATCAAGCATAAAGTCAAAGTAATTTTATTTTTTTGAAATATTTTTAAACATTGTAGAGTGATCCAAAGATGTTAATACTAATATGGCTTAAATGCACTTTTGGTCCCCATAGTTTAATTTTTCTAAACTATTGATCCCCCTTTAAAAAAACCCAGCTTTTAGGTCCCTTGTTTTGAGTTTTTTTGGGATAATTTTGGTCCCCTCTCATATTTTGGTTATGTGGCATTGTAAACGCTTATGTGGCATGGGGTATGTTGTTCATAGCTGGAAATAAATTGCCATGTCATTAATTAAAACATATTTAATGAATTTTTAATATTAAAAAACAATTTTAATTAAAGAATTAAAAGAAATAAGTTTATAAATACGTAATTGTTTTCATGTTCTTCCCCAATCGTGTCTAAGAACCCTAGATTTCATAATCTTCCCCAATTCATTTTTTTCAATCCTCAATCCTCAAGAACCAAGCCTCACGACTATGTCTGGGTATTCAGCTTCAAGCAATCGCAGTGTTTCTCGCGCGAATCATGATGAATGCAATTGTGGTATTCCTTATCCATTGATGACGGCTTGGACGGAGCAAAACCAGGAAGACGGTTTTTTGGCTGCGGGATGTACAAGGTTAGCTGTAAAATACTCTTTCCTAGAAATCCCTATTTTGTAGTAACATGAATGGAATCCCTAATTTCTTCATCTTCATGTCCAGAATCAGGGATACAAGAGATGTTCGCATTTTGTTTGGTATGATGAAGAAATGTCGCAACGAGCCAAGGAAGTTATATCTTCAATGCATCAAAAGTTGAACCAAGAAAAGGTTAAGTTGAATGAAGCTGTTGTTAGAGAAGATCAATTGAAGTTGGAGATCAAATTTTTGAAGAAGATGAACAAGTTGACTATAGGAATAACATTAGTGTTGTTAATTGGGTTGGTGTTAACAAATGTATGAAATTGGTTTGTAATGTGTTATTTAAGTTTGTAAGTTGTTCTTGGTTGTTCTTTAGTGTTAGGTCTGATTAGTGTTTGGCTTGTAATGAAATTATTAAGTTTATGGAATTGTAATGACATGTTGGTTTCTAATGAAATTGTTGAGTTGATAGCATTTTAATGTTCATAGCATTATGTTTGGTTGAACTAAAAGAATTGTCTTTTATGTTGATAGCATTATGTTTGGTACCTATACAGAAATTCATTTGTACCATATTTGTATCAGACCTGTAATGAAGTTTCTTGACACAAAATGCATAAAAATCAAATGTACCATATTGGTATCATATTTGTATCAGACCTGTAATAATGTTGGTACCATACAGAAATTCATTTGTACCATATTTGTATCAGACCTGTCATGATGTTTCTTGACACAAAGTGCATAAAAATCAAATGTACCATATTGGTATCATATTTGTATCAGACCTGTAATGATGTTGGTACCATACAGAAATTCATTTGTACCATATTTGTATCAGACCTGTCATGATGTTTCTTGACACAAAGTGCATAAAAATCAAATGTACCATTACTCAAAATACAAAATATCATTACTCAAAATATCAGCATTCATATTACATAATGGATTCATAATCCAAACATCAAAATCAAACACCAAATCCAAACATCAAACACCAAATCCAAAATGTCATCATATGTCATGACAGTTACATAATAGCACTAAATCTAGACACCAAATCCAAAATGACAGCATATGTCATGACAGTTACATAATAGCACTAAATCAAGACACTAAATCCAAAATGACACTAAATCTAGACATTCCTATTCTTGGGTAGGCTGTGGAGCTTGAGAGCATGAACCAATCTCCTGAGTTGACTCCTTTGCAACCTTCTTTTGCTTCTTTCCATTTCCCTTTGCACCTTTCTTTTGCTTCTTTCCCTTGGCAGTTTTTCCCTTATCCTGAATTTTCTGCTTTTTGTTCCCTCCCTTAGGCATGACCCTATCAGCTGCTCTCTTCCCCTTGCATGTCCTCATGTTATGGCCCATGGGTCCACATTTCTTACATGTGACGATTTTAAGCTTCCTTGGCAAGACATGTGGATTTTTGGGTTCATCATTTGTTTTGTTTCTCATCATCTTGGGGCGTCCAATTGCCCTTCTCATCACTGGGGGATTGATTACTAGTGCATTATTCACAGCCAGAGTTGGGGTCCATTAGTTGGGAATATGATGTGTGAGTAGGTCTTTTGAAAAGTATCTTTCCTGCACATATAAAACACACAAATCAGAACTATAACACAAGTAGCAACAAGACCAATAATACAAAGTATTTTTCCTTAGTGTTAAATCTCATCCCTAGCTCAAACTTTGTTCCCTCGCCAACTTTATAAGCTGAGAAACTCTCACATTCCTCATCATCTTCACTTTCATTTGGGGTGTGCAGTTGGTCAGAATCCTCCCCAATGTCAAAGTCCTTAACATTTGAGTTAACATTGTCATTAGGTAAAACACTTGTCCAGTCTAACTCATGCTCACTAACCACTTCATCCTCCACTTCATCATCCATTACAGAATCCATTTCATCATCCACTTGATTGCTATTGCGGTGAAAATCGGATAACAAGCTATTAATTAACTTGCATCATATTTCTTTTACAACCGACTTTGATTTACCCAAAGGAAAGGTTCAAGATCGAAGAAAACCTAAAAGGGGGGAGATCTAAGGTTCGAGGGTTGGTTATACTAAGGGAAGGTATTAGCACCCTTAATATCTGTAGTACTCTACAGGAACCTCTTGTTTAGTTTGCGTTATGTTATGTTGGCCTGTTAAAAGAAATCTGTACTAAGGTAAAGACCTAAGGGTATATACACTAAGTTTTGCTCGCCAAGACGTCGCATCTTGTGCCTACGTATCTGACTAAAGAATCAGAGCAACTGTAGTTCACCTAACTGATGGTGAAATGAAAGAAACATTGACTATGACCAACGTTCCAAAGAGAAATAAGTCTGAGATCATTTTAGAGTTCACGAGAACTCTCTAAGTCTACGTCATGGGTGGAGAAAGTGAGTTCTCATGATAGTGAGAATCACATAGAGTTCTCGATAACTCTATAAGTCTAAGTAAAGGAAAGTGAGTTCTCGTGATAGAGAATCACATAGAGTTCTCGATAACTCTATCCTATTACTAAACTATGGGGGGAAATGGCTCTAGGAGGCCAAGGTGAAATGGGAGTGGATTGTGACCTAGGAGTCAAAGTGAAAAAACTTTCCTTTGGAAGGAGGGTCTAATGAGTCAAGTATGAATATACAGTGAACAATATGAATATGAACAAGTATAATAATCAAGATAAAATGAACGAGATATGAACATGGTAATAATCAAGATATCAAAGTCAAGTGATAATAAATCAAAGAATGACAGTAAATACATAGTATCATGCTTAACATGCTGAAATGCTAAAACAATGTCAGGCAAACATATATACAAGCAAACATCAAGAGATAAAAATGCATAAATGTAAATGAGCAAGAGATAGAAAGATCTAACCCAAAATAGAGTGCATGTTGGTGAGCCACTGACAAACCAAGATCAAAACCTCCACTCCAAGAGCATAGGGTAAAGAGTCCTAAATCTAAGTCCTCAGTCTAAAACTCATAATAGTAACCACAGTCCGGTCAGTTGAGTTTTTTAGGGTTTCAATATTTATTAGTGTGTTTTAAAGAATGTATGAACAAATATGAATATGACAAGAATAATATGAACAAGAATAATAATCAGGATAATATTTGACGGAAAATAAAATCAAGATAATATTGACAGAAAGTAAAGTCAGTGATTGATGATTAACTTATTGGATCGGTGAATCGGGTCCAATGTAGTGCTAAACCGTCGTAGCACGGTCTATGAGGAAGACCACACTATAGGAGGAGGCACAATTCAATCTTTGTGTTAAGACACGATGGAGAAATGATATTGATGATCATTCCCCGATACACTCGTGCCACGCGAAAAGAAAAGGTAAAGACCTCGTCTTAAATCACAAACTCTCGTTAATTTACCGAAGGTAATCTATCACGATCCCAAAGTATAGAAAGAGATCTCAATGATCACTCACTACAGATTTGGAATAATGAAGGTTGATCACCTTGACAATTAACGTTCGTGAACAAAGAACTTCATCGATCAAAAATAAAAATGAAGATAAAAAATAGATGCGATATGAAGTGAGAATAAAATCGGTCTCGTCTTAATCAAGATTTAATCGAAAAATGATAATCTTGATGTTTGACTTTCATTGACCAACGAGCTAAAAAAAATAAAATAAAACGGCCTCATATTTATCAAGACTTTTAGTAATTTGAATAAATCGACTAAGTCAAGATTTTCGTGATATCATCGGCCTAAATAAAAGAAAATGGACTCGAAGTGAAAAATAAAGTTGGTCTCGTATTTAATCAAGATTTATATCGGTAAATCGATAATCTCGATATTTAACTTTCATCGACCAATAAAAATAAATAAAAGGTGGCCTCATACTAATCAAGAGATTTATTGATTTTGATAAATCAACAAAACATGATTTTTGTGAGATCATTGGCCCAAATAAAAGAAAATGGAACATAAACAAAATCATAATCAAAGAGTTAAGGACAATATTAATCAAGCTTCAAACAAAAGTTAAGGTTAAAAGTTAAATAGAGAGTTAACTAAAATTCAAAATTTAATCTAAAACTTAATTCCAAATTTAATCTAAAACTTAATTAAAATTAAGATTCAAAAATCTAAAAATTAAATAACTAATATTGATTTTAAAACGCACACAAACTACTCAAACAGAAACTGCAGGAATAAAAAAAAAGGGTTTGTAAAAAAGGCAAAAGCGTGGGATCATGTGGGCTTTAAGCCCATCACCCACAAGAACAAGAGGCCGCACGGCTAGGAAAACAAGAATGGTGTGTTTGGCAGCATGGGCTCCACGGCCTAGAAACAACAACACCATGAGCATAGTCCAAACAAAAGCATGGTGAAAAAAAAACTTCAACATGGGTTTAATCATCATATCATTAAGAAGAATATAAAAAATAAAAAACAAATATATACACGGTCAAAAATCTGAAAGGAAATCCAACAAATCAACCAAAAGAAATTGTGTCCAGACAATCCCATCATCACCAAACAAGACGCAACAACAAATGGTCGCAGAGGCACGTCGCGCGATAAATAGGTTCAACCTTCGCCTGGCTCGCTCGCGTCTTAGTTCACTGTGAGATCTCCCTCGCGACCTCACTCTCTCCGTCACAGTGTTTTCTCTCTTTCGCAACTCGCTCTATGTTGGCTTTGCAGTGGCGGTTGCAACGTTACAGCGTGCGGTCGGATAGAAGGACAGGCGGCGGCTACTGTGTGTTGCTTCGTAGATGACGATGTGGAAGGTGGGTGAATGGAAGTTGTTGTTCTGTTGATTGAAGTGAGTTCATAAAAAAGGATGAATGGAGGAGAAAAAAGATGAAGGAAAAGGTTCGCGAAGTGGGTGTCGAAGAGGAACTCCGGGTGTTGTTGGAGTTATATGGTGGTGAAGGCCGAAGGTGAGTTTTTTATGAAGATTGGGGATGTTTTTGTATTTACGGTTTCTGTTTTGAGGTTCTGATGGTTTCGATCTCTTCCAAACTCTCTTCATCTCATGATTTTAAGTTTTGATTTTGGAAGTGGAGAGATTTAGGTGATTGGGCTAAAGGGTTTTTGGCAAGTTGTGAGTGATTGAAGAGGTTGAGAGTTGTAGAAGATGGCAGCCCCGCATATGTCATTGGCTCGGTTCTTTTTAAAGAAAGGAAAAGTTCCCAGTTTCTATTTTTCTTTTTCTTTTTATTGAAAATCAGCACCTCCTTTCCTTTGGTATTGTGTGTGCAGGATTTGTGTTGAACTGTCGTTGTTGTACGCAGAAGGTTGCAGGAGGCTCAGTCTGTGATATCGCTGTTGCTTGCAAGCTGCATATTTTGCAGCAGGGGCCTTGTTGGTACGGGTAGTATGGTAGGAAAAGTGTTTGGAGTGTGGTGTGTGAGTAGAGGCTTGTGTAGTTGGGGTTATGAGTTGTTGTTGTTGTTTTGCAGGGTCGTACGATTCGCAGGAAAATTGAGGTTTGGGGCTGTAGGTCATTGGGCTTTTGGTAGCAAGAAAAAAAAATCAAATGGGCTTGAAACCCCTTTTTTTGAATGGCCTTTTTGTAATGATAGGGATATGGATTTGTATATAAAAAAGGTGGACGGACTTTGTATAAAATTTGGGAAATGAATTTATGGACATGAGTTAATTAATATAATGGATTATAAATGGAATGATATGAATGGATATTTTTTGGAAAATTGAACCTAAATGGGTATTGGATATGAATTGGATAATAAGTGGGTATTATGGATAACAACAAAAAAAATGGATTAGAAATGTGAATAAAAGATAAAAGTGGATAATGGTTTAATTATTGGGAAAGTGGACCATGAAAAATGATTTGGATGGAATTAGGTGAAATTGATAATTGAAATAGAATGTGGATAATTGAAATAAAATGTGGTTTAGAAATGGGTTAAGAAAATGGGTTGTAAACAAAGTGGATATAAAGGTAAAAATGGATAATGAAATGACTCAGGTTATGGAAATGGATAATGAAATCAAAAAATTGGATTGGATGGAAAATAGGTAATAAAAACAGGACACTGAAAATGGATTGACAATGGGTAATGGTTATTAGAAACAAATGAAAAGCAAAATGGATAAAACGGTTAATGGAATGGACATGCGCTTCCACACTTAAGCAACACCTAAACCTTGCCAATTGCACTTGACCACCACAACTCCTGAACTACATAACCAAATACTTGCACACAACCTGACACATACCAACTGCTCTAATCTCTCTGATGATCCCACAACCTCAATTGAATTGAAACAGTATCGCACACACCATGAACCAGCTAAACCTTAGGAGACTCAACTGAACAATATTTGTCAATCATAAATTTCAAGGGTGAGAAACCCTAATCCTCGTGCCTTGAGCGCACACTTATGAAACAAATGACTTGATGAGGACCAAAAACCTGATTCAGAATCTCTGCCACAGCTTGATAACCTAACACTGAAACAAACCACCCTTCTGACCAAAATTAGGTCAAGCTTCCACTAGATCTCAAACCATACCACACAGACCCTTGTCCTGATGACCTTGTCTGGTCCTTGAGGAAGAAATTGTGATGAAAACAAATCACATTGGATTATTGAGGAGAGGAGGTCTCTTGAAACAACCCTGATTTACAAGTGAAACAAAACGAACAAAAACTGATAAAATGGTTAGTTAACAATGCACAGGTGATTGATCTATGATGCTCATGCAAAAGATGTTATGACATCTAAGGGGTAAAATTTGGGGTACAATAATTGCCAACCCCACCTTCTTCTTCACCATTCACATCAGATACCTTCTCTCCACTATCTTGATCCTTGTCGACACCCTCTTCACCATTCACATCCGATACCTTCTCCCCACCCTCTTCATCCTTGTCCACACCCTCTTCACCATCAGAAACCTTCTCCACACACTCTTCATCATTCACCTCAGCAGTTTTATTCCCACCCTCTTCAACATTCACCTCAACAACATCATCATCAGAAAATATTTCATGTCCTAAATCTGTCTCTTCTACAATGTCAGATACATTAACACTATGTTCAACATAGAGATCTACAATTTCACAGCCCTCAACCTCCTTTATCATCTGCAACACATCCTTGTCAGAATTAAGTGGTCTAAGCCCAAGACTAAAGCTCTTCCTAGGGTTCAAATACCAGATAAACTTAATGTCCACATATCCCTCTTTCTTAATCAGTGCCAACAATTCCATGTAGGAAAGATAATCAACATCAAACTTCCAGTTCATTTCTGACACAAACCCACCAATATACAGTCTTACAGGAGTATCAACTAAATCACCTTCATGATGAATCCTAAACCTAATTGCGTGACACTTGGTTGGCCTGTATTATATCATACATACATTATAGTCAGAATGGGACCACAGACTACACATTAAAAATGAACAAACAAGTATCGCGGGGGGCCACCATTAACATTAAACCCTAAAACAGACCACACAGAATGTAAACCCTAAAACATTGGGGGTCCACCATGTACATTATAATACAACAAAATAAACCCTAAAACATTACCCAAACAAGTATCGTGAGGGACACAAGACGTACCTGAGACAAAATTTCACTCCTTTTCTCTTCTCGGAACTAGAAACATGATTGGGATTCTCCATGGAAGATTGCAAGAAAAAGCACGCACGCACAAGATTTTGATTTGAGGATTCAACAAAACGATCTGAGGATTCACTTCTGATTTTGATTTGAGGATTGAAAAAACGATTTGGGGAAAATATGAAAACTAGGGTTGCTAGGGTTCTCAGTTCTCAGAAATGATTTGGTAAGAACACTTTTGAAACAAACATTAGTATTTATAAACTTGTCTCTTAAAATTCTTTTATTAAAAATGTTTTTAAATATTAAAATTTCATTAAATATTTTATAATTAATGACATGTAATTTTATTTCCAGCTATGATCAACATACAACATGCATATCAGCGTTTACAATGCCACATACCCAAAATATGAGAGGGGGCCAAAATTATCCTTAAAAAACTCAAAACAAGGGACCTAAAAACTGAGTTTTTTTAATGAGGGGTCAATTGTTTAGAAAAATTAAACTATGGGGATCAAAACTGCATTTAAGCCTACTAATAATTACACTCATTTATCTAAGGTATTTGATATCAAAGTTGTTACGTAACAATGATTTAAAATCATATATAAATGTTTGAACCAATGGATAAGTCATATACATAGAGATATATGATAATGCACATTCCATTTTTATACTTATAATAAAGGCAGTTGTCTTTTTCCTTTACTTTAAATTCATTCAAAATAATTAGATTATCAAATTTTTAATGTCATTGCTTCATAGTTTGTTTAAGACCATACAAAAATTATCTAAATTACAAAACTTTATTTCCTTGTTCATGAATTACACAATTTTATTTCCTTGTTCTTCCAAGTCACCAATCAAAATGTCAATTTCAACATTCATTTGATGTATCTTAAAGTTATAAATAATTTTAGTTAAATGAACTATCTAACGGATGTTATCCTCGTAGTAGAAAGTGAAAAGATTGTTGAACAATCGACTTCAAACACGAGAGGGTGTGAATTATGATTTTAAAAAGTTTTAATAAAGTTTTAAAAGCTTAAAGAAATAAGTGATGTTTAAAATAAATTATAAGTAGAAAGTAGACAAAAATGAAGAAAACAGAAAAACACCAACCAAAATCTATCCTACTTCATACCAAAATCACAAAGCCAACGTCAAATGCGCAAGGATAGCACCTTGAGGAGGAAGAAAGACAAATAATAAAAAATGTTTAAATATATCATCATAAGAATAAATTGTAAATTGACATGCTTAATTGTTACGATGTAGGTGTAAACTTAGTCTAGTTACATGGAAACTCAATGAGATAATCTCGTGTACTTTTGTTCTCGTGCATTTTTGTTGGTCTTAGATTGTTTTGGTGTGGTACTTTTTGTACAAATTCGTTTATCTTTGAATACCTTTATGAAATTCTTCTATAAATGCATCATGCAAGACTTGTGTTCTACTCCAAGCATAACGTCTTAAAGAATTGGAATTAATAATTGTAATTAAATAACTTAAAATTAGAGGGTTTCTTAATGCACCACCCAAGTTTCTTAGGCACCACGTGAAATTATTTTTTTACCCCTCTATTCCAGATGTGCACATCCGGACGCACCAAATCTGTTAAAAACGCAGAGATTTTCCGAATGTACATATCCGAGAATAATTCTGATGTGCACATCCGGAAGGATTTCTTCTTAATTCGCGCCAGACCTTCTCCCCCCTCATTATTCACATTTTCATTTCCAAAACCTTACAAATTCTCTCAAACTCTCAATTTCTCATTCCCACAAATCCCGACTTTTTCCACTCGAGTTCTGCGCAGAGCAACTGCTACAACGATCAACACATTCCAAATCCGCCGTATCACATTTTAATCGGTAAGTTTTCAAATTTTAGAGTTTCGGAGTAATTTTCGAGTAATTGATTTAGAGTAGACATTTAGGTGTAGAAATTGTTAGGTTGTATGAATAACATAGGTTATAGACAATGTAGGTCATTTTTACTGCTTCAAACGGATCATCAGGGCATAAAAATGCCCTTCTGGTTGGGACAGTGGCCATGGCTGGCGTTTTAAACCTTCAAAATACGTACCGGATGTACAGATCCGGAAATACCCAACGTTCAAAGTTCTACTTCCTTCCGGATGTGCACATCCGGTAACACCTAACGTTAAAATGCTGAATACTTCCGGATGTGCACATCCGGTAACACGTAACGTTAAAAATGCTGAATACTTCCGGATGTGCACATCCGGAAGACTACTTTTTTATTTCCTTTTTTAATTTTCCTTGTTTTTTTGTTTTTGTTTAATTATTTTTAATAAAAATTTAATTTATTTATTATGCTTTGCAGATTAGATGGCTGACAGAGACGATCGTACCATACATGGACGGACAGCTCAGCACGCATCTGTCCGACGTGAGCGATTGCAGTCTACAGCCGAGGCTTCCGGCGCAGAGGGAGTTGTGGTAGCCCCTACAGCTGAGGGACATCCTACACCACAGCCATCCACATCACAGGTTCAGGCCACTCCCTCGTCAGCCGCCGATTCTACATCTCGGAGGCGTCGGGATTCTACTGCTAGTTCATCAGGGTCCCAGCCTGCACGCAGGCGTCGTCGGGAGACTCCAGCTCCATCAGCTACTCCTCCTCGTTCCCCTGTTTCTGTTCCTGTTCCAGAGGGTGATCACCCAGCACATGAGGGTGTTGACGCTGATGACGATTTCGATGAGCTGGGCGGTTACCCTAGGGGACCGTCTGATATGTCCCTACTCGCGGGGTACTCTGAGCATACGGCCAGATTTGTCTGGCTAGGACAGGTAACCTTTCTCGGTTTATTTATAGAATTGTATTCGTTGAAAATATGTTCATTTGTAACATTGTTTTATTTGGAAATTTTCAGGATAAGGCTTCACAGAAGTTCTATAACCATAGGGGTAAGGTTATGGACACGATTGAGATGCTGCCAGAAGCTGAGTGGCTCACGTCTGCACTTGCGCAGTCTGGTCTTGGAGGCTTGTCTAGGATTGGGTATCCCCAGATCCAGTACGGTATCCTGATGGTATTTGTTGAGAGATGGCACCCTGAGACATCCTCATTCCATCTACCGTACGGCGAGATCACGATCACGCTGGACGACATCTCGTGCCTCTTACATCTACCGATCACCGGTACCCTTCTCCGTCACGGTAGGATGACGAAGGCGGACGGCATAGAGTTGCTGGTTACAGAGCTTGGTGCTAGCCCAGAGAAGGCACATGCGGAGGTGCACCAGTTGAGGGGCGCACACGTCCGGTTCTCGTTTCTGATGGGTAGATTTACTGAGGCGCTTGCAGAGGCAAGATGGGCAGATGGTGATCCAGCTGAGGTGGCGATCCACAGGACGCGTGCCCTGAGATGCTACTACTTATTTTTGCTGGGCACGCAGGTGTTTGTGGACACCAGCGCCTATTATGTTGATATCGTCTACCTCAGGTACCTTTCGGATCAGACAGAGATCCATCGGTACAACTGGGGGGCGGCTGCGCTGGCATTCACCTATTCCAGGCTCTCTGATGGTTGCCGCTGGGCAGCCAAGACTGTGGCAGGCAGCTGTACGCTATACGTGGTAACAATCTAATATTCTAAGTGATTTTTTCTTTTCTTTTCTTTCTGTATTCATTATAATGTTTGACACCCATGTTATGTTTTCCATTTCAGGCGTGGATTTTACAGCACTTTCCCTATATTACTGGTTGGGGGAGTGCCCAGGGGTACACTGAGGCTATGCCACGTGCTGCTGCATTTGTCCTGCTCAGAGGGAACCAGGCGCCGGACCCCTTCAGAGTGTATCTAGATCGGATCGCTGCTGAGGACGTTTTGTATTGCCCATATGCCGAGCACCGTGTGACGCGCCCGTTCGATGACGTTTGTTTGTTCTCAGGATGGTTGGCATGCAGTTCGACCGTTACTGCCCGATACCTGCCAGAGCGCGTCTTGCGTCAGTTCGGTTACACGCAGACGATCCCCAAGATGCCTCATGAGTCTGCTCCTCTAGGCTTGACCCGCAGGGAGATAGATGGGCTATATGCTGACTACCAGTCCCACTTGGTACCGGAGGAGGCTCGGGCGACCAGAGCGGATACAGACTGGAGTGCTGCCGCCGGGTACATCGTGTGGTTCTACACCTTCTCACACCCATGCATGGTGCCCACTGCTGAGGGATCGCCCCCCAGACCCGCTCATCAGGAGATATTAGAGGAGCGGCAGTCTCAGCTGGACCACGCTCAGGATGTCCTACCACGCTGTCGTCAGATAGAGCAGATAGCGAGGCAGGCCATTGCGGACGGTCACCTCCCTGAGGGCTCTGGTGCCAGAGTTGCCGTGGACAGGATTATTGCGATTGCTCAGGGGGCACTTCAGTACCGCAGACATCGGTCCAGGATGGCGGGTAGGGGCAGAGGAGCAGGGGAGCCAGGACAGATCCTTCGCCATACGCAGTAGTTTTTTGTTTGATGTATTATATTTATATTATATGTATGCGCTGTATTTTGACAGAGATTTATTATATATATTGATGTCTTCAAATGTATATTAAATTGCGACGATTTATTAACATATGCGACCAAACAAAAAAAACCGATTTTTTTAAAAAAAATAATGTTCTGTCTTTTTCCGGATCTGCAGATCAGGAAAGTTTCCGATGTGCACATCCGGAAAGAATCTACGTTTTTAAAAAAATTGGTGCGTCCGGATGTGCACATCCGGAATTAGGGGGCAAAACCGGAAATTCAGTTGGTGCCTAAGAAACAAGGGTGGTGTAATAAGAAATCCTCTAAAATTATTAGTACAAGTTATGACCATTTGAGATTTATCATAAATTAGCATAAATTGACATAAACCAAACCTTTTGCATATCATATAAAAATTGCCAGCCATATTGAGTAAATAAAAAAATGTGGTTGTCTACATCTCCGACAGCAATCAACGACTGCCCTCCAAAACAACCATGCATCTTTTCTTGAAACTTGTTTTATAAGCATGAAAGCATATATATCAAAGATGAAATATGGGTAGTTCATGTTGTGGAACTGTGCTCATTTTTACTGTTGAGTCTGAATTGTTGTGTAATAACTTATTGAAAGAGTCTCATACTTTGCCATACTGGTCAATTTCAAAACACTTGGTTTTGTTTTGTTTGCTTAATTGGTCTATAATTCATGTTACTCTCCAAATATATTTCATATTCCTCCTTCATCAAGTAATAAGCTCTCGTTTGCAATGCTCGAAGAAGAAACATTTTGTTCTTGCTCTGACTTTGTTATTCTTTGCCCGTTTTATCTCTCTTGCATTATGAATGGTATAGTTTTTCAAAACTTTTTTAAATTCAACCAAAATTGCATGCTCTGTCCCTAATCTATAACCAACCTAACTTTCACAAATTGAGCTTTTAACATTAACTTGTGGAGATATCACTCTTACTTGATGATAATAGAACCTCCTACATCACTTAGATATCACTCTCACATAATGCTAATAGTAATAGAACCTTCCTCCATCACTATTAACATGAGAACCCAACTCATTACTTTCAGTCATATGATAATATATGGTATTAACACAAAAACTAGAACTAATTAAATACACTACAAAGAACATAAAGGCGTAAATTAAACAGACTGCATATACACTAAATAAAAAATATAAACAAAAAAAAAAGTATAAACTAAATAATTGTAATGTAAGAATGAAGAACTTTGACATTCTTCTCACACAAAAGGTTTATGGTCCCTGCAGAAGATGAAAAACTTTTCAATCACATAACTAGATTTGGTGTTGGTTGCTGGAGTTCTGTTCAAAAACAAGCTGGTAAGTCATTGTTAACCCAAACCCATTTTTATTGTAAACAAAAAAAAAAATCAGAACAAAATAACCACAAACCCTTTAATCTTAATAATGAGAACCACATTCATTAAAAAAAATATGCAGTGCTAACATTAGAAGAAAATAAAATCATAACACATGAAGAATCACAAAAATATGAATTTGTTTTTTATTGTATAAGTAAATTTTATTTTAAAACTTGCTGAAACTGATGTAGAAACATGATGCAACAAGATTGAGAAGATCTGGTGTGGTTGTTGGTGGCCAAACTAAATATTTTTTTCCACAAAATACAACATATTTTTTTTCCAAAGCAAGCTTATCCTACATACTTTGCCTGGATAGATGCGGAGCTAAATTTGAAGTGGCTACTAGAACCAAAAAATAATTAAATAAATAAAACCTTACAAGATGAATTTTTAACCTTGAGTATATATCTTGGGATAGAAGAAGAGAGGGAATAGTGCTGATATCTGAACAAGAAGCAATACATTATAAATCAGAGCATACTACATAATCCATTCATCTCCTATGCCTAGCAGAATTGAAAGCTTCCGCACACAACTCAGAACCTGCCAGCGCTTAGAAACTTATATACTCATACTCATAATATTGTAGGATTTGGAGTAATGATTTCTTCACCAGTAATCCCCACAAGAGCATTTTCCATCTTTGAAATGATGAAATCTTTTGTTATCTCTGACAATCAGTTCCCTCCCTACAATCCTAGACATGATCTTAATGGCATTGTGGCAATCACCACAGACACGAAGGTTCTTGATAATCCTAAGAGGTGTTCTAGGTGGAGTACTAATAAGACCATACGCAATTGCTAGACGTTCACTGTGGTAGAGCAAGGCCTGCTCCTTTGCTTCCTGATCAATGTCGTGAAGAACATATCTTGTATCTGGAACATATCCGGCATCTTTCATACTGTTCAAAGCCTTCAACTTCTCATCATCCCTATAAAGAGTAGGATTCTTATACTCGATGATTCTGTTCTTGCCATCCAGCATGCTGATTGCAGTATATTTTTTGGGAGGCGGGGTGGGAATCTTATTGGCGACTGCCTTTGATGGGTCAAGACTAACTATCAACTCTTCAACATGGTCTTCAAGATCAATATCTCCATGAAGCCGAGCAAAACTCTTGAGGGTCTCCAATACAGTGACCGTAGGCTCAAATGGCAAATTCTTAATAAACTCCCCAGCTTCTTCGAGGTATCCAGATTGCCCAAGAACATCCAAAAGCCCCATGTAATGTTCGAACCCTGGTTCAATTCCATACTTGCTTTTCATGGTTTCAAAATGTAGGTAAGCATCCTCCACAGCCTCTGCACTAGCACAAGCCGATAACACAGCAAGCAAAGTCTCTGAGGTTATCTCCAAACCCAGATCATTCATCTGCTCAAATAACTGCAAACCATCATCTCCCATTGTGCTATTGGCGTAGCCACGAATCATCATATGCCAAGAATCCATATTTCTGTTGGGCATATGATCAAACACTCTCCGTGCATCAGTCATACTTTTACAATTCCCAAACATCTCAATCACCTTGTTATGCAACTTGAAATCACTCCTAAAAGTAGATTGCAAAAAGTAATCATGGACTTTCTTAGCATCCTCGACAGACTTCGACTTACCGCACAAATCAAACAGAAGCTCAAAGCAATTGGCATCAGCTTTGACACCTTTTTCCATCAGTTCAAGCGCCTCTTTAACCTTCCCCTCACTGCAAAAACGTGTCAAGTCAACAATTGAAGGAGGGAGAGCTTGTTCTTGAATAGAACCTCGTTCGTTCAACTGATTAGGGTTTTGGAATTGGTTGTTAGGGTTTTGAAATTGGTTGGGGTGCCCATTTTGGGGGTTCCACTGATTCTGGTTGTTCCATCGATTGGGACTACTGGGTGACTGAAAGTTAGGATTTTGAGGAGTGGGTTGCCGAAAGTTAGGGTTTTGAGGAGGTGGCTGCGGCCGGAAGTTAGGGTTTTGATGAGGAGGAGGTGGTGGTGGTGGTCGATTTTGGGGGTTCCAAGCCTGTTGAGGAGGAAAACGACCCTGTTGAGCATTATGATGAGGAAATTGATTGTGATGATTGAAGTGTTGAGGAAGAGGTTGAAAGGGTATGTTGCGATCAGAGGGTTGTTGCTGAGGTTGATGAGGGAATCTACCGTACTCGTTTGGAAGAGCAGAGGTACTCAAGGTTTGGCAGAAGTGGTTGCCATAGACGTAATTTGTTCGTAGCTTGAATGAAAAAGAGGAAGAAAGCATTGTGGTTCGTGCGCGCTGAATCAATGGAAACGTCGCCATTTTTTTTCTGAGTGAGTAACTAGGGCGTAGAGAAATGTAGCAGAAGAGAAGGGTGATCATTTTACTACGCGGTGAAAACATGGGCTGCTCATTTTATTTTGGGCCTCAGCCCACGGCCTATTGTTTCTAGAGTTTACTCTTTTTGAGAACTTCTTAGGACATCCTATATACTTCTAATGCATCATATAAAATTTAACAAATGCCTCTTGATTTCGGAATCTCCGGACGCACCCAGACTTTTCTCCTTCCTTATTTCACTCTTTTACTCAAACTCAACTCTTCTCCTTCTCAATACACTTCAACTTCACCAAATCAATTTTTATCAAGCAAGGCTCAAAGGAACTCAAGGAAACATCAAGAATCATCTATAAGATCATTCAATATCATCAAAACAATAAATTTCAAGTAAGTTTTTCGAGTTTTCAGTAAATATTAGAGTTTTATTGTAAATGTGTAGAAATCAATAATTATGGTTAGAAATGTGTAGGAATTGCGTGTAATATAGTTTAGACTTAGTGTATGACTTGTTTTTTGCCTCAAAATGGTGATCAACTCATATTTTTTTCAAATTGCAAGAGGTACATTCGTCATTGATGTGACCTCTGTGTTGCTGAACATTCCGGAGATGCATCTCCGGAAACACCATAAAACTATTAACTTTGAAGAGTTCCAGAGACGCATCTCCGGAATTTCTCAAAGTATATAAAACGCTGAATATGCATCTCCAGAATTTCCTATAATATATTTTTTAAAATTTTTTTTGTTTTGTGTATTGTTTGCGTGCACTAATGATATGTCTTACTTTATCTTACACACATAATGGCTGACAGATTGACAGACTAAGACATGGTAGGGATGCTTAACACGCATTCGTTCGGCGGGAGCGAAGTCAACAGGTTCTAGAGGCTTCTGGTACCTCTGGTCAGGAAGAGGCGTCGACTTCTGAGGCGTTGTCTACTCTCGTGGATCGTGCTTCACCTCAGGCTACTCCACCTTCTTCCTCTTCCCGTAGGAGATGGGATTCACTATCTAACACGTCACTTCCCCCATCCTCCCGTAGACGTTAGAATTCACCAGTGCCACCTCCTACGGATGATGATATCGATCAAGGCCCACCTCCGGAGGGTGAGGTTGCTGGGGATGCCGAGCTAGAGGGTTTTGGAGGAGGTTCATCTGATTTTTCCTTACTTCCTCTGAATCCAGACCATACTGCCAGACATGTCTGAGACGGAGAGGTAAGATTAGTTGGATTTTTTATTTATTTTTTAAGTTAATTTTAATTGCTAACATTGATTATTTCTGACATTAATTATATCTGGAAAATTTCAATAGCGTGATCCCTAAAAGTTTCTTAACCATGAGAGGAAGATTGTTGCATTGCCTCAACAGAAGGGCAATTTATTTCAGTCGGTTCTATTATTATCTGACCTGAAGGACCTAGGCATGACCGGGTAAAATCTAGTCAACCACGAGATGTTTAAAGCATTCAGGGAGAGATGGGATTCTATGACCTCTTTGTTTCATGTCCCGCATGGTGAGATGTCTATCACACTGGACGATGTCTCATGTTTGTTACATCTTCTGATCAGGGGGAGATTCCTTGATCATGGGAGGATGACGAAAGACGAGGCAGTCGAGATGATGGTAGAGCATCTGGGGGTTTATCCAGAAAAGGCGATTGAGGAGTTGGATAAGACCAGGGGTGCTCATGCTAGATCCTTGAATGTTTTTTACTTCATTTCAGGCTTGGATCCTCCAGTACTTTCCACACATCGCTGGCTGGGTGAGTGTGCCCGAGTACACTGAGAACATGCCTCGTGCCTGTGCTTTTATCCCTCTCGGAGGGAACCGAGCGGTCGAGCCTTTCAGAGTTTATCTTAATTGTTTGGTTGTTAAGGGCAAGCACTTCAACAGCTACGTGAATCACTATCAGACGCACCCATTTGACGAGATAGTGTTATACTCAAGATTGTTGGCCTAAGGATCGCGTATTACTGCTCATCATCTTCCTGAGCGCGTTATGTAGCAGTTCGGGTACACCTAAACCAGCCCCACACACCCTGTTGTCTTTGCTCCTCCTGCCTTGTCTCGTAGACAGATAGAGGGGATGTTTATTGATTATGAGAGTCGTATGATACCGGACGAGGCACGGGCTATCGTAGCACCAAACGACTGAAGCTACGTCGAGGGGTACATCACATGGTTCTTCAAAGTGTCACATTCGTACATGGTGCAGACTACTCCAGGAGATCCGCCGAGACCAACTCATCAGGAGATACTAGAGGAGGAGCAGGCTCAGCTAGATCATACTGATGATGTCTTGCTTATGTGTCGTCTCATAGTGGAGATTGCATAGGCATTGACGAGGGTATCTTCCCTGATGGGTCTGCTGTCAGGTGAGTCCTGGATGCCATCGTGGCAGAGGCACAGGGGACACTGTTGTACCAAAGATATCGTCGGAGGACGGGGAGATTGATGGTCGAAGAGGCAACGCAGTCAGGGGAGGCAGAGGAGGTAGATGAGATGTTGCCAGGCACATACAGTAGTAGTCTGTTATTATTTTTTTGTAGTACTATAATCTCTACTTTATTTTTACAATTTTATTACATTTGAGATCTCAATTGTACGACATTTTCTACATATATTGCTATATCATTTTCAAAACATCTAGTATTAGTCTCTTATTATTTTGTACGTCTATTTTTTTATTCGAGATCGTGCTTCTTACTTCATCTGAAAACAAATACACAACTTATAAAAAAAACACTTGCTCTGATACACTTCGGAGATGTATCTCTGGAATATTACCAGAGATGCATCTCCACAATAATTCAAATGTAAATGGCTACTGAGTGGCATATTTTTATTGTTTAAAATTGTTTTGGAGATATATCTTTGAAATATATCAATGTTTATTTAGAAATAGATGTGTCTGGAGATGTTTCTCTGGAATCAGTGGGCATATGTGGGAATTTACATGGTGCATTAGAAACATCTAGGGTGCAATAAGAAATTCTCTTACTCTTTTCACCCTTAGAAGTGCGACCCACATCTTTGAAAATTCAAAAATATTTTTCTTGTGTTCGGAGATGCATCTTCGAATGTACCTAAAATCACATCAACAAAGGAAGGGGTTTACATGGGTTGGTTCAACCAACAAAACACGGTCAATCCCACCCAAAAAAATCCAGAAAAGTGGGTTGGGTCGGGTGATTGGATGGATATAGGTTCAAAAACTAAAAAACCCATTAAAAAAATCGGGCTTCTGGTAAAACAAGACCCAGACCCAAAAAACCCACACATCCACTAATCAAACATTTATTATTACAATTTTAATGATTTTGATGAATATTAACTTAGTTGATGTAATTTTAGTCTCTTGAACATTTACTATTTTAGTGAACCATGATTTTAACTAATTTTGGACATTTCTATATTTGGTTATTTTGATGCTAATATAATTTTATATCATGCAACTTTAGTTTGTTGATAGTATTTTATGATAAATTTTATTAGTTGATGTTATCATTTATTATTTTATGATGCTAAAAAATAGTAAAAATATGTTATCTATTTTTAAAATATAAAAATATAAAAATGTTGAATAATTTTTATGAAAAAATCTTATGATCATCATTTATTCATTTAATATTAATAAAATAGAAAATTTTATTTGGACAACCCATTGTCCAATCCAACCCAACCCAAAAATTAGTGGATTTACCCGAATCGACTCATTGATGTTACGGGTGGTTATTTTATCTCACCCAAACCGGAGTGTCCTATATGGATAGGGTATTGGGTTTGGTCAAACTCAATCCAAACTGGCCCATGTACACCTCTAAACAAAGGCGTTTCAAGTGAGACACATTTATTTTACCTAAAAATATGTTCGGAGATGCATCTCTACATTTCAGTGATGTTTCTCAGTAAAATGTTAAATCAATGATGTATGAATGTTACCTTGAAGTGTTCAAATCTTAATTTCTTATGTTTAAGTTACTTATTTTAAGGTTGGCTTGTTACATATTTATTAGCTCAAGATCTAAATTTTTTCAAATGTGTGTTTTAGATGAAAAATGAATTTGATAATTATATTTATGAATTATGATTTTTGGTGATGTGTATTTTGGTTAATGGCTTGATCACAATAATGCAACAAGCGCGGGAAGCACCCACGAATCTTTGAAAAAATTGTGTTTGAATGCATATGTAAAAAAAATTAAAGCAAATTACATAAAATCATTGTGTTTGGAGATGATGAACTCGAATTTCTTCCTTGAGTTAGAACCAAATTGATGCCAATATATACGGAGATAAGAGCAAAATTGATCGAGGCAAACACTCAAAAAGATTTAACCATGTGCTTGTATGTCAATGATGTTACACTGTGTGTTAGTGTCAATTTTAACACATTACAAAGATACATCTTCGGAATTTGGATAAGCATTTTAGGACATTTTTTTAAGAGAAAATAGAGATGTATCACTTACAATGCTTTTGTTGGTGTAATTTTAGATGCGTCCGGAGATATATCTCTGAATTCTTAGGACATTTTTTACTTTTCACCGGGGTGTGGGAGCACCCCTACGGGTGGAAAGATCAATCCCCTTGTTTATAGGGATTACTTTAGGGGAATGATCTTTCCACCCTTATATGTGTTCCCTACCATCGTGAAAGGTCACAACTTTCCCCAACGTCCGAAGATGCATCTTCGAACGCACCTTTTTTTTACACACACCTCAGATGAAATTATTGAGAAACTCTTATTCTGTTAAAATTTAATTCGGAGATGCATCTCCGTATGCATAAAAGGTTAATTTGGAGATGCATATTTGTAACCCCCCCTTAGTTCAATATTCATTTAGTGTTCCGAAGATACATCTCTAAAATATGCTCTACTAGTTCAGACCAAAAACAACCATAACAATGGAAAAATAATGAAACAACAATATAAATTAACTTAAAAATAAATATTACATAGATAAAATTTAACTTAACATTACATTTAATTATAAAAAAGTTATTTAGGACGTTGTAAAATCCTTATAATATCTTCATTCGATCTTGCAATCGTTGTGTTCACTTCAATCGGACCATTTATTGAGTAACGGTAAAAGGCACTCCACATAACCTTTATAATCATCATTCGTCTTCAGTTCAAATATGGTGAAACGTATCTTCCTTTTGTTGTTAGGGTAAATGGTACTCAAGATTAAAAACTCTCCAATTTTCTGGATATCATGGGAGAGTATTCAGTTTGGATTTCAAATCAACACGAAGTATGTCCTCGGAGACCCAAAATTGAAGTAGGGCTTTTGGGACATTGAAGTACACAAATGCAAGATGAGGATATTTATTCATTATAGTTTGGGTAAATAAAATGGAATAAGAGTCCCTATTTATAGAAGTTGTATCTCAATAAGGACCTTTCAAATTCTATCATATCATCACGGGGCTTTGTGGAAATGCACATCAGTATCGTCCCTTGTATCGTTGTTTTTAAATAATTTAAAGCTGTGTCCGGAGATGTATCTCCGAATATGTCATATTTTTTCAAAAATAAGGGGGTATATCGAGATGTACATCTATAAGGTCCCCTGTATTGTTTTTTCTATTATTAAAAGGTGTGTCCGAAGATGCATCACTGGACCCACCCAACCCACTATTCACATAGAACTAGTGTATTATGCATTACATAAATTATAAGCACAAAAATTGTCCAAAAATTAACACCAAGTTATATAACATTATGCGGTGTGTTAGATACAAAAAAAGACTTACATTGTTAATTAAAACTAAAATGCATTAAGAGATATGTCATTACCTAAATGTATTGGTGGTTACTTCTTTGACCTTTCCTAATTTGCTTCTTTTTCAACGTCGCTCAACCTGGTGAACTCTTCCATCCTTTCTAGAAAATGATTCGGCCAAGTTTCAGCAGTTTGGGTGAAATGTGTCGTTCGCTCTGGTGATGTCTTTGATATAGGACATCCCAATTTCAAATAAACATGAACAAAATATTGTGTTTTTGAAAGCCACCCAATACACATGATGCGTCCTGATGGATTTTGAGGTGGCTTACTCCAAAGTGGAAAAACTATTTCCGAGAAATTGTATCTTGTCAGAACAATACACACCCTATCATAAGCATTTGCTATAAGATGTCTAATTTCCTAGAAGTGCATCCATAGGTAAAACAATGCCAAACCACTAACACAAGGAAAAAGAGCATTAAGAATTGCATTGTAATTTTATTTATACCCATGAAGTTCTGTGTATGATTCCATATGCGCCGTCATCTCTTGTATAAGTTAAAGGCGGGCTAGTTGGTGGTCTTTCTATCCTTTACCGAGAAAAGTTGGAATAGCTCAAAAATCATAGTTGTTGTCATCTTCAACATCTACAATCCACTCAATGTATTGTGTATAAAAAGAAGCATGTCTTCAATGTATTTGATATTTGGTAACTTTGGTGCAGGATAGGGTTTGCTAATGTGAGCACGCTTGAAAACACTTTTTTGGGATTTTGGAGTTTTAGGATCCGGAAAGTGTGAGTCAAGATGTTCAAAGTATGAAGGGTATTGTCTCCTGGAGTTGTCACTTTGTGTCGGTTTGACCTTTTTAGGGGCACCCTTTTTTTGACCGATTCCGATGGTGGTTTAAATCCTTTGTTTCTGGATAGGAAATCTTCCTTAATTGCTCTTTGATGTTCAATTTTATGATGTCATCAACTTTCATGAATCTCTCTTGGATCACTTCCAATTCCGTCATGATAGGCATGTTTGATTTATCATCCTTCATCACACCATAATCATCAAAATGGAGCCTTTTCTAGTGAGTGCAAACTTCATCCATACGTATTGGTTTTTCAAGAATCGTCTTCTTTGAAATTAAACAAGCACATGAAATATTTTACGCTTCCTAAGTGTACATCCACACTTTGAGTTATTTGAACCTGTTTCATCTTCTCGCTTGGCTTCGTTGCCAACCAACTGTGAATAAAAGACGTCGTCTTTGAATAGGTGCTCTAACACAGTAATGCTCTGACCAAAAGATGTATGTATCTCATTATGTTGGTTTAAGATCATTTGTTTAATGACATTCCAATCTCGACAAAAATCACTTTTACTATTTCCTAACCAATTATTCAGTCTAGCATATGCATATTCAACTCTATTAGTTGTTGTATTGGTAAAATGTCGAACCTGGTCGGTCCAAGCACATACAATCTTCTCTTTAACCTGATTCAAAATAATGTCCTCAACATATTTCAGCAAAGCTAGATATCTCACACACACACTCCTGAAATGAATTACATATTTGACATATAATTATTTTTTGGAAGAATTTATTATACCATTCCATGCATCCATTATATTTTCCACCACCACACCAGGTTTGACTATTTTTCCATCTTCCAGTTTGACTTGTTCGGTGCCTGCCACAGGTTTTACTCGACTTCTCACATTTTTGGTTATGTGATACTTACAAAGTAATGTGAACGATGTAGGAAAGTTTCTCTCTCATACGATCATTGTTGCGCTTAAAATAGGAGATACCGCTTTAAATTCAAAATTCCTTCATAGTCATTCTTTCCTCAGAAGCAAGAGTAACCTAAATTCATACGTTTATTGTGCTAGCACATTGTTCCCATTCATTCCCTTCAACCAAAATTCAAAATGTGCCAAAAGACTATTAATGTTACATCTGCTAAACCCAAGCCTGTTACAAATACCTTTGGGGTTGATAAGCTTGGAGTTGAAATGGGGAAGAAAGAAACATCAAAGAAAGTTAGGATTCCTGATTCCAGCGACAATGATGATGAACCCATTATGTTTTTGAACCCAAAACCTCTGAGGATAGTAATTCTTGATGACATCCCAAGTAAACGTACAAAAGTACTAGTGAATCTGTGACAATTAATGAGGAAGTTGTGTCTTATCCCACTAAGAAAATTGTTGGTCTTGCTCAAACCATTGTTAAGAATTATCATGTGGAACCACATGATGAAACACTCGTTGACTCACCTGTTGAACAAAATGTTGAAGCATTTGTTCCAACATTTGTTCAACCACAGGTTGAACCCTCTTCTATTCCTATTGTTCAACCATCGAAATCCACTAATGAATCACATGACAATACAAACCCTAATGTCAATCCTGTTATGGTTAATGGTCACCATGTTGAAACACCAATGTTTGACAAGTTTTTTATGACATTGTAAATAACAACTATGTCTCCTCTAAAGACTTTTTTGATGATATCTTAAATGATAACCATCAACATGTTGAAGCTGAAGTTCCCAGTAAGACACCTAAAGGCAACAACTTCAATAAAGAAGTTAGGAATGAAGAACCTAAAACTGAAGAAGAAAATGGGCAACAGGAAAGAAATGAAAAGGTTGGTGATGATGACGAGGTTCCCATTGATCATATCATGCACAAGCTTATTAAAAGTGTGTTTAAGATATTGAATCTGATGAACAACCAGATGTTAAAAATTCAAAGATTAAATCCAATTTTAAGACTGAGAAGTGAAAGAGAGGAAGGAAATTGTCCCATCAAAAAACCCCTTAAAGAGTTATGAAATTGAGAAAAAAAATTCCATAAAGTTCTCTTATTATTAAGAGAAGAAAGGTTGAAGAAAAATCAGTTGAAAAAAGGTATCTTAAGAGAAAGCTGGTTAAGTCAGGTGATTATGAGTCAGATGCGGAAGCAAATATCCAGAACATTGTGTCCACTATCAGGAAGAAGGTTGATGGGAAAAGTATTCCATTAAATATTATTGATGCTCCACTTGATAATGTATCATTTCATTATGAAGTAAGTGTTCAAAAGTGGAAATTTGTTTATCATATAAGAATTTTTTGAGAAAGAAAGATGAGAAAAAATGCCCTTGAGTGAAAAGAAGTCATGAATCTACTGAGGGATTATGGTCTGATGAAGATTCTGCTAGACATAAGACATTGTTATGAAAAGTTGGTCAAGTAATTCATTGTGAACCTGCCACCTGAGTGCAGTGTTGAAAGAAGTCAAGAGTGTAAGAAGGTGTATGTTCGAGGGAAGTGCATGAATTTTTCACCTTTAATTATTGATGTGTATCTGGGAAGACCCAAGTCAATAGTCTGTAAAGAAGTTCTCCCCATGGACAACATTGTTAAGTAACTAACTGTTGGTCAATTGAAGTAATGGCCCAACAAAGGGATACCTGCTGAGAAACTGGGTGTGAAATATGTTATTCTTAACAAGATAGGTGCAGTAAATTGAGCACCCACTAATCACAGCTCAAGCATCACTCCTGCCTTATCCAAGCTAAACTTCCAATTTGGAACCAAGTATAAACTAAACTATGGAAATTATGTGTTTAATCATTCCCTGAAGCATGTTGGATCATTTGTTGTGCAACTACCCATAGTCTTTCCTAGCCTAATTATAAGAATTATCTTGAAACAACATCCTGAAATGTTGCACCCTCGAGAACTTCTTAGCAAAAAGGATGGTATTTTGAATCTTGATTGAAAACTGTTTGTGGGGACACATGTCCTAGAAAATGCTGTGGCTAAGCACCAAGATCAGACTACTGGTGGAAGCTCTTCTCCAATATCCAAATCCTTGGGCAAATATGTGTTGTTTGAGCTGATGGAAGCCTTACAAGCTTTGCAAGATACAATTACTACTAGTAAAATATAGATGAATTTATCAAAAGGATGACAAAAGAGAAGGAAGGTGAGAATGCATATGCGGTTAATAGTGAATAGGAAGAAGAGCAGACTAGCAGCTCATAATCCTAAAGTAAAGAAGAAGTTGGTAAAGAAGAAGTTGCTAATGAAAAAGAGGAATCAGGAAGCGAATCTGGAAGTGAAGAGGAGTAAGACAGCTTTGGATAGTAAGTTGTCTATAGAGGTCACCCCGGATGTGTCAAACATCTGGTCTGACTTGTGGTACATGATGTAACTGACTGCTATTTAAAATGCACTTTCTTGTTATTTGACCCTTGCATGTGTATTTTTGTATGTAAGGGTGATTTACCTTAACTTTGAACTAAGTGTCACCAAATGTTGGATGTAAAGGACTGATGTTCAAGCATCAGGCTCAACATCTTTTTTCTACTCCTGATTTGTGTGTCTGTGCTAAACATACTAACCTCTGAGATGAGTGGAAAATTATTTTGAAGATCATCTTTGCCAAAGTGTGTCAAAAATGGGGAGTAATGGTGTGTAGGGTTGTATGACTACTGACTATGAGGAGTTGATATATTTTAACCTTTGATGTGCTAACTGTTTATTGGTACTAACTGATTTTATGTGTGCACACTTGCTGAAAACATTTGGCCTGACATCTAGTCTTTGTGTGATGATCTTTTGTGTTAGTAGTAGCCTATGCCTTTTGACTACTAACTAGTAACCATGTGTGCATGCATGACTAAATGATCATTGAATTATTTCTTTTGTTGTCTGTTATTGAGCATAATTATGGTGTAACAACTTTCTTTGCTACTATTTTCTGTTGTTGTCTACTTTGATACGTAGTGTTGTTGGCTTACTATGCTGTCTGTTACTACTGATGTCTTCTGATTGTTGCTGTTGTTGAAGATTTGTTCTGCGTGTGATGTGCTTATTTCTTAACATTATGGTTTGCACATTTTGTATGTGCTTGAAGAATGTTTTTTTTTATTTGTCAAAGGGGAGATTGTTGTTCCTTTTTGGTTGGCTGCATTAGCAAAACTACAATAGTGTTTCAAGATGTTTTGGAGCAAAGGGACACGTGTGGGAACTGATACCCCAACATATGTGCAACATGTGTCCCTTGTCTGCAGAACAAGGATGCTGCTTTGTGTGCGCGTTTTTTAGTTACGTGGAATGTGTTTTGCTGATGTGAGCAACAAATATTATTGTTATTTTTTAGCAATCGGATTTATTTGATTAATTAATTAGATTAAATTAAATCAATTTGATTTAAATTTGAATCAAACCTTATTTTGTGGAGCAACAAATCTCAACAAAATTTTCACTATTTCTGGGTGAAATCAGATAAATATCCAAAGGAGAAAAGCCTATAATGGATTGCTATTAATAGAGACTTTATCATGCCTTGAAGACTATGAAGCAAAAGATAAAGTTTAGAGTCTTAGGTTGAGTCTGTTTCTTGTATTACACGCTAATGCCATAACTGGATTAATGTTAAATCTATTGTTGTACACCATTGGGTTTCACAAACTTGGCATAGTTGGTTTGTCTTAGTCGAGTTGTAAATTCAACAATTAATAGACTTGTTATTGAGGTTAATCATCAGGGTTTAATGATAAAATATAGTGAGTGGGTTCCCATTTTTAGGGGGGCCTAAATAGAAAGTCACTAGGATTAGGGAGAGGCATATAATTTCTTAAGGGTTAAAGGTTCCTATAAGACTAATCGTTCTAATTTAAAGTAGTGAATTTCCTTTCTTTGGTAGAGTGTCCCCAAGACGTAGGTGTGGTTTCATTGAACTGGTTTATCAATCTCTTGTGTCATTACAGCTTTCTTCATTGATTTATTATTACTTTCAAATTGTATTTTAAATTGGTTTATGAAGTTGGAGGTGTTGTCCCAACATCTGGTCCAACATCTATCCCCAGAGGAACAAATTTCAATTATAAGAGAGTTTCATGAAGGCATTATTCAATTGGACACCATACAGATGTTATATTCAGAGGCACGAGGTGCACTTCAATATATGAGGCAAATGAGGAACATGGATGTGCTCCAAACTCGATAGATAAAAAAATTTATCAACTCTTTATATTTTTGTAAATGCTTTGAGTTCTAATTCATGATATTAGTCTTATAGATGTTTCCTTTTGACTAGGTAAACTTATGTATGATAATTAGTTATTTGTATGATATTTTTTTTATGTATTTAAACAAATTAACTTATGTATGTTTCCTTTTGACTATGTGTTAATAAAGCAAGCATTGGCATTCAAATAGAAGGTTTATAGTTGTATCAGGGGTTTGTCTGAATATTATTATTCAGACACACTTGTATAAAATATGTTTGCCACACAGTGTTTATAGTTGTGTTAGAGGTTTGTCTAGAAACTAATATTAAGATTCATCTTGTGTTCCAAATATGTTAGATAGACACAGTTATTAGTTGATTCAGGGGTTTGTTTGAATACTAATCTTCAGAGGAACCCTGAGTAAAAATTACGAATGAGAAACAAGGTTTATAGTTAAGCCAGGGTTCCAATATTAATATCTGGATAAACCCTAAGTTCTAAATATGTTGGATAGACATTATTATAAATTGAGTCATGGATTTATATGGATATTAATATTTGGATACACCCTAAGTAAAAATTATGAATGAGAAATAAGGTGTATAGTTAATTTAAGGTTTCTCTGGATATTAATATTAGGGTATATCATGCGTGCAAAATATGTTGGATATACATAGTTATTAGTTTTGTGATGGCTTTCTTCGGATAAAAATCTCTAAAGACACGCTAAGAAAGTTTGAATGAGAAAAAAGATTTATAGTTGAGTCATGGGTTCCTCTAGATAATAATATCCGCCAGAGACATCCTATATGCAAAATATGTTGTCTATGCAATGTAATGAGTAATTTCATAGGTTTGGCTGGATTATAATATTTGGGTACACCTTGCGTATTGCTATTAATGTTGCATGTCAAAAATAAACACATTTTTAACCGTTTAGAAAAATTTAAAGTGGAACTTACTAGAAAAATAACTCATTTTCCTTAAATATAATACTTTATACATATAATTGATGATATAAACTAAAACGCGACAAAATTTGTGGCACCATCTAAATTTATAGGTGCTTCTGCATTAGACTTTTTTCTATTTGATTCCCTTTCGCTATCATTCAATTTGTCTAACTCATTCATCCTAATCAAAAAAGGAATTACCAACCAGATACCTTTTCTTTGGCATATTGTCTCAATTCTACAGATGTTTGTGGTAAAGGACATTCAAGCTTCAAGTAAACTAGTACAAAATGTATCATTTTTTAAAATTAATCCAATACATATAATACGGTCAGCGGGATTATTTGGCAAGCCACTTCGGAGTAGGAAAAAACATCTAAAAATTATGTCTTATCAACTTAACAAAAACTCTATCATACCCACTTTCTACAAGTTAATTAGTTTCGAGGAAGCACATCCACTTTTAAGTATATGTCAGAAGACCAATTCTATCAGGAATCAAATCTTCAAACATATTGTTGTATCATTTTTTATTCTCATATAACCTCGTATAATATTCCTTATTAGAATTTAATTCTTTTATAAGATGTTGATAGACAAGGGTATGATTCTCCTCCCTCATTAGAATTTAATTCTTTGATAAGATGTTGATAGACAAGGGTATGTTAAAACTAAAACAACATGAAATCTGCAATTACCATCACCGGAAACATATGCAATATTTCTTGTGTATATGTGCATGAAAACAAACATATTATCAATGTATATTATTTTTTTATAAAGGTAAAGAAGGTGATGGTTTGGTGATGCGAGCACCCTTACTAAAAAAACATTTTGCATTATGAAAGAGGAGAATCGAGATAAAGTGAGTCAACATGCTCAAAGAATGATGGGGAACTTTTAATAGAATTATCATTAGGATTTGTTTTGACCTTCATGAGAGCACCCTTTGATTTTACCGACTCCACTGATGGTTTCATGGTTTTTGGCTATGTTATCTTACACATATGTTCTTTGACATGTAACTTTATGTTATAATCATTTTTCTTAAATCATCTCTCATTCTATCATAATATAAATATATTATATACCATACTCGATCATACCATCAGAATCAAACCGAAGCATTTTCTCTTGTGTGTGTGTGTGTGTGTGTATGTGTGCGCACATGTGTTTGTTGACCTAATCCATATAGATATGTCTATTATGTTGGTGTAAGCCCTAGAGACCATTACTTTTGGTACTTGTGTCAAATTATTTATTAATAATAAAAGGCATTTCTTTATTATGTTTGTTTTTCCAAGATAATAAAGTCCCTAGAATAGCTAGTTCATTTAACATTAAACATAAGGACATTATTCTTAAAGTATCCATAATTGAGCTTTACTACGAAGTGAAATAACCTTAGAGCATTAAGACTATTATGTAGATTGACTGATGACCAAATCTCATGGATCATGGATAAGGAGTTCTCGAGTCTTAACATAGGTATGAATATTAGGAGTAATATTTTTACTGGATTGACCCGCTATGAGAGTTCTACATAGAATGTTATACAAAATGTCATAAGTTACTCTCATGGTGATAGTGGTGTATACCACCCTTTAAGCTGAAACCACTATGAACCCTAGATGTAGAGTCGAGTACTTTATTGTTGACCAAACATTGTCCATAACTGGATGACCATAAAGACAGTTGATGGGTACTCCACAAACCCTGCTGAGGGACATGAGTGACCTAGATGGAATTTATCCATCATGCGTAATAGGATAAATGTCTAAGGGCCCAATATTGAACTGGACAAGGATGGCATGGTATATGCCTTGTGTTCATTATAGACATAAGGGTAAAAGGGTAATTGTACACATAAGTATTATCACAAAAGGTTTTGTCAAATCACATGACATTTTCGTAACTTGGGTAGTAGTGATGTGTTGCTAGATACCGCTCACTGTTTATAATGTTAAATGTGTGATTTAATATAATTGCCAACATCGCGAAAACCTACAGGGTCACACACATAAGGACAGATTGATAAGAGGTAGAGTAAATTAGGAACACCATAAGATACGGTGCACTTAAGTAAATGTAGAACACCGTAAGGTACGGAGAACTTAAGTAGAATACGGAATGTGGTAAGGTATTACGCACTTAAGTGATACACGATACACCATAAGATATGGTGTGTGTGAACTTAAGTGGGCTTTTTAACTTACAGCCCACACAAATGGTTCTATAAATAGAACCCTTGTGCGGAAGCATTCACACTTGATGAAAATTCAGTCTGTGAAACCCTAACTGTATTTTCCTTCTCTCTCTCACTCACTCAAAACCTTCAATCGTAGCAGCTAGCATTGAGAGTGAAGGAATGTGTTCGTGGGGACTGAGTAGAGGCAGTGTTCATTGTTCAACCCTCGTGAAAACTCCTTCGATTCGGCATCAAAGGTTTCATCGCTACAAGAGGTAATCGTTTGTCTCGCTGATCATGACCACTCGTAAGGATCACTAAAGGGAAAATTTTAATTTTTGTTGCATTTTAGATTGCGATTTCACTTCATGTTGAACTTCATCTTCTTGGCTTTTACACAAGCATGTGGAAGACCATAGGTTTTTTTAAGTGCGCAACCATGATTGGAGCTATTTGGATTATTATCTGTTCGCACAACTTTTTCATAAATAAAATTGAACATGGCACGAGATATATTAACGTTCATCTATGAATACAAACATCTGTCCTTAAATTTATGTTCTAGTATTGTGATATTTTCATCAAATGGTGTTTGTATCTGATTGTGCTACAATACAATCATTTCTTCCTAGCTATTGCAAAAACCACCCATACTATCTTTCAATTATTTCTTCAATCTACATGAGCATTTTCAACTTTACCTGTTGTGGTGTTGCCATGGTGTCTAACTTAATCAGTTCATGCATAAACTATTTTCTCCTTCACTAGCTAATATTCTAGTTTCAACATATTTCAAAAAAATTGGGTATGTGTACACACTACTGGATTTCATGAAAAAATCAACAAATGACTCCTCTGTATAAAAATTAATTATAAAATTTCGCACATCCATTTAAGGGTTCCAATATTTATGTAGGTTTGATCATTTTTATCTCTTCTGCTTTGATTTGTTTGTTTTCCAACATTTCTTTAATTTTAGATCTCACATTTTTTGTTATGTCATAAAGACACCTTATAGCATATGATGTAAGAAATATTTTTGCTGCAAAATTCATCAGTGAAGTTTCTTTTTGGAATATGAAAAATAGGGTAATGTTACTTAAGCCCGATGAGATACAAACACCATTTGATGAAAATATCATAGCAATAGAACATAAATTTAAGGAAAATTGTTTGTATTCACAATTGAACATTAATCTATCTCTTTCCGGATTGAATTTTATTTATGAAAAAGTTGTGCGAATAGATAAAAATGGCCCAAAAAGCTCCAATTGTGGTTGTGCACTTAGAAAACCCTATGGTCTTCCACATGCTTGTGTAAAATCCAAGAATATGAAGTTCAATAGACCTAAAGGTGGCAAAGCGAGTGGCCCGCCCCATTTAAGCCCATCGAAAAGTTGGGCGGGGTGGGGAGTGCAACTTAGGCATCTAATCTCAAAAGTCAAGTCTGCCCTGTTTACTAACAAGTTGGGTGATTAGAGGGTCGGCCCGCCAATTTATTTTTTTACAATTTGATTTACAACATAATTTACAAAATTGTTAATCATTACCAAATAGACCTACAAATTTTAACAACGCATAATAAAACTTTAACAAGTCTTAATGTAAATGTCATATTCTTCAATATAAACAAAACAATGTAACTATAATACCAAAAACTTAAAATAAACACACTAAAACCCCAAAATAATCCATTTGGTTCAAAAAATCAACAAGCGCAACCTAGTTAAGGACATCTAGGGACATAAATCAAGAAAACAAACTAGCACAATCTAAACAAAGACAATCAAGAACCAACAACAAAAAACCAATCTTAAAGGCTCCATGATAAACACATCATCAATCACCATCTATGTCTTGAACGTATGAAGCTTCTGATGATAACATAGCCATTGGATGGAACTTTTCACCATCTATCTCCTCATCGTCACCCACTATTTAATAATTATCAAGATCAACAACATCAAAATCAGTAGCTTTATCAATGGAAGCATCTCAAAAATAAAACAATCTAAGAAAAATTAAAGTTTCATTATTTAATAATTATCAAGATAAATAATAATCACTTAGTTGAGCATTTTAGTGTCAATAAATAAATAAAATGAGAACTCAAATAGAACAAAATACAAACCAAAACTTTATTATCATAATGAGAAACAAACTCCTCTGTGCAAAACTTACCTTAAATCTTTAGAACCCGACTCTAATGACAACGAGTAATAGAAAATAGAAAAGAATGTATTCTCTATGTTTTACAATAAATACTTTTCCTACTATGAGTGAAGATAAAGAACGAAGTAGAGAATAATTAATGTCTTCAAAATGATGTGTTTGTGGTTATGTGAAAATTGAATATTGGGGTTTGAAGAAATGAGGGTTGTTTTAAAAGTAGGTCTACTACAGACCACGTTAATATTATTTTAATTTCAAGTAAAAATAATTTTTTTAACAAAAATCCCGCAGACCCACCCCGCCCCGCCATTAGCTCGTTTTAAAAGCAGGTTAAGTGAGACAGACCAACTTAACACACCGAGCTGAAAAATATCACCCTGACCCGCAAAAAATGATGGGTTAAAGGGTCGGGTCCATCCTGTTTTACCACCCCAGGCCTATTTGTATGGATCAGAAAAGCAATTAATTTTTGCTACAAAGTTCATCAACAAAGTATCTTGATCAGTGACAATCAAGAATTTTTTTCCTTAAATTTTTTAGTCTTTGAATAGATTTTGACACATTTCTGTTGCCCAAGTAACATTACCCTCTTTTTCATATTCCAAAAAAGTAAAGTCGGTGAAAATTTTAATCAATGTAGAAGTAACACCCACAATTTCAAGCGGAGACATCATGTACTTGTTGGTTTTATACGTTAAATCAATGATTAATATTGTGGGAAATGTGTTAAATAATTTGATGGATTCACAATGTGTCTAAAATATATCTCGAACATATTTTCCACCCTCACACACTTTATACCTAGAAACATGAACTTGCTCATCTAACAACTTCAATAGTTGTTGCATTTTAGGTATGGGACTTGTTATCGGCTTGTTGTTCCAATACTGAACATTATAAGTTTACTTAATAGTTGAGAAATTATCGGGTATTTTTAGTTTCAAAATTGCAAGTATATTTTTGAGTTGAACGATATTCTTTGCTATCTCATCAACTATTTTCTTCTCTTCAGAATCTTCTCGAATGACAATAGGATGACCGACTAATTAAAGATCAAATCCATGGGTACATCGTACAATATATTAAATGTCCAAACATTTTTAGCTAAATGGTATTTTGTAACTTAAAAGTGAAGGTGAGAAAAACACAAGAAATGGGGGTTTGAATTGGGTTTTAAAAACAAAAGTTTTTTACCAACTCAAAAACTCAACACAATAAAACATCAAAGTGAGAAAAACACAAGGATTTTTATCCTTGTTCACTTGAATCAAAGCTAATCCAGTCCACCCGCCAAGGTGATTTCGCCTTATACACAAGGACTTAATCCACTATAACCAAACTGATTACAAAATCACAAAGAATAACTTTCTTTGTCTTCTCAAGGATCCGACTAAAACTTAGTCTCCTTAAGAAATCACAAACAAATAAGTTTGAATAAATATTTTTGTGTTACAAGTTGCTTCTACACAAGCAGATTTTACACAAATGAAATACAAAAACCTAAAGAAAAGTATGCACAAAGTTGAGAGCTTTTCATGTAGAAACAGTCTTGTAAATTGTTGCAAATTTCTTCAAGTCTCCAACTCCTCTTTATATAGTATGAAAAAGGAACCCTTGGAGGGAAAATCTGGGATACTGAAATGCAGTTGTCCATTAACGGATTAGTGACAGGTGCGAAGAATAGTATTGTCCTTCGCCCACGTTTTCAGGTAGTGGAAGGAATATTTTGCTTTGTACCATGTACTATTTCATCACGTATCCACATTGATCTTATCTTCAAAGTCATTGGCATCTGATAAAAAGTTAATGAAGCATGAAAAGAAGAAACACACATCTGAAATCAGAATCTTTAGTCAAAACCTTGACAACGTTAGCGTCTGGCTTGAGATCTTTAGAGTCTTCAGCTAAGTAATAAAACTTCAGAAGCTTAATAATCAGAGTCATGTCTAGAAGCAGAAGCAGAGAGAGAATTGCAGCAGCAACATATCGTCTTTCCAGAAACTTCTCAGGAGTGAATAAGCGCAAAAGCGAATTTCAGAACAAATATTTAGAAACTAATGATGTTACACGTCATATACTCAGAATAAGAAGTGGTTGTTAAAGGAACACAATAACAAAATTGTTAGGGTACCAAAATTGTTCTCACACACATACTACATTGTTATCATCAAAAATCAAGGTATAGATGCAGAACCAAATCTTGTTCTAACAAAAAGGACATCCATATTTTCTTGTCATGATGTCATCACATTTCAACTTTCTGATAGGTTCTTTATACTAATCATTGTTAGGGGAATTTTTCAACTAGGGGTCGTTGAATATTGTGTGACTTCCCTTTAAGCAACACCTTTATGAGAGACACACCACTTATTCACCAAAAACCTTAAGGTGATAGGTGGGTAAGTTATCTCACTTATAAATGCTTAAGTCACCACATTTCCAACCAATGTGGGACTATTACTCACACTACTTGCTACATTCTCAATACTCTTCCTCAAGTGTGAGTCCACAATGCTCCCCCTCAAGTGAAAACTCTTCTTACTTCCACAAACACTTGTACTGCACGGAACGTTTCTTACTCACAACCTTTGTTATGCTGTTGACACTCTTCAACAGAACGTTTCTTACTCACCACCCTTGTGGCGCAGTTTGACTTTCGATATAGTAAGTCGGTCCCTTTCTTGAACCAAAGGCTCATGATACCATGTTGGGGGAGTTTTTCATTTAGGGAGCATTGAATATTGTGGGGCTTCCCATTAAGCAACACCTTTGTGAGAGACACACCACATATTCATCAAAAATCTTAAGGTGATAGATGAGTAGATTCTCTCACTTATAAATGCTTAATTCACCACATTTCCAACCAATGTGGGACTATTACTCACACTACTCATACTTGCTACATTCTTAACAACCACGTCTTTCATATATAATCGTAGTAAATGCTTGCATCTATTAGAATTAGAACTTGACCTCCCGATTATTATCCTAAAATTTAATTTAGTAGTTTTCGCACGAACCCATTTAAGTATATGATCATGCAATGTTGTCAAATTCTTTTCCAACATCAACGTATACAACACTAAGTTGGAGAACTCTCGACACACCATCGTCTGATGCATTAGTTGGGTTTACATCACCTGGATGCCTCATACCTATGACTATTGAAAACAAATAAAAATCAAAAAATCATTACAATTTGTCAAATTTTAACATCCGGGTGAAGTTTAAAAGATTTTGGATGATATCATCAGGAAAAATTCGCCATCGGATAATATCATTCGAAAAAATTCGTCAATACATAAAAAAAATATTGTGATTCAATAAAAAGAAATACATTTGTACAAGTAATTTAGGACGATTATGATTTTGAAATTTAGTTTTATTTTTCATCTATTTTTATTAATAGACAAAAGCACAAAATACAAAATATAAAAATAAAAATTATGTCAATTTACACTAGTAGAAAAAAAATCAACATCTTTAAATATATATTGTAAAAATGTTTTTACAATTAACTCTCAAAGTTTTAGTATCACGTGCTATTGATTGCACTTGCATATAATCAGCTTTGGTAATCACCTCTGATATAACTATTTAACTGTGGTTATATCTTTTTTAAGAGGTAATATTAGATATATTACTTTTTATAAATTATATTTATTTTAAACCTGAATTTAATATAAACAAAAATAATCTTATGACCAAAAAATCTAACTGATTTTACCATATTGATATTGTAATCATTTAGGAAAAATGCTTTTTTCATTTTCGTGGTGACTTCCACATCTTTGAAAACTCAAAACTATCTTTTAGGCATATGTAGATATATCTCTGGATGCACCCAAATCACAACCAAAATGCGTTATTCTAAGGTCTATCACATTTTTTACTAAAATGTGGTTCGGAGATGCATCTTCGTATGAGTATTTTGTGTACTTAAAAATGCATCTATGAAATGTCCCCTAAATTTTTTTTAAAACGCGGTAAATACAAATGAGGTTTTATTTCGGAGAAGTGTCTTTGAAATTCTCCCTGAATCATATCAGAACAGTATCATTGTCCAAAAATTCAATTTTTGTGAGGCCGACAGATATTAACTTATATTACCGTAAAATCAAAATAAAGTTCATTTATATTAAAGTTAAAGGAGAGTGAAAATACATACATAAATAATAATAAAAAATCAAGATAATTCATGCATAATATTTGTCCGAAAATAAACAAAAAATACCAAAAAAATAATAATACATCCCAATATAAACTATTGGGTATGTCTAAGCGTCTGTCTACTCCGTCGCCTGTATTGCAAAGTATTACGTAGTTCGGAAACCATTAACTCCACTGAAAATGTCATCTACAAGTGCAGACAGAATTGTACTATCACCCACAAGGGAGATAACCTCATCCTCGACATTCCCAACTCGCTCATAGATATGGCAACATAACCTGTACCCGTGGGTACCCATCCGAACCCGCCCCGAAATTGACGAAAAAATCCGTTTTGATTGGGTTTGGGTTTGGGTTCGGATTTGGGTTTTCTCCGACTATAAATATGGGGACGGGTCGAGTAATGGGAACACTAGTACCCACTCTGAACCCGCTCCCAATATTTCAGTATGTAATGTAATTTGATTTTGGAAAAAATAAATATTTCTATTAAAAAAAATTGATTTCATTAAATAGCTGGTGACGGGACGAAGATACCCAAACCCAACCCGAATCCATTTGGGACGGGTTTGGATTTTAATTCTTCATCCCCCTTTGAGTTTGTGGTGGAGAACAGAGATTGTTTGGGGATTCAGGTTCTCTGTAACGCCCACGTATAAATACTTACATCAAAGCATATATTATACATGAAAACCACGTTTGGTACTGAAATACCAATAAGTCCCTAGTAAACACATTATACATATACGTGCCCAAAAAGCCTAATACCAAAAAAACTATGGCACAAATATATATACAAGATGTTCCAAAGATAAATACTAAGAACTAGATCGACAACGATCTCAAAAACTCCACAACGGAAGCTACGCCACCAGACAAGTAAGGATAATCACTCGGCCTTATCCTTACCCTTCGCGGAACCTGAAGTACCTGAAATAATCAACAAATAGTGGGGTGAGATACATCAAATCTTAGTGAGTTCTCTATCTTATGGATTCTCTCGGCTTTATAAGGTTCTAACCAAAACCTAACTCAAGTCGGGGGAAAACTTAGACCTTGAGTTCAAGCTTCTCTAACCAGAGACACCACGCGCAATTCGTAGAAACAAGAACGTGCTTAAGGCATCTTTCCCCGGCCATCCCACACCAGGAGATATCGACACGGGTCACTCGATCCTTAACTGTAGATAACTTTCCCCGACCATCCCACACCAGGAGATATCGACACGGGTCACTCGTCATCTATCAAGGGTACTTTCCCCGACCATCCCACACAAGGATCTCGACATGGGTCACTAATACCTACCACAAAGTAACTTTCCCCGGCCATCCCCCACCAGAGGATCTCGACACGGGTCACGGTTACCTACTTAATAAATACTTTCCCCGGCCATCCCACACAAGGATCTCGACGTGGGTCACTAATATCTATTAAGTAAATACCACTAATAAATACTTTCCCCGGCCATCCCACACAAGGATCTCGACACGGGTCACTAATACTTATTAGGGGAAACACACGTTTAACACGGAGGAGGTCACAAGATCCATCCTTGAGCCTCCACTCATAACTACTTATCAAGGATACTCTTCCAGTACAGATGCATAAGCATTATCCTCTAAACCTCTATCCAGACCTAGCTACATTCTAGGTTGTTTCATTGATCCTAGGTTTCCTCACTAGCTCACCACTTGAAGCTTTTAAGATTTTAAAAGTTCCATTTTTATATAATTACACAATCCCGATTAATTCCCGAAATTGACCAAAACCATCTCATAATTAATATTTTCATATTCCACATCATAGAACTCTTTCATAGCTTCATATCGATATAAAGAACGTCTAAAACGGACACCCGAGTCAAAAGTTATGAATTTCCGAAGAAAATAAATTTAATGAGAAACAGCCAGATTCGCCTGGCAACTCAAGATTTCACCTGGCGAATCCCCATTCGCCAGCACTTCGCCTGGCGAACCTGTGGCGACACACAATATTGAAAAACACCCAAGAGTTCCAGGAGCTACCACATTTCTGTTTTCCATTTTCGCCTGGCGACTCAGGATTTCGCCTGGCGAATTCCTCTCCGCCAGCAACTCGTCTGGCGAACTAGTGGCGAGACCCAATTCGCCTGGCGAATCGTATCAGAACCAGAATTTTTCTGATGCGGGTTACTCGGTCCCAAACCCCAAAATCCCACTTTTTCCAATCCAAAACATTGCCAAACAATCAAAACAAGTAACAATAATGTTCATATGCATATTTCGATTATCCTACGCAATTTATATCGATTTCAACCGTTAGATTTCATTGATTTGTAAAAATTGTTCATTTTCTCACAAAACCAACCTAACTCTAAAACATCAAGAAATTCTACACTAAAGCCTCTAACTAGAACCCACCTGGATTAGAAGATGATGAAGAAACTGAGATGAAAAGATGAAGAGTTGGTGATGGATAATGACCTTGAGCTCTTGGACTTTTCTCCTCTTTTTCTTTTCTTTTCTCTTCCTTTCCTTCTACTTCCTTTTCCACTAAATGATTCTATCTTTGGAAATGAGAGGAAAAGAAATGATATAGAAAATATCATTGTTAGTAATACTACTAAATGTCCAAAAAGTCTCTTAAGTCCAAATTAATAAAATACCTCAGAGTCAGATAATATTAATTGGATTTATTCTATGTTCCACAGTTACTCTAATTATTTTGTCAAATAATTTCTTAGAGTACACCGGACTCAGTTGATCACAATATATTATTATTCGAAGTAAAATACGGGGTATTACATCCTCCCCCCCCCCTTAAATAGAAATTCGTCCTCGAATTTAAAAGATTATCTGAACAGGTGAAGGTAAGCATCTTTCATCTCCGATTCTAGTTCCCAAGTAGCATCACCCGGATGCGTCACATCCCATTGCACCTTAACAAGAGGAATGTCTTTGTTCCTTAATACCTTCGTTTCTCTTCCCACAATACGACTCAGTTGAGGTTCAAAAGTCAAGTTTGTTTCTATTTCCACTGATTCCGGTAAAACTGACTGAAGAGGGTCGGGAATAATTTCCGAAGCTGAGACACATGAAAAACACCATGCATTTCTGACAGAGAGGGTGGTAAGGCTAATCTCTAAGCGACTTCACTGATCCTTTCCAAGATCTGATACGGTCCCACGTATCTCAGACTTAACTTGCGCGACTTAAACGGTCCTTTCATCCTCAATCTCTGAGTAACTTTCAAAAACACCTGGTCACCTTCCTTAAATTTTAAAGGTCTCCTTCGATTGTCCGCATAACTCTCTTGACGATCTTGTGCTTGTTTAACTTTCTCACGGATTATTCGAATCTTCTCCGTAGTCTCTTGGATAATTTCGGGTCCCAAAATTCTATCGTCGCCAACTTCTGCCCAACACAAAGGTGTTCTACGTTTCCTCCCATACAATGTTTCATAAGGAGTCATATTGATGCTCGCATGGTAACTATTGTTATACGATAATTCAATCAATGGCATGAATTCTTTCCAATTTCCTCTAATTCCTAGCACTCAAGCCCTCAACATATCTCCCAAAGGTTGTAACCGTCCACCCGACCCTTGGTGTTCAATCTTCACCTGTTGACACACAGTACCTTCTGACACATACACCGCAATATCCTCTTTCATTCCGGACCACCAATAATCCTTCTTTAGGTCCTGATACATCTTCGAAGAACCAGGATGTATCGTAAAAGTACCTTTATGGGCTTCATCTAAAATCTATCTTTTTAATACCGAGTCATCCGAAACACAAATCCTTTGGTTAAACAGGACAATCCCATCCGTTGCTCGTGTAAAACCCGGTTGAAGTAACATCTCTTGAAACTTTTCCTCTAACAATTGTCCTTGTTGAACCTCTTCTCATAGAATAGAATTGACATTCAAATTTCCCATAATTACACCATTCGGATTCCACACAACTAAAGATTAAGATCTCTAAACTTTTCCAACAAAGCATACTCTAATATCATCAATTCGGCACTATGAACCATTTTCCGACTTAATGCATCTGCTACTTTATTCGCTTCTAAGTCATAATCCTTTAAGTACTCCATCTACTTTCTTTGTCGCATATTCAACTCCTTTTGATCAAATAAATACTTTAAACTTTTATGATCACTGAACCTTTCAAAACGCACACCATACAGATAATGGTGCCACACCTTCAGCGCAAACACAACTGCTGCTAGCTCCAAATAGTGAGTTGGATAATTCTTCTCATGAACCTTCAATTGTCGAGAGGCATAAACTACTACTTGACTGCCTTGCATTAGGACACCTCCTAATCTCATCTTAGAAGCATCGCAAAATACTTCGTAAGAGTTGTTAGGATCAGGAATGATCAACACAGGAGCAGTCGTCAATCTCTCCTCCAAATTCATAAAGCTTTGCTCATAACCTGAATCCCACTCATAAGCAAAATCTTTTCGAATAAGTTTTGTCATTGGTAAAGCCAATTGAGGAAAACCCTTAATGAACCTTCTATAGTAACCTGCCAATCCTAAGAAACTTCTAACTCCCGACATCCAAAACTCACACTTGTTTAACTTAGCCAAAAAGTTGCTTCTCTTGCAATACCGATAAGACAATTCTCATATGTTCCCCATGCTATTGTGGAGTACGAGAATAAATAAGAATGTCGTCAATAAAGATCACGACAAACTTGTCTAAGTAAGCTTGAAACATTCGGTTCCTGCAATCCATAAAAACAACTGGAGCCTTAGTCACACCGAACGGCATCACCAAGAATTCGTAATGGCCGTAACGGGTTCTAAATGCAGTCTTAGGCACATCGGAACTCTTCACTCGAACCTGATGATAACCCGACCGTAAATCAATCTTCGAGAACACACAGGCTCATTTCAATTGATCCAACAGGTCGTCTATCCTAGGCAAGGGGTACTTATTCATAATGGTGACTTTGTTCAACTTACGATAGTCAATGCACATACGCATCCCACCATCCTTCTTCTTAACTAACAAGACTGGGGCTCCCCATGGTGAAACACTAGGTCTAACAAAGTGCTTGGCCATCAAATCCTCTAATTGGTCCTTTAGTTCTCTCAATTCAAGTGGTGTCATCCGATAAGGAGAAACGGATATAGGAGTCCTTCCCGGTACCAGGTCATTAGAGAACTCAACCTCTCTCTCTGGAGGGAGAGAAGTGACGTCCTTAGGAAACACTTCGGGAAACTCACAGACTATTAGAATACTCAGCACTTACTGAGTACTACTCCCCTCCTTAGTAAGAACCAGTAACACCGATTTCTCATTATCAAACAAGAATTTTATCATTCCCACCGTACCTTCTAAAATAGTTATTAACACATCCTTCGGAGTAGCCTCAACAGATGGAATGATGATTAGCTTTTCCTCACACTCAATAAACACCGAATTAGCAGAAATCCAATCCATCCCCAAAATGACATCAACGGTGTCTCAACCATTTCATCCATGGCGGTAGTGACCACCATAGGAGGAGACAAAGGAATAGCTTGCAACCCAAGTCTCTTTACACATCACATTGACACAAAAGAATGTGTTGCTCCATAATCAAATAAAACAAAGCAAGGATGTTCGTTTACGAAACACATGCCAACAATTAAAGAGTTGTCACGTCTCGTATTCCTTGCATCTAAAGTATAAACCCTTCCTGTATTTCGTCCTTGTACTTGGTTTCTATTCTGAGGACACATTCTAGCCATATGTCTTGATTCATTACAATGATAACACCTAACACTCCCATCTGCACACTTCCCAAAATGATGTTTGTTGCACAACCTACACAAAGGAACAACATTAGGTCTAGCAACTTGCTTTCCCTTGAAAGCTTGGGATCTAGGACCAAATTATTGACTCGCTCTCCCACGATCACCCTGATTCACTCTACAGGCAACACCCTCAGCTTGTACTTTCTTAAAACTATGCTCCGCCACATAGCATTGTCTTAGAACTTCCGCATAAGTAGTGAACTCCCTCTGAGATACACTATGCGAGATTTCCGCCTTTAGTCCAAAAAGAAACTGATCTATTTTCCACCGTTCATCGGGAGCATACATAGCCTGCCTAGAATAAGCAGCCATATCCTCAAACTTTTCAGCATAACTGGCCACAGTCATACTACCCTACCTTAATTGTTGAAATTCTAACTCTTTCTGAGTCCGCAAGGAGCTAGGAAAATATTTCTCCATGAAAATTGCCTTGAATTGTTCCCAGACCTTGGGCACACCCTGAATATTCATAAGAGCCGACGCACTCTCCCACCACCTCATGGCAGGACCCTTCAAAGAATGTGAAGCAAAAACCACCTTATTCTCCTCAGTACAGTGCACTATCAAGAAAATACTTTCCATACCGGCTATCCATTCGTGAGCCTTCACAGGATCTAACCCGCCATGAAATTTCAGAGGATTCATGCGGAAGAAATCCCGAAAAGTCCCACCTGTAGCTTCGGGAACAACCACCTGAGGATGAAGACCTTTATTCATTTGTTGAACCATTTGCTGCATAAACTGATTCTGTTGTTGTTGCATCTGTTGCATGAACTGATACAGAGGAGCATTCCCATCGCTGCCTGGCGGATTCGTCCCTGCCGGAGTGGTTCGGGGCCTACCACGAGTGTTTCTGCGCTCGTCAGCCATGTTCCTAAATGTCATACAGATAGGATTAAGTTGATCAGGCTCAATACCATAAATATAACACGTAGGACCAATGGCGACACAACGCATATGAAACGGAAAGAAATACTTATAATATTTCATGGCTAGGTCGAGGATACGACCTGCTCTGATACCAACTGTAATGTCCACGTATAAATACTTACATCAAAGCATATATTATACATGAAAACCACGTTTGGTACTGAAATACCAATAAGTCCCTAGTAAACACATTATACATATACGTGCCCAAAAAGCCTAATACCAAAAAAACTATGGCACAAATATATATACAAGATGTTCCAAAGATAAATACTAAGAACTAGATCGACAACAATCTCAAAAACTCCACAACGAAAGCTACGCCACCAGACAAGTAAGGATAATCACTCGGCCCTATCCTTACCATTCGCGGAACCTGAAGTACCTGAAATAATCAACAAATAGTGGGGTGAGATACATCAAATCTCAGTGAGTTCTCTATCTTATGGATTCTCTCGGCTTTATAAGGTTCTAAACAAAACGTAACTCAAGTCGGGGAAAACTTAGACCTTGAGTTCAAGCTTCTCTAACCAGAGCAACACGCGCAATTCATAGAAACAAGAACGTGCTTAAGGCATCTTTCCCCGTCCATCCCACACTAGGAGATATCGACACGGGTCACTCGATCCTTAACTGTAGATAACTTTTCCCGGTTATCCCACACCAGGAGATATTGACACAGGTCACTCGTCATCTATCAAGGGTACTTTCCTCGGCCATCCCACACAAGAATCTCGACATGGGTCACTAATACCAACCACAAAGTAACTTTCCCCGGCCATCCCCCACCAGAGGATCTCGACACGGGTCACGGTTACCTACTTAATAAATACTTTCCCCGGCCATCCCACACAAGGATCTCGACGCGGGTCACTAATATCTATTAAGGAAATACCACTAATAAATACTTTCCCCGACCATCCCACACAAGGATCTCGACACGGGTCACTAATACTTATTAGGGGAAACACACGTTTAACACGGAGGAGGTCACAATATCCATCCTCGAGCCTCCACTCATAACTACTTATCAAGGATACTCTTCCAGTACCGATGCATAAGCATTATCCTCTAAACCTCTATCCAGACCTAGCTACATTCTAGGTTGTTTCATTGATCCTAGGTTTCCTCACTAGCTCACCACTTGAAGCTTTTAAGATTTCAAAAGTTCCATTTTTATATAATTACACAATCCCGATTAATTCCCGAAATTGACCAAAACCATTTCATAAATAATATTTTCATATTCCACAGCATAGAACTCTTTCATAGCTTCATATCGATATAAAGAACGTCTAAAACGGACACCCGAGTCAAAAGTTATGAATTTTCGAAGAAAAGAAATTTAATGAGAAATAGCCAGATTCGCCTGGCAACTCAAGATTTCACCTGGCGAATCCCCCTTCGCCAGCACTTTGCCTGGCAAACCTGTGGCGACACACAATATTGAAAAACACCCAAGAGTTCCAGGAGCTACCACATTTCTGTTTTCCATTTTCGCCTGGCGACTCAGGATTTCGCCTGGCGAATTCCTCTTCGCCAGCAACTCGCCTGGCGAACTAGTGGCGAGACCCAATTCTCCTGGCGAATCCCAAATTTGCCTGGCGAATCGTATCAGAACCATAATTTTTCTGATGCGGGTTACTCGGTCCCAAACCCCAAAATCCCACTTTTTCCAATCCAAAACATTGCCAAACAATCAAATAAACTAACAATAATGTTCATATGCATATTTCGATTATCCTACGCAGTTTATATCGATTTTCAACCGTTAGATTTCATTGATTTGTAAAAATTGTTCATTTTCTCACAAAACCAACCTAAATCTAAAACATCAAGAAATTCTACACTAAAGTCTCTAACTAGAACCCACCTGGATTTGAAGATGATGATGAAGAAACTGAGATGAAAAGGTGAAGAGTTAGTGATGGATGATGACCTTGAGCTCTTGGACTTTTCTCTTCTTTTTCTTTTCTTTTCTCTTCCTTTCCTTCTACTTCCTTTTCTACCAAATGATTCTATCTTTGGAAATGAGAGGAAAAGAAATGATATAGAAAATATCATTGTTAGTAATACTACTAAATGTCCAAAAAGTCTCTTAAGTCCAAATTAATAAAATACCTCAGAGTCAGATAATATTAATTGGATTTATTCTAAGTTCCACAGTTACTCTAATTATTTTGTCAAATAATTTCTCAGAGTACACCGGACTCAGTTGATCACAATATAATATTATCCGGAGTAAAATACGGGGTATTACATTCTCAAATTGTTTCTTTTTAAGAACCAAAAAGATTTGTGCTAAAATAATAAATGCCAAGAAGAGCAAGAGACTTTGGACACGTAATGGATCTTGAAGCACTATTTATGCATCCCTCCGACCAAATCCATCCACATTAGGATTGCTCGTTAATAATTGATCAAGTTTGATAGATTCACCATCTGAAACAAGAAGTTCTGGTCCTGACGGTAGAATATCAATCCTTCACGTCCATCTGACGCATCTGTTGGAAAAATATTTTAAATATAGGGAGATGAATTTGTAAAAAAATTCCTTATGTCAAGTTCCACATTGTATGATAGTTGAAAAAAAATTTTAGACCCACATTGTTTAGATGAGATTTATTTTCTTCCACGCTTTATTATATAAGGAAATTCCTTGTTTCATTCCAAAACACACCAAAAACTAATTTTGAGTTTTTTCCTTCCTCACTCTCATAACTCTGCGTCTTTCGAATTGTTGAAGCGCCAACTTCTCCCCCTTTCCTTCTACTAGTTGAATTTTCTGAGTATTTTCTTGAATTCTCTTTAGAGAATTATGTTAATTTCTCCTCGTCCGAGTTGAGAAATTATCAAGCATAATTTTTTGGATTCTCTTTAGAGAATTATTCGAATTTCTCTTTATTTGATAAATCATTTTGAGGGGTTAAATGACCATTATTAAATTCTCTTTGGAGAATTATTGGAATTTCTCTTGATTTGAGAAATTATTACGACTGGTTATTATACCAGATACTACGAGTGGTATTAACCATATTCGAATGGTCTTTGTACCATCAGAGGATGTATTTCTATATCGATTATCTACCATGCAAGTAGTAATCGTACAGTATAGAACTGGGCTATTTTATTCTGGAGGCGACGCGGTAGTTCAACTGCTTTGCATAACTTTGGGCAGTGCCACGAAAAATCTTAAAGAGAGCGACCTAGTCCGCGACTCGACCCGGTAATTTCTTCTGTGGCTAATTTTCAAAACCATGAATCAACAATTTTAAGACGTTTCATACTACCATGGCTATCGAAGAAATTATTGGTACTTCTGCGGCGGTTGTCTCTGACAAACCATTCAAGTTTGAGGGAAGTCACTTCAAATGCTGGCAACAAAATTTGCAATTTTTATGAAAAAAGGTTGTCAACGTTCTGATCGATGATATTCCTGTTGCTCCTTATGGATCAAGCGAGCAAATTAACAATGATCTGCAATACTGCAAAACAGGTTGGAGAGGCTCTGCGAAAGAAGTATGACACCGAGGAAGCTAGAATAAAGAAGTATATCGTTAGCCGCTACCTAAAATATTAGATGGCATAAATCAAAGGTGTGTGAAGGCTCAATGTTATGAACTTCAAAAGTTAGCTTATAATATCATCACAAAAGGTATATATCTAGATGAACCATTCCAAATTGCTTTTATTATTGATAAATTGCCCCTAGTTTGTAAGTTTTTAAATGTTTTGCTTCACCACAAAACAAAAGAATTTTTAATTGAGAGTCTGATTATTCACCTTCGAGTTGAAGAAGAATCTCGCAAACAAGATAAAAAAGAAAAGTCTTGGTTGATTCAAACAACAAAAAGAAATTCGGTATAGTTCTGAAGCCATTTATTTGGCAAATGATTAAAGAATCAGAACCGCAATCATGGTTGTCAAACTCGCGGGTAGACTCGTAAACTCGTACGAGTTTACGAGTCTAGGAAGCAAAAATGAGTAGACTACTGCATAGAATCATTTTTTGATAGAATCGAGTAGACTCGGGTAGACCTGCACAAACTCGTATAGACTCGCGAGTCTATGGAAAGTTTACGAGTCTATAATTTTTTTTTTTTAACTCAAAAAAGGCCCAAACTCCCTAAAATGTTTTATTTTATTAAAAAAACCCTTCTTCGTTTGCTTGTACAAGAATTAGAAAGTCTCTCTCATAGTCTCTTTTTTCAACAAAATTTCTTCCTTCCTTCATCGACGATGTGCGTTTGTTCTGTTTCTTACTTTGTTCGCGTTCGTTTTTGTAAATCAATCATTTGTTGTGTAAGTATTTTTCTTATATGTTTCACTTGGATATTTCTCATGTATATTCTCTTGCGTAAAGATGATGAATTGATAGTTGAAGATCCTAATGCAGAAAATGTGCAAGTTGAAGTTAATTTTGGGAAAGATGATGTTATTGTTAACAATGTTGTGGAAGTTGATTTTGTTGTTACTAATGTTGTGCAAATTGGTGGTAGTGGTGGTGGTGGCAATTTTGAATTAGGTGGAAGTAAAACATCAAGCAATCCAACTTTGGTAAATGATGAAGTAGGTGTTTCATCGGGGGCAGAGGTTGATGATGATACTCAAGATACCGATAATAATGATGGTGATGATATTGGTGGTGATGATTTCACATGAGCTTTGGATGTTTAAAAAATCCATTAGCATATCTGTTTGATGTTTTTTTTTTGCTTTATGTTGTAGCCAATTAAGAAGATATTAGTACTTTAAGTCTTTAACTACATACTTTGTTATTTTGTTTGTTTATTATTGAGTTTTTTTGTTAAGAAATTTGTTATGGAGTATGAAATTTAAAATTTGATGTTAATTGGTATTTTATTTTATATATCTGTATCATATTTTAGGCATTTTCAAGTTTAATATATGTATGTGTCATGTAGGTGTCACATACATTTTTAAATTTATTTTTAAATTTTTATAGACTCGTACGAGTTTGCGAGTCGAGTCTGCGAGTCGAGTCCACGGACCCTTTACGAGTCTACGTAGACTCGTGAGTTTGACAACCTTGACCGTAATGTAATGAACCGAATTAAGAATGAGAACCCTTCAAGGGCACGAATTACTCCAATTGATAGGCAACAATCGCCACCATAAAGAAATGACACTGGAAAACCAGGTCATATGATTAAGAAATGAAAGATCGAGTTTAAACCTTGTGTTTCCCCCTAATGCATAGGTTAACCTGATTGATGAGCAATTTATTGCTTTGATCACTAAAATCAACATGATTGGTGAATCTGATGGTTGGTGGATGGATGTTGGCTCTTCTCGTCATGTCTGTTATGATTGTACAATGTTTAAAACATTCATGAATAAGAAAGTGTTCTTGAGAGTTGTCCACACCACTAATGTTGTCGGTATTGGAGAAGTGGAATAGTGTCCACCTCTGAAAAGACTTTAATCTTGAAGGATGTCATGTATACTTCAGAGATTATAAAGAATCTTATTTCTAGTTTTCTTCTAAATAAGGCAAGGTTTAGTCAGTCTATTGGGGTAGATTTGTAAACAATCACTAAAAATGATATTTTTATGAAATTACTATGTTTAAGATTTTTGTTAATGAAATTGAAATTCAATTTAGTAACAAGATTAAGATACTTCATAGTGATAGGGGAACTGGATATTATTTCAGCTTATTTAATGATTTTTATATTAAACATGGAACTGTACATGAAACGACTGCTCTATATTCTCTTGAAATGAATGGTAGAGCAGAAAGAAAGAATATAACTCTTACTGAACTTGTTGTTGCAACTATGATGAATTCTGGTGTTGCACCTCACTGGTGGGAGGGGGGTTTTATTGACGGTTTTTATGTCCTGAATAGAGTTCCCAAGTCAAAAAGTAAGACCTCACCTTATGAGATATTAAAGAAAAGACAACCAAACTTGTCTTATTTGAGAACTTGGGGTTGTCTTGCTTATGTCAGAATTCCAGATCCGAAACGAGTTAAACTCGCTAGTAAAGCCTATGAATGTGTATTCATTGGGTATGCAGTAAACAGTAAGGCATATAGGTTTTATGACCTAAATGCAAAAGTGATCATAGAATCAAATGATGCAGAATTCTATGAAGACAAATTTCCCTTCAAATCGAGAAATAGTGGGGGCACTCAATCGAGTCACATTCGTGTGATAAGAAGCACAGAAAGCGAAGGCAATGTAGAAACAAAACTTCGACGAAGTAAAAGAGTAAGAGTTGCTAAATATTATGGGCCCGATTATGCGGCTTATAATGTAGAAGAAGATCCAATAAATCTTTAAGAAGCCTTGTCATCTCTGGATGCAGATTTATGGCAAGAAGTTATAAATGATGAGATAGAATCTCTAAATTCTAACAAGACCTGGCACTTAGTAGACTTTCTTCCTGGCTGCAAATCAATCGGTTGCAAATGGGTTTTGAAAAAGGAACTAAAACCTGATGGAGCTATTGATAAATACAAGGTCCGCCTCGTAGCCAAGGATATTAGACAAAGAGAAAATATAGATTTCTTCGACACCTTTTTTCAGTCACTAGAATTACATCCATTAGGGTACTTATTTCAGTGGCTGCTATTTATAACTTAATAGTACGCCAAATAGATGTTAAAACAACTTTTTTAAGTGGCGACTTAGAAGAAGAAATCTATATGGAACAACCGGAAGTGTTTGTGATCCATGGACAAGAAAACAAGGTCTGTAAGTTAGATAAGTCTCTGTATGGACTAAAACAAGCTCCTAAGCAATGACATGAAAAGTTTGATAACTTAATGATATCAAATGAGTACAAAGTGAATGAAAGTGACAAATGCGTTTATTACAAATCTGAAAATCGCATTTGCACTATCATATGTCTCTATGTAGATAATCTACTCATATTTGGATCAAACATTCAGACCATTAATGATGTGAAATCAATGTTGCACAACAACTTTGATATGAAAGACCTTGGAGAAGCGAGTGTGATCCTTGGTATTAAGATCACAAGATCAGAACAAGGAATTTCTTTGGATCAATCACACTATGTGGAGAAGATCGTAAAGAAATATAAATACTTTGACAGTAAACCTACGTGCACACCATATGATCCAAGTTTGAAACTGTTTAAGAACATCGGTGAAAGTGTCAGACAAACAAAATATGCGAGCATCATTGGTAGTCTTAGGTATGCCACTGATTGTACTAGACTCGACATTGCATATGTCATAGGATTGTTGTGCAGGTTTACGAGTAGACCAAGTAACGAGCATTGGCAAGCTATTGAGCGAGTCATAAGGTACCTTAAAAGGACCATGGATCTCGGCCTATATTACCAGAAATTTCCTGCTGTACTAGAAGGATACAGTGATGCAGATTGGAACACCTTATCAGATGATTCTAAAGCTACTAGTGGCTTTATATTTAGTATAGCTGGAGGAGTTGTATCTTGGAAATCAAAGAAACAGACTATTCTGGCTCAGTCCACAATGGAATCTGAGATGATACCACTAGCCACAGCTAGTGAAGAAGCAAGTTGGTTAAGATGCTTGCTAGCAGAGATCCCTCTATGGGAGAAACCTATGCCAGCTGTGTTGATCCACTGTGATAGTACTGCGGCTATTGCGAAAATTAAGAACCGTTATTATAGTGGTAAAAGACGTCAAATTAGAAGAAAGCACAACATTGTTAGAGATTGTATCTCTAAAGGAGCTGTAAGAGTGGATCATTTACGCACTAATGAAAACTTAGCAGATCCTTTGACGAAAGGATTAGCTAGAGAGAAAGTCCATAATACATCCAAGTAGATGAGACTAATGCCTATAAAGAAATGAGTTGTTCATGATGGTAACCCGACCTAGATGACTGGAGATCCCAAGAAATAGGTTCAATGGGTAATAACAAGTCGTGAGCAATATGAGATGAACATGCACGTGAAGCATGAATCCTGAAGTAATAAGAGGATGAGATAATAGAAACTCTTAATGAGATCTTTCCTCTGTATGAGGGAGTACCTAGGCTACAGGAGTGCTCTTGATAGACTCATCTATGTGATTGTGGAACTTAGGCCGGTTCCTATGGAATTTTGAGTCAGAATTCCTAGAGCCTTCACTAAACCGGGATACACGTGCAGGGTCATTAAAGCACGGGTTATTAGAATACACCTTAAGAAAAGATTGTGTGCGGATTTGATGTCTGAGATATAGTTCAAGACAATGATGTCACTCTTGTTGAATTGGAATGCTACCTGCTACGCAAAGGTTCAAGTCGTAGACACCTTTATTTATGCGCAATCTTAGAAACGTTTAACGTTACTTCTGAAACACTTTTTTAAATTCAAGTGGGGGATTGTTGGAAAATTATGTCAAATATAGGGAGATGAATTTGGAAAAAAGTTCCTTATGTCAAGTTTCACATTGTATGTTAGTTGAAAAAACTCTTTAGTCCCACATTGTTTAGATGAGATTTATTTTCTTCCACGCTTCATTATATAAGGAAATTCCTTGTTTCATTCCAAAACACACCAGAAACTAATTTTGAATTTTTTCCTTCCTCACTCTCATAACTCTGCGTCTTTCGAATTGTCGAAGCGCCAACTTCTCCCCCTTTCTTTCTACTCGTTGAATTTTCCGAGTATTTTCTTGAATTCTCTTTAGAGAATTATGTTAATTTCTTCTCGTCCGAGTTAAAAAATTATCAAGCATAATTTTTTGAATTCTCTTTAGAGAATTATTCGAATTTCTCTTTGGGCAGTACCGCGAAACGTCTTAAAGAGAGCGATTTAGTCCGCGACTCGACCCGATAATTTTTTCTGTGGCTAATTTTCAAAACCGTGAATCAACAATCTATCGTTATTTCGTATCCACCTTTTACTTTTCATATTATTTTGTTTACTCCCCATGAAACGTGGAAAAGAATACTAAATTAAGTTTGATTATAAATCTGTTCATCTTAACCTTTCTCTTTTAAAATAAACTCAAAATAGTGTTAATAAAATAAATATTTGAAGAAAAAATAAGGTTTAATAATTTTAAACAATATTAATATCTTATGTAGGGACAAATTTTTCCGGTTAATTGTTTTAATAAAAATAATTTATCACAAAGTCTTGATAAAGAAAACATGATTATTGAGAAATACAAGTTTGCTTTATCAATTCTAAATTCCTCACCTCAGAATCCATCCATGATTTTACAAAATGACTGCATGCAAAAATTGTTCTCCTTCACTCAATCTAATTTTTTGCCTAGGGAAGTATCTAAAGCAAACACACCATTAAAAGGAAAGTCAAAAACTGTATCAGTGATCTGAAAACAAATCACTGTAGAGACAAACATTGTATTATACGAGAAACCGTTATACATTAGAACAAAAAAATAACTAAGACAGGAGAAAAAAGTAATTATCGTTAACATGAGGATGAGAAATTACATTTAAAACTATATAATATTATCTGTAAACAAATTACTTTTCAACTAGATAAATAATCACAACTTTTTTCAAACAGTTGTTGTACATTATGGTGTCAAAACTTCTTGATGGCCAAAGATCTAGAGCTGAGTAGCATTACTGCTTCATCATAATTCAAGCTTCTGTATCAAGTCATGGCACCCAGTTCCCATCTTTACGGGTAAACCAAGACAAATTCTAGAAGATGGAGTCTCCAATGTGTCCACCTGCCCATGACGAGCTGCTTCAACAATGAAGTTAGATGCCGTCTCAAAAGACATTTTGACCAAAGGGGATGTAGAATCTTCTATCCCCTTTCTGGTCAGAGGTCGATACCCACCGGCATGTGTCATATAGTCAGCAATAAGGATCAAGTGTCGGATATTTACTGATATCCCATACGATTTGAAAACATTTTGCACTTCCCTGATGATGATTTCTTTGGCTGCTTCCACTCCGTAGGTCCTTAGTATAGCATGCACGTCGTTTGAATAAACATACCTAAGATTAAGGTCATCTTCCATCTCCCAAAATGTTTTAAAATGTATACCAGATGCTTGAAGCGCTGGTATTTTTTCTTTCACTGCTGACGGAATATCATCCCTTTTACCATCAACTTCACCATAGTAGATTACACCACTTTCTTTACATGTAATAGCTTTACATTCGCCAACCTTTCCAAAGTTCTGGATACAAACCTTCTCAGCTGTTCTCTGGGCAATCTGCATATATAAGATAAATAGAAAAACCATGAGTTTTATATGTTGAGCAAGGAGCAAAACTGAAAACTGACATAACTGCTGTTTAGTTTTATTTCACTACATAATTTCATTAGAAATCACTTGTTACTAGTTTTTGTCCACATCCCAAAGGATGTTGAACTTACCTGCTCTAACAGCAACTAGTCCATTGTCCACTACGAGGAACCAATTACATGGAACACAAAATGGTAAAATGCATTGTCATTAATAGATCATAATGACATATCATTTAAATATAGAATGCCGATCGAGAGGCAAACTAATATGTTGAACAAGTTGAAGATGAGAACAACTCATTCGATAGGTATTGGTTGATATTGGAGTTGCCAATAGTTAGTTATCACACAGGTTTGTCCATGCTTGGGGTTTGAAAGTAATAGGTAAATAAAGATGCAAGAATTTCTACAAAGTTAGGAATGGACAGAGACGTAGAAAATGGAAATCCACAATCAACCCTGTATTCTTGGAGTTGGGTAACTTAAAAAGTTCACTACTAAACAGAAAAATGATTTGCAGTAGTAAGTACCTGAGCCAATAATATGTGAGGTTCAATAGTAAATTTAAAGTGGATCTCAAAACGCATCCCCCCAGATTTCACATAAACTCTCCTGTCATGTTTTTTGCTCACGGGTTCAGATTTACTCTTATCAGATTTTGATGTTTCTTCAAGTCCTTGAGATTTATTTGCATCAAGTGTCACATTTTTATCAATGTCATTTAATTCAGTATCACTGTCCCCATTTACTTCAAAATCACTGTCATTTCCATCACCTTTCACATCCTCGTCATCTTTGCCATCTTCAATGCCTTCAATGTTTCCATCCTCTGACATCTCACGTGTTTCCTCTTCAGGACCATCATCGTAATCAACCTCATCCATACCTTGCTGTTTACTCTTTTGAGCATCATAACCAAGATCATCAGCATCCTCTGTGTCATCACCATCGTCGTCATCGTCAGTTTGACCATTTTTGTTAGATTCTGAATCATTGCTATGATCATTTTCTACACCCCTTTTGCCTTGGAAATTTTTTATGCCACTAATTTTATTACACAATACAAGGTGACTTTCAATCGCATCCTCCAACTCCCTCACAAACCCAACTCTTAGAGTTTCCTCCCAGTCTTCAAGCGTAATATCAGTGTATTTTGGATAGTGTTTAGGTTTATGCAGTTTCATCATAAGCTTATATATACTGCAAATCTGACCATCTTTTACGGCAACGGGTACAACAGAAACTTTCATACTTTCAATTATGTCAGCTACAGTTATCTTTTTCATTTTGTCCGCAAGACGGATAGCACTTTCCCTGCAAACAACAAATTCATTAAACACTCGTGCTTCTATGTTAGAGAAAACAAGTCCACAGAAAGAGTCATGCACAAACACCCCAAAAACAGACTCCAAAGAACAGAAATGTCAGTGTCTCACATAGATTTATTGGATCTCAGGGGGCATGACATAAAGGGAGTCTTGATGTTATCTGAGGCTGCCACCACAATTTCGTGCAAACGAGGAATTCCGAGAGTCACATTCATTTCACCTCGACCAGCAAGATGAAAAGTATTCAAACTGCGTACAAAACGAAAATAGGAAGCCAAAACGGTTTGTCAGATCGCTGATAAATTTTACAAAATAACAAAAAAGGAAGACAAACAGATATGCATTCCTAATAATATTGGCTTCTATACAAAACACAATTTTCACATAGATACAGGTCTTTTTTGCAATTATTGAGAATTTCATGGCCATCAAAAACCCTATTTCCCCACTTCCAACTGTTAAAATTCAATGTTTAGCTTGTGTCCTTTTGTTCCTTCCAAGTAGTGACAACAAAACAATAGCAGGCTCAACAAGAAGTGTTGATATAAAATAGAACCATTTGTTCAGTGACACCCGGTGATTGGAGTGGGAAGAGATGGCATTGTAATGCTCCTATTTAATAGATAATTATTTATTTAGGCTTTGTTTGGGAGTTTGGATGAAAGGGAGGGAGGAGGTTTTGAAAAAAAAGGGAAGTATGACGTGAAAGAATTTAGGGATTTAGGTGGAGAGGGTTTTTGGGAGTTTAACTTTATTCATAATACAACCTCTTAATTTGGGGGAATTCAAAAGTTGTATTGGATGAGAAGTTTTAAGGGTTTTGGAGGGCTTAGATAAATTCTTCAATTATAATATATGTTGTTAGAATATTTTGAAAATTAAAAATACATTAATGATAAACATTCATTTATCATTAATTGGCTTGAAATGTGTTCAATAAATATTAAAGATTTCTCTAATATTTTTTAAATACCCTTCCCCCAAAACCTTGTCGTCTCCTCCCCTCCTAACTGTAAACAGAGTCTTAGTTATTCTTGTGATAAAACCTAATTGAACACGATCTCTACTAAATGAAGAAACATAAACATGGGTATCTATCACTAGTTAGATCGAGCTGTGTTTAATAAACAAAATTTATGTGAATGTCGCGGGCAGCTATTTAAAGCTTTAATGAGCTCGTGAAAATACCTAAGATCAAGTTGTTTAACTGTATCGTCAGCTGCTATTCATTGCTTCAAGGACATCTATTTCCCATAAATTATTTGTTCAAGCTTTTTGTGAAGTGTATCTGTTTCTATTCGATTAAAACTTAAGATAAAATTCCCTTTTCAAGCTTTGTGATTATCTATTGCAGCTATAACTCTAAGGTTTCTAGTGAATATAAGAAACTGGTGTCACAATTTTTAATTTTTACTACCTATGTTATTGCATGAAACGGATTGGACAAAAGACATCTTATGCTGTTATTATATGTGCAGAAAATGAGGATAAAAACCCAATCAAATTTAATTAACTTACGTCATCTGTGTTGCCGGTTCTCCCACAGACTGAGAAGCTAACACACCAACTGGTTCACCCGGTTGAGCAAGACTTGAGACGTATTTGTGTTCCATCAACTGTAGGAAATCTTCTTGTTTCAATGAACTGGAATTTCTCTGTTTTGAAGAGAAATTACGACTGAAGTTTTCTGCTTTTCCTTTAAGAGCATCAGGCAACTTGTTGATATAAGGACTGGATCTATCTAGCTGACGGCAACAGTTGCTGTAAACCAATTCTTTATTCTGAAAATAATAAACAAATGCCTAAACCATGGATACAAGAGTTATATCTAATTTTATGGTTTTATTAAAAATATTAAACAAGTTCATACAATTGACAGTGCTTCTAATTTGGTGATAAAGCTAGTTTGATGGACATCCACACCATCTTCTCCATAGTGAAACTGAATAACTGACCCATCAGCATCACGGACAGTATGATCATAGCAAACTTTTAGACACTCAAGGTTTTTCATAAGACATCTTTGCAGGTAACCACTCCTAGATGTTTTGACTGCAGTGTCAACTAACCTGTGAACAAAAGATGCCATTTATCAGGACATGATGACCAGAATACATTAAGCCTTCTATTTAAAAAATATCAACACATTTCCACAAATAAAACTTGTTGAGCTTGCACAACGATAGGTAAAGCAAAAAGACAAGAGAAACTGAATGCAATTCATTTGGTTGGGAGAAAGGGAGAGTGGCGTATTGTAATCTAGTAACACCGTGTTTTAGTTTATAAACTGGTAATTATAATTTAAGATAACTTGCATAGTTGCAGTTATACTATTAAAAGTATTCATCTGTTTTCACCTAGCAACTTAAGCTTTGGGGATAACTGGTTTGTTGCATAGTATCAAAGCCTAACCCAACAGCTAGAAGATACTCTATAATAATATCAAGATATTATAAGATATTTATATCTTCTAACACAAGCAATGACATTAAGCCCAACACATATATCTAGTCCTGCACATTTCATGCTTCAATTATCCAGATTTGGGAGTGAAAAGCTAAATGCAGATCCCAAAACCTCCTCCCCGATGGTGATCACATTGTTCATTGACACCATTGAGCTCTAACAAAAAACCTAAACTCCGGTTATTCTGCACATTCAATGTAAGCTATAAAATTTGAAAAAATCCACTAGCTAATGTGAATATAACATATTTATCATATTTAAAAAACGAATACAAATATAATGGTCTGTTCTCTTTAAAAAGAAAAAAGATTTCGTGCAAACAGTGGCAGTTGTATGCACAATCTAGACTGAGAAAACGTAACCAAGGGACCCAGGGTTAGGGGGGTGCTCCTTGGATGGATAGACTTATCCAAAACAACGGGTGGCACAACGGGCCCGGCCCAAATGGCATGCTTGTTTTGCCTGCATTTTTTCAAGGGTCGAACCAAGGTTTTAGGTCCGCACTCTCTACTATGCTTGCCACGCCCTTTTTTTTTTGTGGGGACGAGCATGAATTTTTGCAACTTTTAGGCTTTAGAGGTGCAGGGCCTCTCAACCCCGCTCCACCCAGCCCTCGTCTTTTGCAGATGAGTTAAAGTTTAAGCTTGCACCCTCTCAACCCCGCTCCACCCAGCCCTCGTCTTTTGGAGAAAAATACACATATATATAGGTCTAAGCCTCCTAATCAACCCCACTAATTAAGGAAAGATTTGATACAATAATATCCTAATTCATACTACTAATAAAAACAATGGATACAGAATAATAATAAAACAATATCTCAACAGGAACCAATCTTAACTCCTCCATCTAAATTATCTCTGTCGTCCTTGATTTCGTCTCCCTCGATGTTAAAATTTACTTGACAAAGCAACGGAGTCATGCTGGTGCAGTAGCAGAACAAAACAACCCGCAAACACAATAAGTATCAATATCGAATTTCCCTAACTCAAAACCTTTGAGAATGATTGGAAAGAAATGGAAAAACTTTTTTTCCTATTGCAGTTTTTTCTCGTACCTCATGCGGGTTTTTTCCGATGGATCTCTTGCAGGTTTTTTCTCGTACCCCGTACCTTTTTATTTTACCTAAATGTTTCTTAAATGGTTGTGGACAAAAATCTGGTTGAACAGCTTAACATGTTATTATGAACAGCCCTAACCAGGGTGATACATAACCCGCAAACACACTAAAGTATCAATATCGAATTTCCCTAACTCAAAACCTTTGAGAATGATTGGAAAGAAATGGAAAAACCTTTTTTTCTTTTGCAGTTTTTTCTCGTACCTCATGCGGGTTTTTTCCGATGGATCTCTTGCGGGTTTTTTCTCGTACCCCGTACCTTTTTATTTTACCTAAATGTTTATTAAATGGTTGTGGACAAAAATCTGGTTGAACAGCTTAACATGTTATTATGAACAGCCCTAACCAGGGTGATACATAATTCAAGGGTGTGCATAGGACTAATGGATTAGACCTGCTATCTAATTTGGGCTTTCCAACGAAAAACGAGGACTATTCTCTACCCAAAATCTATCACAGCAGAAGGTTGTATTTCTGGCCATCTCATGCATCTGCATGAGACTGAGCTATATGACTAGCACATGTCTGTTTCCCATCCAGATGTTAAATAGAGAAACTTGGAATCTTTCTCTTTTACTCATTTTCTATTTCTATTTGATTTGATGAAGTGATCCATTCTGTTTATATTTCAAGAAAATTGTATCCATTAAAGTTAAATAACAACTGAAGCAATAAGTATTTCCAAAACAGTGGTGCAGATTTTTTGACAGCTGCCATGACCAATTTGTGAAGAACAGCGCCACCATGGCACTTTATGGCAGATATGGAGGCTTAATTTGACAGAAGTTTTTTTTTCTGCCATGGTCTACCATCCACATTCGATAACAATGTATTTGAAACAGATGCAAGTGTTTTAGTATTATGGATCATTATGTCTTTTAGATTTTAAATAGATACAATACATAAACAATTAATAATAGCATATTGATTCATAATCTTGAAGGTTTTGTCTTACCCTTCTCTACCAGCCATACAGTGAAAGTAATATTCCTGTGGACGAAGAGCAGTAAGAAACCGATCAATAATGAACCCTCCTGCCCTGGGAGAACAATCCCATGATGGAAAGCACGGTAAGGTCTTGCCAGAAACCATACGTGGGACTCGTTTTCCTTCCAACTCTTGCTGCCCAAGATGAGAAGATATCTGCTGGAAGTTGACCTGTTCAAAAGCATGCGAAATCACCTTCATATCACTAAATGCCATTATATATAGTATGTTCAAGAAACACAGCCGAAACAGTTGTTCATAACATCCCAAAAAAACTATAAAAACAATTGTTAGACTAGTTATTAATGTCCGGTTAATAAAAGAATCCAACAAAACATGATGCAAACAAAACTTAACTTACCAGACTGTTTCAATACCAGAAAAGAAAGTGTACAAAAAGTCCAACATCCTTGAATTTTCAATGCATCTATTTTATTCGGTTAAAAATACAAATAGCTCAATTAAAAAGTCAATTGGTTTAAACTTGATAGTCAAAGCCCAGGAGTTGATGCTGTTTTATAGTTTTGGATAACATCTGCCTACTCTTTAATTGGATTTTCCATAGCATAAAGCATGGAATAATGGATTTTACTTAGGTCCTCGGCACAAAATTTTAATACTTCAAACAGGTGTTGTAAGAAAGAGACAATCATTTGGAATATTCAAAAGGAGGCCACGCTATATGCATTACATATATTGCTCTGTATACACAAACAACTAAGATAAATAGAATGACGTAGATGCAACAATACACTTACCATACTTCCCTTAGCTCCAGATGTAGTCATAAGAGAAATCCAATTTTTTCCTGAAGGTTTTAATATTCCTTGAGATAGTAGCTCCTTCAATACCCCTGAGCTAGTTCTGGAGTTAAGATTACTTATCATCTTCCTATCTAAGTATGTTAAGGCTGCTTCTCCATTACTGCGTATTTTTTTCTCAACATTCAACTGCATTGTGATTGGATCTGAAATACCAAATATGCCCATACACATTAATGTTTTATACAAAAATCTAAAAAGTAATAAGGAAATCCCAAGTACACCACAAAACAAAACAACAACAACAGCAACAACAAAGTCTTATCCACTAAAGCGGGTCGGTTACATGGATCAAATTACGCCATAATGCTCTATAAAAAACATGTTTTCATCAAACTCATTAATCTCGGGATCTATCTTAATAGTCTCTCTTATAGTTTTTCTATGTCTTCCTTTACCTCTAGTTGTTTGACTACTCTACATTTGATCTACTCTCCTTTACTACATAATCCACGGGTTTTCTTTCCACAAAATGCTTTCCAAGAAATAATCAGCACTGTAAGTGGCATCTAGGTCAGGATACAACTGAGATGCTGCAAATTGAGAGTTATTAGCTTTGGTACCAGTGAGATAGGCTTGAGGTTGTTTGACTTGAAATTGAGGTGTTGAGGTGTACGCGATGCGGAAGATCTAGGAGGAAATCCAGGGGAAATCCGCGCCACTGTGCTGCGTTGAGTTAGATGGTGCCAACCATTGAAGACCATGGCTTTGTTGAGGTGCAGTACTTGTGGATTTTATAGTGTTTTGATTAAGAATGGTAGGTTTTTGAGTTTTAAGCCTTGTGTTTTGATTTATGAATGTTTTATGGATTTAATTGTTTAATTTTACATGAAATATATGTTCATAGTATTATTCATGTAATTTGTCCAATAAATGACCAAATAGTGGTCATCCTCTCATACGCTATCCCGCTATCTCACTTTTGAGGTCGGCTGCTCCACACCGCTATACAGGATAGACAGCCTAGCAATCATCCAAAATATTAGCATAAATGTTATCACATTGGGAAATGGGGCATTACCAATATTATCACTTTCCATGACTCCAATAAATTCACGATGAACAATGTCACCAATTTCCTCGCAGCTTTCAAGTTGATTTATTCTTTCACTATCCTTTCCTTCTGTTATCAGAAGATCATCAACCCCACATGTGAACCCGTGCATCTGAATGACCAAATAAATCAGAAACTTGCAAGATAATCAAATCATATACAATAAAATACCATATTTGTAAAACTAGAGAAATGATGGCAAACCTGTAAGAAGTTGGTGAATAGCCGACTTAATGCGGACAAAAGAATGCCAGCAGTATTTGAGCCATAAAACTCTTGCACTGTATGCACCATTCCATAGTCACCAAATTGAGCCTTGTCAACTACACCGCGCACCAAATCATTTTTATATATCAACAATTTATCCTCATTCTCATCCCTTTTTCGTGAGGTATCTTTAGTGCGTTTTTTCCCCTCCCTCATTTGAGTCTTAAAAAAACTAGATGGGATTTTTGCATTCTTCTCAACAGTAAATGGTGGGCGACCTTTAGTGATATAGCATAGCAATGCACTGATAACCTAGAAATAAGTAGAAGCAAAATCTACTTTATACAAAGATAATGGCATGTAAAACAAGGAACGGCATGTGCCCAAGAAGAAAAATAAAAAAACTGTCACACAGTGGCACTGTAGCATAGCAAAATCTAAACAAATCACTATTGTTCAGTAATAATACACTTACTTGTTGCATAGCAAAATCTAAACAAGTCACTATTGTTAAGTAATAATACACTTATTTAGGACAAAGTGTTACTTTCCGCGATCCGCGATTGACTAAGTGAGAAGATTTAACACATGTTGATTCAAGAATTTAATAAACTTTAAATTAATACCCAAGTGAGAAAATGACAACGAAAAAGGCTTCTGCAAGTTAATTTAGGGGGAGTCTGTTTCAGAGTCAAAAATTACTCCTAGGAATAAATTGCCCAGAATTATAAAGATAGAATTTGATTCCTATATATATTTTAATTAAAAGTGTTTGGCACACAATTTGATATTCCTAGAAAATTTAATAGTTATAAAATATATATAAAAAACCACATAGGAATTCACCTCCCACCTTCTCACTTGGAAATGAATCTGTGAAATTATTAGAAGTTATCATTCCTGGAAACCTTCATAAGAATAATTTTTTGCAAACTTTATACTAATATGGATAAACTCACTCCTTACCCAAGAACGTGGCTCTTAAACTTGAAACAAACACGGCTTTAGATAGTAATCTTTTATAGCATCTGAAATGTTAAAATATATACTAACCTGTTTCCCTGTCCACAGTGGCTCTGGCTTAAATATTGCTGGAGGAAACTGAAACATTTCACTCTCGGAGTTTGACATGAATATTTTCTGTCCTGGTTTGCAAGTGAGAGAGCCCGCCGCAGTCATGGATACACCAGAACTGTAGAGAAGTTGATTGAACTCTTCACAACTCAAAAAAGTATCTTTTTTTGTGAGAAGAGCGGCACTTACAATATGATCCTGGAAATGTATTTGAAATGGGAAAAATAAACTTCAGAAACTCACCCAAAACAATCACTTAAATAATAAGAAAACTAGGTTTTTTATTAGACAAGTGGCACAATCTTATTTTTGCCAGCATAAGTGACACACACTCTAGTGTTTGTGTTCCCTCTGTCAATTTATTTTTGCTCTTGCCACATACTCCATGGGTGACCTCTGATATATGTAATAAAGCTTGCCAACAATTAATGCAAATAGGTGACTAATAGATTTGTTTGTTTGTGTTTTATTGGTCATGGGTATACTTGTGAATTCGGAAAACAACTTCTCAGGCCCCTGGAGTTAACTCTCTCTCTCTCTAGACTCCTATTATGTCGGGATTCAAATGGAGTGGGCAGTCATTTTATAATTATGTATGCAAAAACCTGAATCAAATATGCAAATACCTGAATCAAGGCTCTGATTGGATCACCACTAGTAGGCTTCACATATTGGTTGTTGGCATTTACAAGATTGTAAGCTTCAGCTCGTGAAATTTCATCTTGTGGAAAATGAACATTAATCTCATCACCGTCAAAATCAGCATTGTATGTACTGAGATCATGAAGAGAAGCAAAAAAATATAAAGTAATTGACTTTATAAACCATAAACCATATTAAACAATGATATTAATCATATTAGTATGTGAAAATAAATTTTTAGGATACAGTCATTGTATAAATAATAAAAATAATAATAATAATAATAATAATAATAATAATAACAACAACAACAACAATAACAATAATAATAATTGTAAAAATAAAAATAAAAATAATAATAATAATAATAATAAAACATACTTATATTGCAATATAACCAAGCTCAAAGAAAAAGATAAAATGTTACCTGCAGTTTGCATAATGCATGCGAACTGTTTTCTCCCCCTTTAGAACACGGACTACATGTGCCATTATACTAGGCTTATGAAGTGTTGGCTGCAACAGAATGCAAAGTCCAATTCAAACCATAAGGAACAAATGGCATTGTTAATGTCACATATTTAGCAAGATATGACATCAGAATAATTGTTGCCAACTTAAAGAAAACAAATATTTTAACTCAATCTAAAATGCATATACACCAGTGTTATCAAATTGCCCCGCTATGGCGGATTTACATGGCGGTTTTTGGGCTCACCGCAATGGTAAATATCGGCTGCTATTGCGGGTTTTTCCGCCATAATCCGCAATAACGGCGCCGCAAAGCGGCCGGTATGGCGGAATTTTTCCTCTCCGCCATGGACCGCCGTCCGCCATCGACAACACTGATATACACATACCTGTGTGTGTCATGATCACGCATGCACACATGAATGTGTATGAACATGGACTACATCAACTTTTCAATGGATATGAACCACGGTAATAAAAATCGAGATTTTGTGCAAAATCACAAAAGGGAAGTAAAATTGCAAAACGTAACACTAATTACAAGATTATAAAAAATTCTTAAACTCATATAATAGCATTGCACAATTGCATATAATAGCATTAGTAAGACAAAGAAAACCTTAAATTACTTGAAATACTTTTGTAAATTTAAATTCATAAGCATAACTCACAAGTAAGATAACTAAAGCCTTAAATCACACTTCAATTAGTTATATAAATTTAAATTCATTCATAAGCATAGAAATGTTTCAAAGATTGTAGATTATATGATTCAACGATTTACAAGGGCAACTCCACCAAAATAGGATTATGCGTATACTCTTGATCGTTGAGGGAAAGCATAATCACAAAATCGTGAGATTTTACGATTTAAATCGGAATTTCAACTACAATGATGTGAACAGGCAATCAGCATAGTTCCAGCATTCTATTGTCATATACAGAATTTTCATCATTTCATGTTCTTTTTAAAGAAAAAAGAAATACATCCTCAAAGGAATATAAGGGTGTGCTATATTGATTATGCATCAAATGAAATAATGCATTACCTGTCGATTGACAAGCACTACATCGCCATCCTTCAAGTGACGATACACAACTTTTCCTTCAAATTCATGGTCACGTATCTTCCCATTATGCATAATAACCCCTCTTGACGATTGTAATTTCCTTGATGTAAAAGAACGTAACCTCCTATCTAGTGGAAGCCTGAGTGTTGATGTTTTATCAGCATAGAGTGTGGCACCCGGATGGGTTTCAGGACCATTTAGGACAGCTTCCCTTAACTTGACTACATTCCAAGGAGTCACTCTCTGCGATATATTAAAAAAAGCCAATGCCAGGAAACAAAATATCATACAAAGCGGTCTCTTGATGTGTTATAGAAAACCTAATAAAACTTTGTTCCATGTGAAGTCTAATACATAATTATACTAATACAAAATGCCAGCAAGCATTATGATTGATTCGCCAACATATTAAATTTACTACATTACACATTGTTTTCACTTCACTATAGAGTAATATCTCAATCTATGTTTCTGATGCTCAGGAAGAATAATGAGGCCAAAATTTGGCTGCAGAGTGCAAATTATTAAACAGATGAACAAGGATGCTTATATTTAATTATCTTTTTTTCTTCTTTAACTTATAAGAATGTACCAAGGTAAAAGATGGTTTGTCTAAGACTATCAGACTTATATAATATAAGTAGTCAAAACGTAATCAAAGGCATATTACTATATTAGAGTGGAAAAATGAGAGAAAAGGTGAAGATAATTTTTCTATACTTTTGAATATGAATTATTTATTGATCTGGAAGATCAAATTACAAGAGAATGACTATGATTACTATCCTGCATTTACAGTGGTACTAACCTACACCAACTGATAACAAACTCTCAGAGGCATTTACAATTAGTTTAGGTTGATGTACCAGCAGCTCCTGTAACTAACTTGTGAGCCTTGTAACGCATGCTACACAAGCTGTTGATGACTCAGCTCTTATAACTAACTCTTGTATCTAGTAAGGCACACTACACAAACCAATAAAGACAGCTAAGCAATACTAAAACTAGTATTATCACAAGGCACAATACCAAAATGTTTGCTTCTGTTAGATCCATGGTGATTGTTAATTTTGTGATGAGTACCATATGTAGGTTGTTAAATTGAATAAACACCCGAAATTCATAAAAGAGGTGCTACGGCACCACATTTATAGTGAATTGAGGTTTCATATAAGACCTTGCTTAGACACTTGTTGCAGCTGTGCGGCGAAAATCAGGTGCTCTGTTTGTGGTCGCGTATTGCGCCAAAATCACCCAATTGAGGCTGCAAAAAGGACATTATTGCAGGAGCTCGTCAACTCCTGCCACGACTTGGAGTCTCCTACTCTTCAAATGGTGTTTACCAAGTCTCTGCAAGCGCTGAGCACATGAATAACAAAGATAACATTGAGAACAGGTCCTGACTAGGAAGGAGGACGGGGCAGAATGAGTACTCCACATATGAGGGAGGGTGCACTGTGAGGACTTAAAACAAATGGGAAGGTTGTTGATAAGTTGTTAAGTTGGTTATTGGTTAGTTTTATTTGTTAGGCTTGTCGGTCTTTTTGTTTTTGTTGGACTAATGGATTATAAATAGGAATAACTTCACTTAGGGAAGGGGAGGAAAACATTTTTTGAGAGCTGTGAACTAGAGAATGCTCTAATGTGAAAGGAATGTGCAAGGTGATCTTGCTAATTCGTATCATTTCCACTCAATTGATGATACCAGAAGGATACTCAAAGAATTATCTTGTTGGTCAAAGCTTAATTCTAGTTGAAATTATTCTTTTGTTTATTCAACTTTTGTCTAGTTTGGGAATTCTTTCTTATACCAAGGATCCTATAAAGGATCTCATTTTTTCCGGCCAGAATCTCGGAGAAATAGACGTGCCAGCACGACTATACCCCCACCTTTTTTCTACCAACTCTTGTTGAGATTTATATATGGGGTGCTCAAATCCCACACTGGGTAGTATGGATAAAAAAAAATTTACACAGAAGCGCATACAAATTAAATTACATATATAATTTAATATGCACGTGCTGTCAGTGTAAAACTTTTTCACACAGGACTATTGAGTTATGTGCTCTACCACCTTCCCAGCTATCTAATATTAACAACATAATATACAGAAAAAGTAAAAGAAATGCATATTGACAAAATATGTAGGTACAACGCTCACCTCAGGATATGTTAACCTTAGAGCAAAATATGGAGGAATCCCAATTTCATTGACTGCTAAATAAGGATCTGGTGATATGACAGAACGGCATGCAAAATTAACCCTCTTTCCCATCATTTTCTGGCGAAAGATGCCCTCCTTCTTTTCCAGTAACTGACATATTCCAGTAGTCACGGCTTTTTGGCCTGGGGCAAGCAAAAAGTAATGATAATTCTATGTAGGTAAGAACTATTAGCAAGAAATTGGAAATAGCTACAAAATAACATGCTTATATATTGATCCACGGGCTCATCTTATGGAATTGAAATTTTGTTTTTAAAAATGTTATTGACTTCTGGTTTTTATTACTATTACTTTACATTTTTCTTTTTGTAATTTTTTTCCTCCTACATTATAACATTTCATCTTTTATCAAGGAAGAGAGATCCCTTTGCAAACATCTAGTATAAAATCATGTATACTTTCATTGGGTGTATTTGCTCTTTTACTAATTGAATTAGGCTAATTAGGCTGTTTTTTTACTATCGGCCCAATTACAAGCCAACAGAAATACACCAAGCTCCACATTACTATTCCAAAATAAATTAAACAAAATGATACCAAATGAAACTCTCACTTTTGGAAGCAGATTTGTTGTCAAATAAGAGGTTTACAGATCGTTGAAGCTCCATCCACCGCCTTAGAATGATTGATGTATCTAACTTGTTGTGATGGGCTTGTCCCAAGGATATGTTGGACTCTAAAACCTTACTCAACATAACAGTTTGAGGATGATCTGCCACCTACAAAAGACAAGGAACAAGTAATTAAGCACATGTATGAGGGAATATTGACAATATCATATGGTCCACCATGGATCAATCATCAGTCCATTAATTATGCCATAAAAATAAAGTTATCATAATTGTGGTGTACAAATCCATCATATGGCTCCCCTAGCTGCCTTAATTGCAACAACTTTGGGCTGTCTACATTATCGAACTTGTGCACCCCATAATACACAAGCCCCTATCACATCCCTATCACGCACCCATAAGACTAAATGTGTCGACAAACATCTCACATGTTAACAATAAAACATAAACATCATGCATAACATATATTTTTCCAAGGTCAACCAACTCCACTAGTCCTCCGAGTAACTGTAGTAATGTGGAAAGATCAATTAGGAAAGAAAAAGAGATGGCCAACCAGATTGATAAGATGTGATATACTGAATAATCAGAGGGAATACAGAATAATGAAATTCCCTAATGAAGCTCTAAATTGCTCTAAATTTGTCATATAATTCATAATACAAGTCATGGGCACCAACTACAACATAAACTAAAACTGTGAAATGCCAATAGACCACAATACTTTTTACATGGTCCAATGAATACATACACACCAATAATCCATATTGTGTAACAGTTCTAACATATTACAGCACATTTTCATTAGTTAGAGAAAAAATATGCAAAAGAAAGACTAATAAAATAATAAGTTAATAACTATAACTATAGCTATGAAAATACAAATAAAACTTCGTCTTTATAAAGATAGAGATCATCGTCATGCATTTCCTTTCCCTGTTCAACAAGTTGAGCAAAAAGCTTGCCTCATGAAGTACATTCTCACAGTATTACATGCTGTCAAAACACTAAAAGAAATTTATAAATTATTGGCAACAGTTTCTTTTAGCCGTACTTACGTTATCACCTGTTTTCAATGGGGGGCGGAATTTGATTGGTGCGACAAAAATGTTTTCCAAAAAGAACATGGAGTGACCAGCTTTCTTTCCAAAACCTTGATTTTGAATGTCACTGATATACGAGCACAGCTTAGCTTCATTTTTCCACAAAAGTTCTAGAATTCCCCTAACCTATAATTTGAATAGAGAATTAAATGATATGTCATATACACTTCAACTTGAAACACAACGAAGTTATTATATACACAGTAAGCCAATATTTCCAAGAAACTAACCAGGGAGGGTAGCAAAGACCCAGAAAGTGAAGTTTGCTCAACAAGCTTAGCAGACAATATACGGCTTTCATTATCCACATTTCCTAAAGATATATCATCATTAATTGTTTCACTTGCCAAGGATGCATCGCTGCCTGTAATAACATTTGCTCTGGCTTGATTAAATGTGAGCGCTTTCTAGAACCATCAACCAGATAACAAATATGGAGAAGTAGCATGAAAAAGAAGGGAAAAAATTAGAAATTGTACCAAGAAATACCTACACAATTTGAATCTATGGACACAACATTGTAACTTGTGGTAGAAAGCATGTACACATTCTACGAAAATGCAGTATCAACAATAAAATTAAAGAATTTGCGTCATTTGCGGCATTTGTGTGTGTGTAAAGATAGAGATTAAAATATGCTCATTCCTTGGTTTGGTAAAGCACACGCATCAAAGTATCAAATAGTGAGACAATTTAATTAAAGAAGGATCTTTGTGTGTATGTTATGTTTGCTATATAATTCAAATACTACTGTAATCACAGGAGAATCAAAGTATGGGCCCAATTTATTGACTATTGAGGATGAGAAATTAAGAAAACAAGCACCTTGTTGAAACAAAATCAAACAAGGAAAAGAGAGAAAACAAATAATAGAAACACTAAAGCCGTGTATCAGCCCATTCTAACAGAATGTTGAGAATGAACTGAAGCGAAGGCAGTGTCGTCAAAAATTGGCAGTGCCATATAAAGAATGTAAGGTGTTGAAAGCATGCCATATAACCTAGCAAAAACTAGAAAATACCCCTAAGATTCGTTAATAAATTATAATTTCTGAAAATGGAATCAAGCAAGGAGAGAAACAAATATGTTACCACGTGAAACCATCCAAAGATTGGTTTAGTAATTTTAGGACTGATGTTTCCACAATTTAGACACTTCTTATAATCCTTTTGTAGAAATGTTCGTAGAACAGTCATTGCCTCGGAAAATTGAATGGATGTCCAATTTTCTATCAGTTGCTCGGGTCTACTACATTGGTCTTTATCATCAACATCAGAATCGCCTGAATCTAGAGGTCCATCTATTTTATTTTCATCCAAACTTTTGGCCTTGCTTATTTTCCCTTCCATAATTAACTTCAATTGGGACACACGACTTTCCACCTTGAATCATCATGAGACCAAAGGAACATCAGTCAAGGAATACATTTATAAAAAAAAAAAATTTTAAAAAGCTACATGCAAAATTTCCGCATCACTGTATATTTACCTCCTTTCTACTAGCCTTAAAATGATGGCAAGAGAAACATGTTTTCTTTAAAATATTGCTAAGAAAAGTGAACATCAGAGGATTGTAGACAGGGGCAACGAGCTCAATATGACCAAAATGCCCCGAGCAGTGATCTTTGGACAGACCACATGTTTTACAACTGCAACAAGCCAAAGGTGAATACAACGTAATGGAAACAGAACTTACAAAGTATAGATACATCATCAAAATAAACATAGCCAGTTATAAGAAAGCAAAGGTTCACTTCACAGCTCCACCAAATCCCATCTCCAAAAAGCTGAGTCAAAAAACAAATCTCTAGTGTATTCCATTGTTCATAAGATATAATTATAACACCAACAATCAACATAATAAGAATTACGAATAAGCAAAAACCTAAAAAAAAATGAAAAGTAGTAGAAAAAAAGGTGGAATTGAATTGAGATACATACGGAAACCTATCCACAAAAGGACCGAAAGCGGGATCATACAATCCACCAGGTACGGGACGACCGAGATTATCGACCAGAATAGCATCGGTTACTTTAACGCGGCTACTCTTGAGTATCTCTTTGTCCGTCAGAAAACTGAAAGCCACGGCCTCCACGGAGTTTGTTGCGCCCTGCAAAGCCATGATAAACGGTGAAAGGCGAAGGGGAAGAGAGGTTGAGTGAGGTGAGAGAGTTTATGGATAATACCTCGGTAGTGAGAGCCATGTTGCTGCTGAGAAAGAGAGTCCGGAAAAGGTTTCGGTGGCTTGGTGAATGAAGGAAAACAGAATACTATGAAGATGATTGTGGCAGGGCTGTTGCTTCCCGGTGGGACTTTTGCAAACAAACTCGTGGTCGTTGGAAGGAGGAGGACGACCAAGCAGGAAAGAGGCGGGCGCATTAGGGTTTAAGGATTGTGAGGGGTTTTCTCTCACAAGCTTAGTGATGCATAACTCTAAAAATAAAATAAAAAATAAATAAAAAAAATTAACATTATTATTTGTGGTAGTAATAATAATAATAATATCTATATTATAGGAATTTTTGTGGATCTAAAAAACCACTTTATAACCCTTCTAATTAGTTCGTCATGTCAGCATTTGAGAGGTATGTAGTGTCTAAAACCAACAATTTTTAACCAAATCATCACTTACTTGAATCCTAATGACACTCTTTATCATAGTTAGACTAAATTGTGGGCAAAAAGTAACCATTGCAATTTGATTCCTACCACAACCAGCTGGATCGTACACTGTCTTTCTCTCTCACCGTCCTTTCCTCCTTTCCTTCTTTCCCTTTCTTTCTCTTTCTCTTTCACTTGGTTTCTCTCTCCCTCTGCACTGCGAACTTCATCTTCTTCCTCTTCTTCTTTCATCTCCTATGTGTTTGGGTTTTTCGTCAATGTTTAATTGCAGAAACTTCCAATACGGCCCAAGCTTCATCGTTCCACACCGCCACAAAAACCTAACGCAAAGACCGGAGCAAAATCATCGGAGTTACAACAATGGAAACCTAACTCCGAACCTGTATTCAAACCGGTATCAAAGCTCGATCTTACACAACGTTGTCCTTCTTCTAATTATATGTTAGGTTGGTGTGTGCTTGTCCATCTTGAAATCTACTTTAATGTTCTTCAGTATTTAGTTCTTGAGTCTTTAGCTCTTATTATATATTTCTTCCTTTTCAAACATACTTCATGGAAATGAAAAGAATTTTAACAAACATTGTTATTATTTTCAATGACAAGTTTTAGGTCTTATGGTTTCCGGTGCTGTAACATGAGGGTTTTCATAAGGTACGTCATATTCCTTTGTGTATGGTTAATTCTATTTTAGGACAACACAAAATAGCTTTTAAAAGCATAACATTTATTTTTATATGTTTGACTATACTTATTCTTGGAATTATTCAACATGTTTACAACGTTTTCGAAAGGTTTATACTTCTGTAATCTGCGTCTACCATCATTTGCTTATATATCTATCACTGTCTGCTGTCTTTTGCTTATTTAGGTATCACTGGAATCCTTTGGAAGTGAGATGTACGGGACATAAATGGTATACCTGCGATAAAAAAGTTTATGGGAGTTTCTCAACACACTATTCTTTGTGTTTGAAGCAGTGGCCTATATGCAGGTATGTTACAAACCATATACCTTTCACAATGCAAGTGATTATTGTATTATAACGAGATCTTATTGATGATATATAATTTATTTCAAATGCTTCACATATTACATGATGCAACCATACAGACAGGAGGTGCCCCCTTTGATTGTAAAGGTCTTTTTAAGGTAATGTGATGCAACAAAATTTGTAATATTATTAAATTTGATGATGGAATGTACATGTTTTTTATTTCATAAACATGTCCTGGCGGATTAAACATGTCCTCTCAAAGATCTCTCATTGAGGTTATGTTTCTGTAATTATGATAAGTCCTGGAACTGATAAGGACCATATGTATGTTGTCTTCATTTTTAAACATCCTGTCATAAGACCACGTGTTAAGTTAACTCAATTTTAACTTTATTGTGACCCTCTAATTCTGCAGGATGCTTGGGAGGATGTTAATCTAGATGAACATTCGTATGACGTAAATTTGATCAATATCAAAGTTTATATTGCCCTTCCTACTTTTTTGATGGCTTCTCTCATGTTTTAAAAATATGCTTCAATTAATTTAGGAACTCCTAGTATTGGCTGAGGTAGTAGGAACTGATAGCAGACGTCTTTCGACTGATACTATTGTTTGTTTACGTTCAGTCAACTATAACACGGGGAGTGATCACCATGGGAGCGATGATTCGTATGTCAAAATAATGCTCCTTCTATCGTTACCTGTCTGCGATCATGATAATATTTAGTGTTTCCTGATTTTTGTGTCCCTTTTAGGTGTGTCATTTGTCGGGTGGACTATGAGGATGACGAGTCCCTGACAGTTCTTTCCTGCAAACATCTGTACCATCCCGAGTGCATCAACAACTGGCTAAAAATAAATAAGGTATGTTAATACATGGCATGCTAATCTTCCCCTCCCAATCATTTACGTTTAGCTGCATACACGTGGTTTTAGTGCAAGTTGTTATATCTGATATTTACTCGATACTGCGTGATGAAGCTGCTAGAAGTCACATAATGGATGTCAACTATCGCAATGCATTTAATTGGATATCTCGGAAGGTGAGTTCATTCTTCATATTGAAGTGCAGCCCATACTATTAAAGTGCAGCCAATTGAAGTTTCCAAGATACAAGACATAACTTAAATTTTACATAACTACATTTTATTTATACAAAGCTGGTTTACAAATTAATCTTTTGATAGAATTGCTGTCAGTCAATAAGATCAAAACATCTCCTAGGGAAATACCTGGTTGCTACATATAATATTACACTCTGCTTATTGTGAATTCTTTATCATGTTTCGGTTTGGTGTTCTCTCTGCCTGTAGTCATACTGGCTTGATACACGGAGGAACCGAATACTTCTATTCGATGAATAAAGATTACGGTGTAACACCAACTTCAAAACGTTATACATTCTGATCATTTATATGACATTTTTAATATATATGGTTTGTTTCAGCTTCCATCGGATGTGAGTCTGTTTTGCTGCTACAAATATTTAATCTAAGACTGGAACAATTGAGTTTCCTGCCACCAGAGCAGCAACAACAAGTCATTCAAAATTATTCATGTTTTCCACAATACTATACTAAATCATATGAATGACTTATATATACTGAACTGGAGCAGGGTCAACTATCATTTCTAACAAAGAATAAAGTTTTTCCACCATTGGTATAAAATTTGGAGCCAAATCCTGATAGTTGTAGGCTCAGTGAAGCATTAGAAGAACACGATTCTATGGGAGAAAGAACGACCACAGATGGCAAGCTGCTTACTCCAAACCAAGAGGTACATTATATGTCAAAAATGGCGAGCGTCTTGTATTATCAGTCATGTCAGATTATCAGGTAACTTTATCCAATCATGGATTGTATAAGATTGTAAAGGGATTTTATCCAATACTTATAATGATCATCACAATAAGCCTCACTAACAGTTTGACCTGTGATATCTCGCAGATTAAACGCATGAAATCTGCATTCATTTGAGCCATGAGGAGACAAAAAATGGTCGAGACTACAATCCAGAATTTAAACATTGAAATTGATCGCATGAAATACTTGGTATGCATTGTTTTGCCTAAACAATAACTCTCACAATTTGACTTTTTTATAGGTTGTAAATGTGAGTAAGTTACAGTATTTTCAATATCATGAGCTAATAATAGTTGTATCACATTCTATGTAGGCTCAACAAAAGGAAGAAGATGCTCAACATACTTCAATTATGCTTAGCCACTACGAGGAGAAAATTAAACAACTTGGATTGTTGGTAGATGGTCAACTCTCAGCTGAGAAGTATCTCATGGAGGAAAAGAGGGCTTTAAAAGAGGAGTTTCGGGTTCATAAAACGAAGATTGATAAAATTTCTGAGCCATCCAAATTTGCTTTGGAGAATGATAGACTTTCGCAACAACTACAAATGTAAGTTGCATTGTTCGTTAATATCTTAAATTCTAATAATTCCTTGGATGCTAATGACTCATTTTGCTTCAGTGCTAAATAACAGATTCCAAAATTTCTATGAGCATGGAGAATGGGAAAGATTGCTGACTGAACTTTCTGAATGTGTTTTCATGTTCAATGCTAGAATGTGGTGCCTTATTTGCTTAGAGTCATAGTAATATGTTGTTTTATAATCATATATTTCTCTCAGGGTGCTGATCTTGATGTTATAGACGTGTATTGTAGTTGAGGAATCTGTTGCAGGCAACTGCAACACATGATGTATACCTTACGTAAAACTACTCTATGATGCATTGGTCCCCATTACTACAAAGGAGTAAATAAGTTATTAATATGGCAAGACCGATTATTCCAACCCTTGTACGTAGCTACTTAACCGATCAAATGAAATATGTTTCTTTTATACGCAATATCATCTTATTTTACTATCCTTATGTTCATTATCAGAAGTATTCTGAATTAGCCCACCCTACTTCGCGAGTGCAAATTAGCACCATGGCTGTTAAGTAAAACCTGATGGTGGCAGGTGGTTTCCACAGCGAGCTTATTTGCAAGGTATGGATGGGACTTTGGCATATCATACTTTCTTTTAATTGAATAAACGCAACTTATGAAGGTCTCCTTTTTAACGGGTTTAAATTATATTTTGGGGGGGGGGGGGGGGGGGGGATTTTGAATCATTCTGGAGTTGTATTCTGCGGTAAAATAACTATAGAGGATAATGTTATAACCAATGCAGTGGATGTCTTCCGCAACCCCAGGTAGGCATCTAAAGACACAAGCTTGTGTTTAATTATTTTTACTTGGTTGGTTTGTAACTCGACTGCCTCTTTGTAGTGGGTCATTGCATCAAATAATGATTCCCAAATTTGTGTTTTCGATTCAGAGAATTTAGCATATCTTGGTTGTTTCGAGTATGATTGGTCTGTGAATGTGAGTGTCATCAACTGATATTTCTACTAATATTGTAGGTAAGTATATTTTTTTCCCAAATACACAGATGCTGATACTTACCTTCATATCATGGTTAGTCATGTCAAAATTCTGTCCATATTGTGTCCATCTTTTAATTAATGTTACTACTCAATGTCTGCTTGTGTAGCAGTTAGTTAATAATAATAATATGTAATGTGTCTTTTGGTTTCTGAAACATTTTTAAGTGGCCTTTATTTTGATCCAACTGCATCAAGTTGCACTAACATGCATACATTTTCGGATTGCTCTTTTTTTTTTTTCATATTCCAGGTGATTCGTTGATTTTTTCCTGGCATTAATGGACTTAAGGTACCTACATTAATATATCAAGTTTTCTATCCATAATCATTTTTATGCATACTTCAAATTGTCTTTAATGCACACTCACATTATACATTGAATTTGCAACTTAACGGGAATCTTTACCATCAGCAGTCTTTATTATTCTCCCTTTCATTTTTCCAACTATACAGTTTCAACTGCGTTAATGCATTTCCATTTCCAATGTAGGGGGAAGCTCCACAGTCATAATCCTGATTATTTAACCCTTCCACCTATTATGTACTTCACATCTCACTTTTCAGAAAAACCCAACTTTTTCAATGGTATCCAACCAATATATCCAACCCGCTGCCCCTATCCACGTCGATACGGCAACTGACCAAATGTCTGCTCCGGAATTGCAACGACCTCACGCTGTCCATCATCCTGTAGACCCCCAACCAACTATACAGGTTCATGAAATAGGTATACTGTGGCATATTATTCTTACTTAATTTAACTGTCCCTTTTTCTTTCAATCTTATTATATACTATAACTTTCTTAACGTCTGCAAACCCAACAACATGTCGAAGCTGCCTTCCACCTGCAACCTGATACTCACATCCGACCACCTACGGAGGTTCAACTATTCCCGGATTTCGAGCGCCGTGAACCGCACCAACAGGGACCCAACTTTCAACAAACTCTGCAGGTCCCCCTGGTACATTTCAGTTTGCCCTCCTTATCTCATACGACCTGTATCTTATTTATTTTCATGTTAACACATACAGTATGTCCATTTTTTATTAACCGAGTCCTACAATATCCTACAATACATCATAATTTTAGTTTTCCCTGCATATCACTTGACAATATTCATTGACTGGTTTTTTTTCTACAGCTCCATAACCCTCCTCCAGTACGACATTCAAGAAAGAGGAGAACAAGAACGACTTCTGATTCATTCCTGACCCGAGAAATTTATTTGGATTCAGATGATGACCAACAACCTGACTACGAACCGGTTGATTCCGATGATGACGATGAGCGGGACTATACATGAGAGAACTTTATGTATGGAAAGAGTTACACAGATAGTGATTAACTATGCAACTTTTATTTCAGTTTGCTTTAAGTCATTCAATATGTCTTTTGTATTTCAGTCCAAACTCAACTTTAATTTGACCTGTATTGTTACTATTCGTATCCCATTAACTTTATTTGAATGAAGTTTTTGTGTTCTTGAAATAGAAATCACAACTCTTGAAGCATTACTTTTAATAGCATTAACTTTTTGTCTTCTGCAATTATAAATTAAAACTCTATTTAGTTTTAGCTTATGCTTCAATACACATGAAAATAATACATTATCAAATTATTTTTACTCAACTACTTCATTATTATTTTAGATATTACTTTATAATTTATTAACATTATGTAGTATAAATAAATGTGTTTTTTTTTTATCTTCTATATACAACAACATTCACTATTAATTTCTCCAAATATTTCTTTATAATATTCACAGTAAAAAAATTTTATTACCAACTTATTTTTTTTTCAATCATTTAACTTGCATGTTATAAAAGATTATTTATATAGTGTTTTCTATTAAACATTGAAATATAAGTTAGTTAATTCTTTCGATAATAAATCTTTATTTAATTTATCTATAATTTCAAAAAAGTATATACATAATAAATGTGTGACTTACTATGTATTTATTATTTTTATTTTATTGTTGCTTATTATTTATTTTAAATATGTTCAATGTATCTTATTTTATTTCCTAAGAAGTTAACCATAAACATTCATATCAAAACTGTTAATGTTTGAAAATAAATGTGATGCCTAAAATAATATTTTTAATGATAAATGTGTTTTTTAGGTTTCTAATATTTCAAAGTCTTTAAAGTAAGTGGTTAAAGTAACTGTTACTCAATTATTTTAATTCACTGTCTTTAATATTTATACGCAACTAACAATTATTAAGCCTTTTTGTAAGTTAACACAAATTAGAAACGCTGGACAAATATAATTAATTAAAATACGTTAATTTACAAATACTACATAATCACATTAATACTTTTATCAATAATTTCAAAATAAATTAATATTTAAGCTTCAAATATACCGTTCTTTCTAACTTATTAACATTACTGAAAACTATATTTATGCTCCAACTATAAATAATTATATTATTTATGCTCCAAAACTAATCTGTGTAACACACCAGTCTGCAAACGCACGAGTATCCACGACAATATCCGTCGGAACGCATATGTTATTATACGGATTCAAATTCGTTGTTGATTAAACCCACTAAATTATTATATCTTTTAACAATAATTACTTTTTTTGTTGAAAATTTAAATTTTTTAAATTTTAATTTCAAATAAATGCGCGTACCATACCAGTACCCGTGCGAATGCACGGGTCTCCCTCTAGTTATTGTAAAAAAAATACTATTATTATTATTCTTTGTACATAATAATAATAATAATAATAATAATAATAATAATAATAATAATATCAATATCTATGAAAAATTAACACATAAGAAAAAGGAGAAGAAAAAAAAAAGTGCAAAATGAATATGATTGTCGTTGTCGCCGATAATTAAATTGAGAGAGAGATGGGATTACTTTATTGAACGATTGAGTCAAAAGTTAAGCAGATTACTAATGATTTTTATTTTTTATTATCTTTTATGTATTCTTTTATCTCTTTTCTCCTATATTTTTTTAATAAATTGAGCAAAAGCTCAAAAAATATATTAAAAAATAAGTAGGTACAAAAATGAGGGGACATAAAGTCGAAACCTCAAATCTATCTAATCCTAAATTTTGGCAATCCTAACCGGTTTCTAATAAACTCCGGTTGAATATCCATATGAACATTGTTCCACCAAGTAAAATTAGAGATATATAAACCTACGTTAGTCAGCTTATCAGCACAATGCTTCCATATATATATGAGAAACTATGAAATTGAAACTACGAAGAACCTGTGTACACTTGTCCCATCTGTTCCTAATATGCCAAGGTATCACCGAAGGATTACTGAACGCCAACACAACTAATTTAGAATCTGATCAAGCCAAAGATTGGTCCAACCATGCGCAAAAGTTTGCTCAATAGCTAAGATTGCTTCCATAAGCTCAGCAAAAAAGGCATTCGCATTGTCTAAGTTACACGTAAAACTCCCAACATGATTACCTAAATAATGCCTGAAAATACTGCCACAAGCAGCCCTAATAGGGACGCCAGTAGAAGCTCCGTCCACATTAACCTTCACCCACCCCTTAGATGGAGGACTCCAAATAATTTTCGAACATGTGATAGGTTTAGGTTGCTTAATAGAAATAGAAAACCTTTTAAGAGTTTTGAAATCACCAATCTCCACATGAGAGGAACCATGAACAGCATTATCGGCCAAATGAACAAGAGAGTAAACGAAAGAACATATGGTTCTCCAAGGATTAAGATTGTTCTGAAATCGGACATGATTCGGGCCCGCCAAATACCTTTAACAGCAGCAATAACAGCAACGCGGAAAATAGCTCTGCATTGATTCGAAACAGTGACGTTCATCGCGAAGAAACAATTATCCATAGTTGTGATACCATTGTGCAGGTTTAGCATGTTGCAAAGCCAATTCCATACCTGCTTAGAATACTCGCAGCTAAAAAAGAGGTGTGAAACAGATTCGTCATTACGAGTACAAAGACTACAAATAGAAGGACCATTCACTCAACATTTAAGAAGAATATCATCTGTAGGCAGCCTTTGATTAGTTAATCTCCAAAACAAAATAGAGTGAGAAGGAGGAATAGATGAATGCCGAAGAAGTTTGCCCCAAACACTACCAGTACTGCCATTAAGATAGTGCTTATAGGCATCCTGAACAAAGATATCGTCACTGTCGGACTTCGTCCGTATAAGTTTACCCTCATTTGAACAATTTACATGAATGTTGGAAACCAACTGAGGCAAGTCGGGACAGATACGAATCAAAGAATTAGGTAATAATATAGAGTTACCTCGCAAAATCGTACCAATTCTCGCCTGTAGCAGGTGCTGCCTATTGATCGGAACATGAATAAGATTCGCAATGATATGACCACACCAGTTATCTCGCCACAAATTAATCTTATCACCCTTACCGATTGACCACATAGAGTGCTCCAAAAGGTTTGTGTAAGCAGCCTTATAGCTCGTCCAAATTGAACAAAAACATGAGACTTACGGATCATGCCCTTATTGAAAACGCGAGCTTTGGTAATAGTTGCCCAGGTGTCCGTCTCGTTTATGACATTCCACCACTGCACCAAATTGTTGGCTTCATTTGTTGCACTAAGAGATTTAATGCCAAGCCCTCCATCTTTAACATCCTTGCAACAGAATTTACAAGCCACTATGGCCAACTTCCTTTGATAAATGTCCCCGCTCCATATAAAATTCCGACACCAAGCTTCAATTTGAGAAATTAAACTGACAGGCCAAAAGTATATTCTGAAAGAATAAATAAGCATGTTGTGAATAACAGAATTAACTAATTGGACCCTTCCAGCTATTAACAACAGACTCGCCTTCCAAGCCGCCAACTTTACCTTAATTTTATCAGCAATCGGTTGGAAATAGACAGCCTTGGGTCTGCCTTTGAAAATAGGGACCCCAAAATAAGAAAAAGGCAAATATCCCATCTTGAAACCAATTTTGCTTACTAAATAATTGTGCCTAACAGTGGACATCGATCCAGCAAACATAACGGACTTTACGGGATTGCAAACCTGCCCAGAGCACACATCATATCTAGTAAATAACTCAGTTATTGCCTCTAGCGACGAAGAGCATCCTCTAGTAAACAACATGATGTCGTCTGCGTATAAAGTATGAGAAGGAAAAAAAACACATTCTTACAAGCTTTAATACACTTCAACCTGTTAGTCGTAACCAAGTACGTGAGACCCCTGCTAAGAACATCCTTAGCCAAGCAGAAGAGAAAAGGAGACAGTGGACTCCCTGACGAACGCCCTTTTTGCAACTAAAGAAACCTCTAAGGTCACCATTGATTAAGATAGAAACCTTAGTCGATTCCAGCACGAGACAAATCCAAGAACAAAACTTCTCATTGAAACCAAACTTCTTTAAGACTTTTAAAAGAAATCCCCAATCCAAGGTATCAAAAGCCTTTGCAATGTCTACCTTAAGCATTATATTACCGCCAAGAGACTTTTTCTGGATCACATTTGCCATTTCGGAAGCGAGGCAGATGCAATCATTAATGCTACGACCTTGGATAAAACCCTTTTGCTCCTTTGATATTATATGAGGAAGCACTTTAGCCAAACAATCCGCCAAAATCTTAGCAATGATCTTAAATTTGAAATTAGCAATGGAGATTGGCCTATACTGATCAATGTTATCAGCTTCCTTAACTTTGGGAATTAACACCACTATATCTTTTCTCTTATATTGATTTCTCATATTATTATTGTTTTTTCTGTTCCTCTATATTGGTTTCATTTTATTATTATTTTGTCTTGAGTGGTGGATATTAGAGTTGTTAAGTTATTAAAGTATATCTTATATCTTATATATTAAAGTTGTTAAATTATTGAAGTATATTTTGGCGTCAAAATAAAGGGTAATCGAGTAATTTTATTTATTGATATTAATTTTATTTATTGATATTTATTTATTATTTTTATTTATTTATATTTTCTTCTTTTTTTTATATATTAATGTTGTTAAATTATTGAAACATATTTTAGCTTTAAAAAAAATCTCCTTTAACCCACTAACTTGTTAACTTCCATTATAACCCATTATTCATAAAATCTCATTCCATAATTATAACAACTATTATTATTTTTTAGACCATTATTCATTAACTACCGTAATTTTGAAACTTCTATCCACTATCTTGCCATCTCTTTCTCTTTATATTAGCAACTACTACATACTCTCGCTTCATAGGTGCTGTCAAAACTCAATTTGGCGTGGTTGATTCTGTGTGCAAAGTGAAGGCTGCAATTAGAGATTTCTTTGCTAATAAGTATGCTAAAAGTGGTTTTTTTTAGACCAGTGCTTGATGATGTAGTGTTTAATCACATGTCTGTTGAGGGGGCTAATTCTCTTGAGGCACCTTTCTTGGACGAAGAGATTAAAGATGCGGTGTGGAGCTGTGATGGGGCTAAAAGCCCTGGGCCAGATGGGTTCAACCTGGGTTTTGTGGAGAGATGTTGGCATATTTTGAAGAATGATATCGACAATTTTTTGAAGGATTTCCATCGGTTTGCGTTTCTGCCTAAGGTTGTCAATTCCTCCTTCTTGACTTTAATCCTTAGAGTGACCAATCCTTTGGAGTTGAGTGATTATAGGCTCATCTGTTTGGTAAGTAGTTTGTATAAAATTATAGCGAAGTTACTGGCGGTTAGGCTGAAGAAGGTGGTTAGAGGTTTAGTTTCTCTAAATCAATCAGCTTTTGTGTCGGGGCGTTGCTTGTTGGATGGGGTTGTGGTGACTAATGAGGTGATCGATTTTGCGTATAAGGAAATGATGGAATATGTATTATTCAAAGTCGACTTTGAGAAAACGTATGATATTATTAATTGGGAGTTTCTTAGATTTGTGTTAATGAAGATGGGGTTTGGTAATATTTGGACGAAGTGGATGGATGCTTGCATCTTTAAGGGGTATTTGTCGATTTTGGTTAACGGGAGTCCAACTGAGGATTTTGAGATCAAGAGAGGTTTGATGCAAGAAGATCCGCTCACTCATTTTCTTTTTGTCTTAGTAGTGAATGGTTTAACTAGGTTGATTTATAAAGCTGCAGCAATTGGGGCTTATAGTGGTTTCCAGCTTGATGACGATACTTCGGTGGAAGTGATTCAATTTGCGGATGATACCTTAATGATAGGGGAAGGAGGTTGGAAGAACATTTGGAGTCTAAAGGCTATCTTGAGAGGGGTCGAATTAGTTTCTGGGCTTGGTGTGAACTATCATAAATGTCGGCTTATATGCATCAATGTCAGCCCTCACTTCCTGCTGGCTGCTGCAACCTTCTTGTCGTGTAAAATTGAATCTTCGTCTTTCAATTTTTTGTGTATTCCTGCTGGTAGTAATCCGAGGCGAGTTGCTACTTGGAAGCCAATTATCAAGAAATTCAGAGATAAAATAGATAAATGGAATGGTAGAACTCTGAGTGTGGCTAGAAGGATTTTTTTATTAATTCATCTTTGTCTAGTTTACCTGTGTTTTTGTTTTCCTTTTTTAAAGCTCTCGTTGCGGTGTGGAATGTTATCGATAATATAAGGAGGAGTTTTCTTTGGGGTGGTAAGGATATGAAGTCGAAAATCTGTTGGATTGAGTGGGATGTGGTTTGTAGGAAGAAGGAGCTAGGGGGTTTATGGATTAAGAGTATTAAGCATTTTAATCTTGCTTTGCTCAACAAGTGGAAGTGGAAAATGCTGTCAGATCCAAAAGCTATTTGGAATAGAGTTTTAAGAGCTCGGTACGGTTGTTTAGAACATTTTATTTTGTTGAATTCTAGTTGCGGGCAGAAGGTCGTTATTATTTGGTGGTCTGATTTGCTAAAAATTGGTGTTAGTCCTATTTTAAGGGAGTTTTCGTTTTCTGATAAAGTGCAGTTTAACCTCGATGACGGTTCGAAGACTCCTTTTTAGTATGCTAATTGGACAAATTCTGTTCCTTTTTCTGTTTCTTATCAGGATCTCTATCGGGAGAGTAGCAGAAAGTCTGTTGTTGTTGCTGAGATGGGGATTTGGGTTGAGGGTAAATGTGAATGGGGTGATTTTGGTCTGTAGCGTAACATAATTCAGCAGCAGTAAAGTTTTTGAGATTTTTCTCATTTTGGCTGGCTATACTCTCAATTTGGAAGAGTCTGATGTTGTGATTTGGGAGGGAGACTTGTAGAAAGTGTATGTGGTCAAATAGGCCTACAATTAAATGCTAGAGTTTGATATTGGGTTGATTCGTCAGGAGTTATTAAGGGCTTTTAGTTGGTTATGGTTGAATAAGGTTCCTGCTAAAGTTAAAGTTTTTATTTGGAAAGTTTTGTGGTGTAGGATTCCTTCGAAGATTGCTTTAAGGAATAGAGGAATCATGGTGGAACCATTGTGTCCTTTATGCAATTCGAGTGATGAAGATCCTGTTCACCTTCTATTTTGTTGTTCGTTTTCTTCCATGGTGTGGATACTTATTGGTAAGTGGCTTGGTGTTAATCTGAGTTTTGAAGGAGATGTTGAGAAATTCTTTTTGGATTAGAGTGGTGGAGGTTCTACCAAGATTGGTAGAGGGGCTGTTTGGATCGCGGTTGTTTGGGTCTCGTGGCTGGAGCGAAACAATCGCATTTTTAAATCTGTCTCTTGTAGTGTTGATGTTGTCTATTAGAACATTAAAATTATTTTTTGGAGGTGGGGGTGTATTAGAGATATTCACTATTCCAAGTCTTCTTTTTAGAATTTTGTATGAATCCTTTCTAGTCCTTTAGATTAGAGTTGGTAGGGAATCGCTCTTGTTGCTTGTAAGGGCTTGAATACCCTTTGTATTCTTTATTAATATCATTTGCCTTTAAAAAAAAACTACCGAATCCTTTTTTCTAGCGCATTTACATCCTTTTAAATGAACTGGCTTTGTTCAATCAGATTGAATTTATCCTTTAATATACTTTTTTGATATTAGTAGAAGACTCGTGCGTCCGTACGGGTATGAAAAAAAGTATGAGATATAATATTAGACATATTGATAGTTGAGTTATATTAAAATGTACATTAAGAATAATATTTATGTATGTTTTTTTTATCTAATTAATTGTATCTCGTGTCACTTTATAAAATATTTCAATCACATTTTAAATATTACAGTGAAAAGATTGAAATACACAATAATCAAGATTTTAAACTTTTTATTTTGAGAACAATATTTATGAATGCTTTCTTATTTGAATCTAATCGGTTGTATTTTGTGTTACTTCATAAATCTTTTCCTTTTTTGTTATATAAACCTTTTTATATAGTGATAGTGGGAAAATAATGGAATCTAATTAATTATCTTTCGTGTCACATTATTGAAAACAATATATATACTAGTTTTTTTGGTGGAATTTAACAGGATGTGTATCATGCGACTTTATAAACTATTCCAATAACATTTTAAAGATAAAATATTACTTAAAAATTATATAAAAATAATTAAAAATAAATTTAAATTTGATTTTTCAAATTTTACAATATATTAAACATGAAAGTCACTTTGGCTGGAATCAATTCCCAATCCACATCACAAACTCAATGTGTTATTGAAAGCAAAAATAGAAGTTTGACACAAAATTTGTCAAAAGGGGGAGATTGAAAGCACCTGTTGTTTGACTAAATTTTGCTAAAATATTCTGATGATAAACTTGAAGAATCTGCAGTAGAAAAAGATATCGAAGGAAATGTCTCGACATCCTGACTGACTTGGTAAGTTAGCAGGTTTTAATTTGTTGCAAGAATTAAGGAGCGGATCAAGGAAACACGGGATCAAAGATAGAAAGTCGAACAGAAGACTATATAAGGAGACTTAGACCTAGGGTTAAAGGACTGTACATTTGTATCACTTGTAACTTTGTAACCTGATTCTCTTGTGTTGAATAAGGGTTTAGGGTTTGAGAGTCGTTGGCTCTCTTAGGAGTTGTAAGTCTCCACTCTGTAATATGGGATGCAGAGTGGAAGGCATAGGTACCCAGAGTGGAAGGCAGAGTGGGATGCAGTTCTGATATTCAATGTATCAGTCTGCTATTGCGCCTCTGAGTTTAAAGTATTATGTAGCACAATGTCTTGACATGTGTTAGGACATCTACTATCTACATAGGCCAGAGTTTCACCTATCATGGTACTTTGATGACGGCGGGCTCGGTTGAGGAACTGCTGTCGGGCAGAGACCCAGCTCGATCCTGAGCGGGGTCCTGCCTTGGCTGGCATGCGACGCTTGTACCTGGGCGCGCATCGTAGTTGGGATGTTATTTTCGCTGTTTTGACGAAGAGAACCGACAATTAGGGACTTAGCTATAATATTGTTTTAGCTTTTCGGTGTTTCATGGTCGAACAAGTTCTTCCCCGTTGAGGTGTTCTAGGTAGTAGGCCCCATTCTCCGTTTTTTCTCGGACGCGATAGGGTCCTTCCCAGTTAGCGGCGAGTTTGCCTTCCCGAGAGTCCTTGTGGTTCCTTCTCAAGACCAGACTGCCCACTTGGAATTCTCGCCGTATCACTTGTGTTATGCCTGATTGTAATTTTTTGCTTTAATGAGGCTTCACGGAGGGCTGCTCCTGACCAGACCTCTTCGACGAGGTCAAGCTCCTCCCTCAGTGCCTTGTCGTTCATTTCCTCATCCAGGGGTGATTCAGTCCGCCTGGATGGTACGTGTATCTCGATAGGAATTACTGACTCAGCCCCGTAGGCCAAGAGAAAAGGAGTTTCCCTGGTTGAAGAGTGGGGGGTTGTACGGTACGCCCATAGGACGCTATGTGTAACACCCCTTCTATACCCCGTACAAAAACGGAATAAACTAATCTTATAAATAAAACATCAGAGCAAAGATTAAGTCATTTAGATATAAACAGAGATGTCACATCAACGTGAACTAAAACAAACTTGCTCATATAGATATATAACAACCTGATAGTCATATAAACATAGGAACTCAGTTCCAAAATATCATCGTTCAGTTACAGAATTAAAGCGGAACATCCATAACTGATGTCATCACAAAATATAAGTATGTCATATACATATTCATACAAAGCCACTATATACAAGCTAAAAGAAACATCTAATCTCGAACCCCGACTACCCGTGTTACATATCAGAGCCGACGGAACGACAAAAAGACGAAGACACTAATCTTCGCAAAAGTCCTCCAGCGTCTAATCTGCAATGCCATTACAGCATTAAACCACAGCAGAAGGGTGAGAAACAGGATTATAATATAATTGCATATCATTATAAAACACTTAGCAAAATATGCACAATTATTCTCACCACACAAATACGATACTTGTAAACAACACAAGACATATTAAACCCATTTCACACATCAATCACATAAGCATATACATTAACACAATGCATAACAAATCCTTCTCAAAATTCAACACATAAACATTCATGTAATGAATTATGCAAATGCACAGAGACCGACACAACGACTCTACGCATGCGGTACCAATCCAACCTTGTAATTCATTAGTCCCCCAGGAACTCTTGGAATCATCGCTCGTTACATAGAGTAACTCCCCGTCGGGCCTACGATGTTCCCCGTCGCTATAAACCATTATTTCAGGGCGTACGATGTTTATGGATTGCTTTCGACCACTATTTCAAGGCGCACAATCCGATTGCCATAGTCCACTATTTCAGGGCGCACAATCATTTGTGATTAATCGCTTCTACCATTATTTCAGGGCGTAAGACGATAAAACTGATTCATCTATGAATCTTCCAATGCAAGAATGCATATCATGATACTTGACACATTAATGACTCATGCCAACATCAAATGCTCATGCATTAACAATAATCATGTATTTCAAGTACATATAAAGTAATGCACACAATTGCCCAAAATGGCCACAAACACCAATATACCATTCCACAACCTCAAATTCCCATCCAAGAATCATCACACAAGCCATCTCATAACATATCATAATATGTCTTACAATATTGAAAAATAACTCAAAATTCCATTATTCGGTTTTTCGAAAAAGTCGGCTAAAAGTCGGCCAAAAATAATATTTTCTATCATCATCAAAAAGTACTCATCGACAGCTTCGATTCGGTATAAATAACTCTTAAATACGATAAACGGTTAACAAGATATGAATATTTCAAAATAATGCGAAAACGTAAACCGGACGCCCGACACTACGAAACGGTTCGTAAAAACTGTACCGATTGGACCAAGTTCAGACCCCAAAACTATTTTTCCTAGAAAGAACATCTCGTTAGCTTTCCAACGCTTCAAACGGGGGTTAAAACCGACTTACGGTTCAAGAGATATGAATTTCCGAAGTTTCCCCGACAAACCAGAATTTCTGCTTCAGCACAGTAGGTATCGATACATAGGCTTTATGTATCGATACATAAAGACCTCATGTATCGATCCCTAACTCGCATGTATCGATCCCTGCTGTAGTAAAAATTCCATTTTTCCCAATTTTCACAGTAGGGATCGATCCCTGGGATTATGTATCGATCCCTAACCCTGTTTTTCACAAAAAACCAGATTTTTCAAATTACAACTTTGCTGTCCTTTTCCCGAATCCCCGAAAACTCGACTAAATCGAACATTTTCACCGAAACAAACATATACACTTAACCACCAAATACATAAGAACAATTTAGAACACATAAACGAAATTTCTACGACGTTCGATTTTTCGATTAAATTTCAACCTTTCAAAAACCAGAATTTTCAAACATCACCAAATTGAATAAAAAACACGACATATGACGACCTAACCTTACTCGATACAACTACGTAATTTATTTCGAATTCTAACCGTGAAAACATCGGTTTTTATCGATTTCCTACAATTCGACCTAAACGGACAAAATAACGGAACATAACGAAAACTAACCAAAACATAACCAAACTTCACGAAACTTTAAACAGCAGCTCACATACATATAATCAACCAACACATGTATTTATACGACTTTTCGACCGTAAAAACATCGGTTTCTATCGAGTTCGTCCAATACGGCATAAACGGAAACATGTGGAAAACCAACCAAAACATCCATACAAAACATACATAATCATACACAATGATATAATAACCGAGTTTCGCACCCTTACCCGATTTAATCGTGTTCTAGAAAGTCGGGAGATTGATTTCTTCCTTCACAAGTTTTTCCTCTCTTTTCTTCTTTCTCTTCTCTTTTGGGAAACTCTACTAACTTTTCTTTTTCTTCTTTTTTTCTAAACTTATACTAACTATTTTCTTTTATATTTTCTTAACTTAAAAATTCTAAACATTTCTAATAAATATCTAAACTAACTATTATTAACTAACACTATTAATTATGAAATATGTCAAATACCCTCTATTCCAATTTTCCCCGCAAACTCTCAAAAACGGTAAAAATACACAATGTGCAAAAATAACATATAATCACACCAATTAGCAATTAACATAAATATTGCTCAATTAAAAATAAAGACTCGACCAATTAACACCAAAAAGCACGGGAAAATGAAATATTAAAAACGGACCGTTACAACTCTCCCCCACTTTAGAAATTTTCGTCCTCGAAAATATTACCTGATTCAAACAACTCCGGATACGACTCCCGCATCCGACTTTCCAATTCCCAAGTCAAATTGCCCTCAGCAGCGCCTCCCCACGCCACTTTCACAAGTGCAATCTCCTTGCCTCTTAACCTTTTCAACTCGCGATCTAAAATCCTCACCGGTAAAACCTCAACCGTAAGATTATCTCTTACCTCAACCTCATCTATCGGAATCACATGAGACGGATCTGGAACATACTTCCGTAGCTGTGAAACATGGAAAACATCATGTAGATTCGAAAGATTCGGTGGCAATGCTATCCTGTAAGCCACTGCACCAACTCTTTCGGATATCTGATATGGACCAATAAAACGTGAAGTAAGCTTCCTCGACTTCAAAGCACGTCCAACACCAGTCACCGGCGAAACCCTCAAAAACACATGGTTACCCGCTTGAAACTCAAGATCTCTTTTCCTTTTATCATGATAACTCTTTTGCCTACTCTGAGAAGCTTTCATCTTCTCCCGAATAAGTTTCACCTTTTCCGTCGTTTGTTGAACTAACTCAGGTCCAACTACTGCACTTTCACCAGATTCATGCCAACACAAAGGTGTTCGACATCTTCTTCCATAAAGTGCCTCAAAAGGTGCCATTCCGATACTAGAATGGAAACTGTTATTATACGTAAACTCGATCAATGAAAGAAAACTGTCCCAAACTCTACCTTGCTCAAGAACACAAGATCTCAGTAAATCTTCCAATGACTGAATTGTTCTCTCCGTCTGACCATCAGTCTGCGGATGATAAGCAGAACTCAATCTCAGCTTAGAACCTAACGCCTTTTGCAAACTTTCCCAAAATCTGGAAGTAAACCTCGGATCACGATCAGAAACAATACTCAACGGGACGCCATGTAACTTCACAACCACACTGATATAAATCTCAGCCAAACGCTCCATAGAATAACTGATATCAATCAGAATGAAATGCGCCGATTTAGTCAGTCTATCCACGATCACCCAAATAGCATTATGCCCACTCGGAGAATTAGGCAAACCCGTCACAAAATCCATCGATATACTATCCCATTTCCACTCCGGAATATCCAACGGTTGCATTAATCCTGCAGGCCTCTGATGTTCCACTTTCGACTTCTGACAAGTCAAACACGCATAAACAAACTGAGCCACATCTCGTTTCAAACCAGACCACCAAAATATTTTCTTCAAATCTTGGTACATCTTATTAGCACCAGGATGTATACTCATACTACTCCGGTGTCCTTCCTCAAGAATCATCTTTTTCAACTCTGCATCATCCGGTATACAAATTCTACCACGGAATCTCAAAATACCCTGATCATCCACTTTAAAGTCACCGTTCACTTCTTGATTTCCAACTAGCAACAAATCAACAAGTTTCAAGTCCAACTTCTGTTTCTCTATAACAGACAACAGAAAATCATTAGTGATCTTTAACATACCAAGCTTCACACTCTCATGTGAAAGCTCACAAACCAAACTCAAGTCTCGAAATTGTTCCAGAAGTTCCCACTCTTTCACCATCAAAGCAGATATACGCAAAGATTTCCGACTCAAAGCATCAGCTACCACATTAGCCTTACCAGGATGGTAATTCAAGCTAAAGTCATAGTCCTTCAGAAGTTCCAACCATCTCCGTTGCCTCATATTTAACTCTTTCTGATCAAACAAGTATTTTAAACTTTTATGATCACTAAAGACTTCGAATCTAGCACCGTAGAGATAATGCCTCAAAATCTTTAATACAAAAACCATCGCAGCTAATTCCAAATCATGAGTAGGATAATTCTTCTCATGAACTCGTAACTGCCTCGAAGCATAAGCAACCACCTTACCATCTTGCATCAAAACACCACCTAAACCAATCATAGACGCATCACAATACACCACGAATGATTCACTAGGATTCGGTAAGATCAAAATTGGAGTTGTAGTCAATCTCTTCTTCAGCTCGTTGAAACTCTCTTCACATCGAATATCCCAAATAAACGCCTTACCCTTACAAGTCAGTTGGGTCAACGGAAGTGCCAACTTGGAAAAACCTTCGATAAACCTTCGGTAATATCCAGCTAAACCCAGAAAACTTCGAATTTCAGTAACAGATCTAGGAGCCTCCCATTGTAGAACAGCCTCTACTTTGGATGGATCCACAACAATACCATTACCTGAAATCACATGCCCAAGAAAACTCACTTCTGACAACCAGAACTCACACTTGGACAACTTAGCAAAAAGTCTCTTCTCCTTCAGAATCTGCAACACAATTCGCAAATGCTCCGCATGTTCTTCCTGAGACTTAGAATAAATCAAAATGTCATCAATAAAAACAACAACAAAATGATCTAAATGCTCATGGAATATACGATTCATATACTCCATAAACACACCCGGCGCATTAGAAACCCCGAACGGCATCACAGAAAACTCGTAATGTCCGTATCGTGTCCTAAAGGCCGTCTTCTGAATATCCTCCTCTTTAACCCGAATCTGATGGTATCCTGACCTCAAATCAATCTTACTAAACACACTTGCACCCACTAGTTGATCCATCAAGTCATCGATCCTTGGAAGTGGATACTTGTTCTTAATCGTCACTTTATTCAACTGCCGATAATCGATACACAAACGCATACTTCCATCTTTCTTTTTGACCAACAAAACAGGAGCACCCCAAGGTGATACACTAGGCCTTACAAACCTCTTTTCCAACAACTCATTCAATTGTCTTTTCAACTCCACCAACTCAGATGCTGACATCCGATATGGTGCCATAGATACAGGTCTAGTACCAGGAACTAGGTCTATAGAAAACTCCACCTCTCTTTCTGGCGGCACATCTGAAAAATCATCCGGAAACACCTCCTGAAAATCACACACAACAGGAAAACTTCCAATTGCAACTTGACTCTCCACAGACAACGATGCAAACAATCCAAACAACTGAGCTTCCTCCGCCAAAAGTTTCTTCAACTCTTTGGTAGATAAGAAACCAGATTCCCTTTCTTCTTCAAGAGAAGGAAATCTCACCCGCTTAAGATAACAATCAAGATGAACACGATTGAACTCTAACCAGTTCATTCCCAGAATCACATCCAAACCCTTCAATGGCAAACATACCAAGTCCATCACAAAATCTCTACCAAAAATTGTCAAAGGACAACTTAAACAAACGAAAGAAGTAGTTACCGACCCCAAAGCTGGAGTATCGATAACCATCTCTCCACCCATCTTAGACAACACCAAATTCAAACGTTTCGCACAATCAATCGAAATAAACGAATGAGTCGCTCCAGTATCAATAATAGCAATTAAAAGATTACTATTAATAAAACAAGTACCTCTGATCAAACGATCTGCATTAGTAGGCTGAGCTCCCGCCAATGCAAATACTTTCCCTCTAGGTTGAGCTTGCTTCGGTTTCGTGCACCTCGTACTAACATGGCCAACTTCCCCACAATTATAACATGTAACCCCATTCTTCCTCCTACAATCAGCAGCCACATGACCCTTCAAACCACAATTAGCACACTTATCCACATTATTCATATTCCTCTTACATTCCGATATACGATGACCTAAACCACCACAATTGTAACATTTCACAGCAGAATTCATTCCTCCACCACTAGGCTTCCTATCAAAAGTAAACTTCTGTTTCCCTTTATCAACAGGGGTAGCATAAGGCCTACCTCTGAACTGCCCATTTCCTTTCTTATCATTCAGATTCTTGTAATGAGTAGCACGCGCTTTGCTATCCTCATCAAAAATCCGACTCTTGTTCACCAACACTGAAAACTGTCTTATCTCCTGATAACCGATACCTTGCTTGATTTCTGGCCTCAAGCCATTCACAAATTTCAAACACTTAGACCTCTCAGAACCAGCCGTATTATAATTGGGACAAAACTTCACCAGTTCCTCAAACTTAGCAGCATAATCCGCAACAGAGGAATTATCCTGCTTCAGTTCAAGAAATTCAATTTCCTTTTTACCTCTCTCATCTTTCGGAAAATACTTTTCAAGAAAAGCATCTTTGAACACAGCCCATGTAACCACTATCTCATCCTCCTCAAACCTCTGAGAAGCATTCGCCCACCAGTCCTCAGCTTCCTTTTCCAACATATGAGTACCAAACTGCACCTTCTGATCCTCGGAACACCTAATGAAACGGAAGATCTTCTCAATCTTCTTCAGCCAAATCTGTGCTCCCTCAGGATCATGAGTACCCTTGAAGCTCGGTGGATTATTCTTCTGAAACTTATCCATACTACGCGATTCCTCGTCCGCCGCAGCATTGGGTAAATTCTGCATCGCTTGCGCCATAGCTTGCATGGCCGCAGTCATAGCAGCATCGCGTCTTCCCGCCATAATCTGAACATTCCCAATGATAGCAAATTATGGTTAAACAACCACTCAACAGAGTGCAACAGTCCAACAACGACACAAAGACACGGCCGGACAGACCAAACAGACACTGGCTCTGATACCACTTAATGTAACACCCCTTCTATACCCCGTACAAAAACGGAATAAACTAATCTTATAAATAAAACATCAGAGCAAAGATTAAGTCATTTAGATATAGACAGAGATGTCACATCAACGTGAACTAAAACAAACTTGCTCATATAGATATATAACAACCTGATAGTCATATAAACATAGGAACTCAGTTCCAAAATATCATCGTTCAGTTACAGAATTAAAGCGGAACATCCATAACTGATGTCATCACAAAATATAAGTATGTCATATACATATTCATACAAAGCCACTATATACAAGCTAAAAGAAACATCTACTCTCGAACCCCGACTACCCGTGTTACATATCAGAGCCGACGGAACGACAAAAAGACGAAGACACTAATCTTCGCAAAAGACCTCCAGCGTCTAATCTGCAATGCCATTACAGCATTAAACCACAGCAGAAGGGTGAGAAACAGGATTATAATATAATTGCATATCATTATAAAACACTTAGCAAAATATGCACAATTATTCTCACCACACAAATACGATACTTGTAAACAACACAAGACATATTAAACCCATTTCACACATCAATCACATAAGCATATACATTAACACAATGCATAACAAATCCTTCTCAAAATTCAACACATAAACATTCATGTAATGAATTATGCAAATGCACAGAGACCGACACAACGACTCTACGCATGTGGTACCAATCCAACCTTGTAATTCATTAGTCCCCCAGGAACTCTTGGAATCATCGCTCGTTACATAGAGTAACTCCCCGTCGGGCCTACGATGTTCCCCGTCGCTATAAACCATTATTTCAGGGCGTACGACGTTTATGGATTGCTTTCGACCACTATTTCAAGGCGCACAATCCGATTGCCATAGTCCACTATTTCAGGGCGCACAATCATTTGTGATTAATCGCTTCTACCATTATTTCAGGGCGTAAGACGATAAAACTGATTCATCTATGAATCTTCCAATGCAAGAATGCATATCATGATACTTGACACATTAATGACTCATGCCAACATCAAATGCTCATGCATTAACAATAATCATGTATTTCAAGTACATATAAAGTAATGCACACAATTGCCCAAAATGGCCACAAACACCAATATACCATTCCACAACCTCAAATTCCCATCCAAGAATCATCACACAAGCCATCTCATAACATATCATAATATGTCTTACAATATTGAAAAATAACTCAAAATTCCATTATTCGGTTTTTCGAAAAAGTCAGCTAAAAGTCGGCCAAAAATAATATTTTCTATCATCATCAAAAAGTACTCATCGACAACTTCGATTCGGTATAAAGAACTCTTAAATACGATAAACGGTTAACAAGATATGAATATTTCAAAATAATGCGAAAACGTAAACCGGACGCCCGACACTACGAAACGGTTCGTAAAAACTGTACCGATTGGACCAAGTTCAGACCCCAAAACTATTTTTCCTAGAAAGAACATCTCGTTAGCTTTCCAACGCTTCAAACGGGGGTTAAAACCGACTTACGGTTCAAGAGATATGAATTTCCGAAGTTTCCCCGACAAACCAGAATTTCTGCTTCAGCACAGTAGGTATCGATACATAGGCTTTATGTATCGATACATAAAGACCTCATGTATCGATCCCTAACTCGCATGTATCGATCCCTGCTGTAGTAAAAATTCCATTTTTCCCAATTTTCACAGTAGGGATCGATCCCTGGGATTATGTATCGATCCCTAACCCTGTTTTTCACAAAAAACCAGATTTTTCAAATTACAACTTTGCTGTCCTTTTCCCGAATCCCCGAAAACTCGACTAAATCGAACATTTTCACCGAAACAAACATATACACTTAACCACCAAATACATAAGAACAATTTAGAACACATAAACGAAATTTCTACGACGTTCGATTTTTCGATTAAATTTCAACCTTTCAAAAACCAGAATTTTCAAACATCACCAAATTGAATAAAAAGCACGACATACGACGACCTAACCTTACTCGATACAACTACGTAATTTATTTCGAATTCTAACCGTGAAAACATCGGTTTTTATCGATTTCCTACAATTCGACCTAAACGGACAAAATAACGGAACATAACGAAAACTAACCAAAACATAACCAAACTTCATGAAACTTTAAACAGCAGCTCACATACATATAACCAACCAACACATGTATTTATACGACTTTTCGACCGTAAAAACATCGGTTTCTATCGAGTTCGTCCAATACGGCATAAACGGAAACATGTGGAAAACCAACCAAAACATCCATACAAAACATACATAATCATACACAATGATATAATAACCGAGTTTCGCACCCTTACCCGATTTAATCGTGTTCTAGAAAGCGGGAGATTGATTTCTTCCTTCACAAGTTTTTCCTCTCTTTTCTTCTTTCTCTTCTCTTTTGGGAAACTCTACTAACTTTTCTTTTTCTTCTTTTTTTCTAAACTTATACTAACTATTTTCTTTTATATTTTCTTAACTTAAAAATTCTAAACATTTCTAATAAATATCTAAACTAACTATTATTAACTAACACTATTAATTATGAAATATGTCAAATACCCTCTATTCCAATTTTCCCCGCAAACTCTCAAAAACGGTAAAAATACACAATGTGCAAAAATAACATAATCACACCAATTAGCAATTAACATAAATATTGCTCAATTAAAAATAAAGACTCGACCAATTAACACCAAAAAGCACGGGAAAAGGAAATATTAAAAACGGACCGTTACACTATGCAGTTCCTCGACCCAAGCTTTTTTCGTTTCATCTAGCCTTCACTTGAGGCCTCGTAGGATTACTCGATTCGCTGCTTCAGCTTACCCATTAGTCTGGGGGTGTTCGACGGACGCGAAGTGTTATTTCGTGCCCAGTTGAGCGACGAAATCCTTGAACCTCCTGTCTGTGAACTGTGTCTCATTGTCCGTGACAATTGCTTGGGGAATGTCAAAGCGTGCAAGGATATTCCGCTTGTAGAAACGAAGTATGTTAAGGTTCGTTATCTTGGCTAGAGATTCCGCTTCTATCCACTTCGTGAAGTAGTCAACGCCTATTATTAAGTACTTGTTCTGGTTTGATCCTACTACGAATGGCCCTAGGATGTCTAGGCCCCACCAGGCGAATGGCCACGGGGAAGACATAACTTTGAGCTCGTTAGGTGGAGCTAGGTGCATGTCCCCATGCTGTTGGCATTTGTTGCACTTTTTTACGTGCTCTTTTGCATCTCACTGCATGGTTGGCCAGTAGTACCCTGCTCGAAGGGCTTTCCGGGCAAGGGATCTCCCCCCGAGATGTTGGGCATTGATTCCTTCGTGGATCTCGCGCATGACGTGGGCGACCATCTCTTCCTCAACGCATTTGAGTAGAGGGATGGAGAACCCTCTCCTGTAGAGTTTGTCTTCGACCAGGACGTAGGAGCAGGCCCTGCGCTTGACTGTGCTGGCTTCTTTGGGGTCGGACGAAATTTCGTCCCTAGCGAGGTAGTTGTAAACGGGAGTCATCCAGTAGTTGCTGTCGCCGATGACCTGCACGTCGAGGCTCGGAGATGTCTTTTCGATAATGGGTCAAGGAAGCATCTCCTGGATGACAGACTTGTTTCCGCCCTTTTACTTCGTGCTCACCAGCTTAGACAACACGTCTGCTCTGACGTTATGTTCGCGGGGAACGTGCTTTACTTCTATCGTAGCGAACTTTGTCATTTTTTCTTTGACCAGGGCTAAGTATTTAGATCAGTTTTCGTTTTTTGCCTGGTATTCTCCTCGAACTTGAAGGGCCACGAGTTGTGAATATGTGCAGATGACGACTTCTTTTGCCCCTAGATCTTCGGCCAGACGCAGGCCGGTGAGGAAAACCTCGTATTCAGTCTGGTTATTAGACGTGGGAAAGGATAAGGTGAGTGATACCTCTACGATGATTCCCTCGTCGTTCTCCAAGATGGTACCTGCCCCGCTCCATGCCGAGCTAGATGCTCTGTCAACGAAGATGGTCCACTTGTATGCCCCGCAGAAGGGGGAATCTGTGACATCTCTGCGACGAAGTCAGCCAAAGCCTGGGCTCTGAGGGCTTTTCTACTTTTATACTGAATGTCGATCTCAGACACCTCTAACGACCATTTGAGCATTCTGCCGGCCATATCTTGTCGCCCCAGCAGTTGCTTCACGGGTTGGTCTGTCCGGACCACGATCGTGTGGGCCAGGAAGTAGTGCCTCAGTCTTTGCGCAACGTTAATGAGGGCCAATGCTACCTTCTCTATATGCTGGTATCCCAGCTCTGGTCCCTGCAATGCTTTTCTTGTGAAGTATATAGGTCTTTGCCCGTCAGGCGTTTCACGGATGAGGGCGACGCTAACGGCCTCGGTTGCTACGGCGAGATAGAGGTACAGAGTTTCGCAGTTGTCTAGCCGAGAGAGGACTGGTGGCTCTGACAGTGATTGTTTCAGATGGAGGAGAGCCCGATCGCATTCCTCTGTCCATTCAAACGCTGCTTCCTTGCAGAAGAGTTTGAAGAAGGGCAGAGCATGCTGGGCAGACTTGGCCACGAAACGAGACAGAGAAGCGAGCATCCCGTTGAGGGATTGGATAAACTTCTTCGAGTTAGGTATTGGAAATTCGGAGAATGCCTTGCACTTGTCGGGGTTGGCCTCGATTCCTTGCTCTGTTAGATAGAAGCCGAGGAACTTGCCCGCCCGTACCCCGAACGTGCATTTTTCTGGGTTGAAACGCGTTTAGTATTTCCTGGCCTGTTCGAAAACTTTTCTCAAATGGGCCATGTGATCGGTCTCCTCGTGGGATTTCATGATCTTATCCTCCATGTAGACTTTGAGCATGTCGCATATCTCTCCCCGGAAGACCTTGTTCATCATTCTCTGGTAGGTTGCACCGGCGTTCTTTAGGCCGAAGGGCATTACGTTGTAGTAATAATTGTCCGATTCGATTATGAAGGCCGTGTATTTTTTATCGCTTATCGCCATTGGTATTTGATTGTAGCCCGAATAGGCATCCTTGGATGATAATAGTTTGAAACTGGCAGAGTTATCAACAAGTTTATCAATATTGGGGAGGGGGTAGGCATCTTTTGGGCATGCCTTATTAAGATCAGTATAATCAACACACATACGCCAATTTCCATTAGATTTTTTCACGAGTACAACGTTGGACAACCAAGTGGTGTACTTAGCTTCCGAGATAAATTTTTCCTCGAGGAGGTCTTTTACAGCTTGTTCGACAGCCTCCATTTTTTCTGGAGACTGCTTTCTCCTACGATGTACTACTGCTTTGACGGCGGGGTCAATCATGAGTTGATGGCAGGCGACAGCAGGATCCAAGCTGGACATTTCTGCGGCACTCCAAGCGAACAAGTCTGCATTCTCTCGGAGGCACGCCTTGTGTTATTTCTTCGCGATGTCGGGGAGGCCGGTCCCTATCTTTACTCCTCGCTGAGGATCATCACCAAGCAGGACGAGCTTGAAGTCGCCATCCGAGATTGGTCGCGTCGGATGGGAGCTGTAGCTGGTCTAGGCAGATGAGCTGCTCGGGCAAACCTGGTCCTCCTTCTGGTCATCTTCGGAGAAGTGGTTGTCGAGGTCGACGGAGTCAGCGCGTGGCAGTGACTTGGCTTCCTTTGAGCTGTTGGGCAAGGCTGGCTTGCTAGACGTCTTTGGGTTGGCAGCGATGGCGTTGAGTCCCTTGGTGGCTGCTTTGAAGCATCGTTGCGTAGCTTCGATGTCCCCGTGTAACGTAGCGACCATACCTTTTGAAGTGTAGTACTTCATTTTGAGATGGACGGTTGGTGGCACAACTACTAGCTCGGCCAAAGTTGGTCGTCCAAATATGCACTGATAGAGAGACGGACAGTCAAGTACCAGGAACTGAACTTTAATGGATCTGGCTGTCTCATCAGATCCAAAGGTCACGATCAACTCAACGTACCCCCAGGGTTTCGTGATCGACCCGTTGAACCCTTGCAGTTCAGAACCCACGTATGGAGTGAGGTGCGATTCGTCCAGCTGGATGGTTGAAAACAACTGTGAGTAGATAATGTCGATCGAGCTGTCTTGGTCGACTAAGATCCTGCGAACGTCAAAATTGGCCAGTTGGGCTCTGACGAGCAGAGGAATACTTGAGTTCGGGGTCCCTCCGAGGAGTTCTTCCCGGTAGAAAGAGATAGGGACTGATCTCTTCGGGGCATTGTCGAGCATTGTTACCTTGTTGGAGCTCGTGCTGATCAGGTGCTCGAACTTTCTCTTCACGGAGCCCATGATGACTTTGTTAAAGCCTCATCCGGAGATGACCATCGCAGAGGGGAAAGTCTCCTATGGGCTATGGGTTGCGAAATACACGAGAGCACTGAGCTCGTCTAGAACATAGAAATCCTCCGGTCGTGATATACTCATGGCGACTTAGAGGTTGGTTTCTTCCGAGGAAGACACCTCTTCCTCTACTTTCTTTGACTCCTGGTCATCTTGCCGGGGAGCCTCCTTCTTCTTCGTAAACTGCTTCAGATGGCCGTCCCTGATCAGTATTTCTATGGCATCCTTTAAGTGAATGCAATCTTCGGTGGTGTGCCCGTGACTCTTGTGGAAACGACAGTATTTTGATTTATCGGCGTTGGGCTTGGCCGGGTACCTGCTTGAGGAATCGAACTCCCGCTTGTTTAAACTCTGAGTTAGCACATTCGGAGATAATCTTTTCCCTGGAGACAGTCAGGGGAGTGTAATCGTGGAACCGGCCAGAGGGCCCCTTGTTGTCCCGGGATTCCGGGGGAAGGTCTTCGCACCTTCTCTCCCCTCGACGGGATGTCAAGGGCTCATCGCCTTTGGAGGCCCGAGCACTTTCCTGATGGCGCGAGGACCGGGCAGAGTTGGCCGCTTCCTTTTCCTCGTACTGAATATATGCATGCGCCTTAAGGAGGAAGGCATTCATGCTCCTTAAGGGTGTGAGGCCAACAACTTTAGAAAATTCTGAATGAGGGCGAAGTCCTCGTTCGAGCAAGAATTTCTTCATGTCGCCGGTGGTGGGGACTTGCACCGCTTCTTTATTAAACCTCTCAATATATGCTCGGAGAGGCTCATCCTTTCCTTGAATTAAGGCCTCAAGGGAGGCTTCGGTCTTCGGATGACGGCGTGATGCAGTAAAGTTTCTGGAAAACATCTTGCCAACCTGTTTCCACGATGTGATGGACTCCTCGGGCAGTTGTTTGTACCAGGTCATTGCCCCTTTTTGGAGCGTGGTCGGGAATAGGCGACATTTGATGGAGCCCCGGACGCCACGGTAGTCTAGCAGTGCGTCGATATTCTCAATGTGTTCATCTGGGTCAGTTATTCTGTCGTAAGTGCCCAAAGATGGTGGTTTCTCCAAGCCTTTGGGGAGGCGTGTAGCTAGGATCTCCTGAGATAATGGGCCGAGTGGCTCATCGTCACTGCTGGAACTGGTCCTGGAATGGGAGCGGATGTTTCGCTCGGGGACGTGACAACGACTTCTACGGGGTGACGGTGTTCGTGTCCGGCCTTTTGATCTGACCGGGGGTGAACGTTGGTCCCTCCGGGTTCTCTTGTTGCCCGGGAAATATTGGTTTCGCAAGGAAACATGATCACGCTTCCGAACGACATGGGACTCTCAGCTTCCCGCCGGGGATGTGGACTTTTGGATCGTCGTCGATCCTTTCTCGGCTGAGGGGATCTTGAACGGGCAGACTCTTCCAATGTCCCAATCCTCTCGTTTTGTTGGAGGATCAAAAGGTTGGTCTTGTTGATTGCTTCAAGGAGGGCCACCACGGCCGGATCGGCATTGGGTGGAGCTGGAACGGGCTGGAGGGCCAGTAAAGGCTGGTCTTTAACGCAATCAGTACGAGTGGGGGAGGGAGACGCAGTAGCTCCGTCTCTCAAACGACGGGCGTCTCCTCTAAGGAATAATGTAGATCCGTCAGCATCAGTTTTGTTGATGGGGAGAAAAGAAAGATTGCGAGCATCTTGGACGTGATCTTGGGAAGCTATGATCGTAATCTTGGACAGAAAATTTGTTTTGGTCTTTGAATCTGAGGTGGATGTTAAGACGAGGATAACAAAATTCCCACAGACGGCGCCACTGATCGTGAAGACTGATCATATCTTGAAATGGGCCAAGAAGAACATCTGTGATGCTGGATGTGTGAGATGAGGAGGGGGTGTACCTGCAAGGCACTCCGATGCTAAAGTAAGAATCGGGAGAGAGAAAGGCAAGTACAAAAGTATGAGTTTCTTAGTATGATTTTGGATACCTGACCCTCTCATGTGAGAGGGTTTTTATAATGCCCCCAATGCGTGGCCAACGGTCCCTATCTTCGGGGCGAAATAACCATTTTCTGAAGAATAGGTAACTGCCAAAAACTAGTTGTTATGACAGGCAGAGATGCCCAAAACTAGCCGTTGCCACGGGCAAAAGCGTAGTTCCGGACACAGACGTCATGACCGTTCTTGGATGACGGAGTCGTGCGTAACGGGCAGGAATGCCGGAGAGGAGCAAATGACCTTGAGGTTCATCTGGCCATACGTTCCCGGTAGAGGGACAAAAAGGTAAATGCTGCCCCACCTCAGTTGAACCTAGGCAATTGGGTCGTTCTGGGAGCAGAAGTGGATTGGGCCATACCTAGCCATTGGTCCAATCCAGAACAATAATCATTGTGATAATTTTGAGATATCGAGTCAGTCATGGATTGAGGTCCACTAGCGAGCAAGACAATACAAGCACACCTCCAATTATGAATTGCTTTGTACTAAAAGAATTATCAAGAAATGCATATTTGGGTGGAAATCGCCTCTAACATGTGTAGCGAGTGATTTTTGGATGTGGTTGCGAAGCACGATCGCTCTAGTACTACAGTTCGATTCATTTTTTATCCTATTAAAGCATATGAAGGAAGGGAAATAGATGTCTCCAACTAACCCTGCTTGCATACTGAGGTTAAACAGTCAAAACTGTTGGTTTACAGATGCTACAAAGATTCGGGGTTTGTCCTAGGTTTATTTTGTTAACGAGGGGGTGCTTTAGGCTATCGGTTGAGATGTTAGGACAGATATATATATGAAAGTATGGGATTTTGGGTTTTTGTTTAGTGTGCCCGCTAAGATTTTTCTTTCAATCTTATGCCTACGTATTCCCGTTTACCGAAACAGGGAAATCAGAGCGTTCGTAGTTCCTCCTATTATATGGGAGGAAATGGTTGTTTTGGTGTCTTGTTCAAAGCCCAAGACGTGAAGTGAAAGGTGTTTTGTATCTTGTTCAAAGCCCAAGATGTGAAGCTAAAAGGCCTCAACTTTAGAGAGAATTTGTCATCTCTAAAGAGGGGTTTGTTTGTCACAACTGTTTATAAAGGAGAATTACTTTAACCGGGATTTGTGAATCCGACAATGCCATAATTTCCTTTATAGGGGATTTCAACCTGGAGGAGAAGACTTTAACTCAGTGTAGAGCAATGCTATCTTTCCTTAGGAATCTCTCATACTAAAAGAGGGACAGTGACATGGATGTAGATGATCAAGAGGCTTGCCGCTTACAACAATTAGATGAAGGGGAAAGAGTTGTTGATGTTTGTGTACTGTGAACGAGGCACATCTTTGATGCTAAAAGGTTAATTGGATTAACTAGTGGTTTTCTTATACAAAGCCTAAGAGAAGGCTATTATGTGTCTCGTACAAAGCCCGAGAGAGAGGCTAAAAGGTTTTGACTCAACGAGGGAATCTTTTGGTATCTAGTATAAAGCCCGAGATGGAGGCTATTTGACTCAACAAGGGAGTTTTGTATCTCGTACAAAGCCCGAGATGGAGGCTAAAATTTGCTTGGCTCAATAAGAACCTTTTTGTATCCCGTATAAAGCCCGAGATGGAGGCGAAAGGGTGATTGACTCAATGAGGGAGTCTCTTATGTGTCTCGTACAAAGCCCGAGAGAGAGGCTAAACGTTGTTTACTCTGCTGGGGAGAATCATTGTATAAAGCCCAAGAGAGAGGCTAACTTCACTGGAGAATGATCATTGTACAAAGCCTAAGAGGAGGCTATGGCGACTGTTCAGTTAAGTGACAGGTCCAGTATACTGATTTTTAAAGAGAAAATCAATTTTTATATGAGCAACACTGTACTCGAGGATTTGATTCGAGGATCCGGGCTATTCCTGTTCTTTAAGGAATTGGGAAATCCGAAGGATATTGAGACTGTCCGAGTCTACGGGTTTTCTTCCTATTTAACGAAGGGGTCCCTTGAGAATGTCTTTGAGACTCAAGGAGATTAGACTGTCCAAGTCTAGAGTGTCATCTTTTGTACTGTGCTTTGAGAAACAGTAGTAGACTCTATGAAATGACTGTTCTATGCAGATGACTAATTTCTGTTCCTATACCTCTAGGAGGTCGTCGGGACAATTTGTACGAAGCCCAAGAGGAGGCTGGAAACTTTTAAGAAGCCAACGGGTCCTTGTACGATGCCCAAGAGGAGACTATCATTCCCGGAGGAAAAGATCATTATACGAAGCCTAAGAGGAGGCTGTGAATACTTCTAAGAAGCCGGTGGGTCCTTGTACTAAGCCCAAGAGGAGGCGCGGTTGCTTTTAGGGAGCCTGTAGGTCCTTGTACGATGCCCAAGAGGAGGCCGATGCTTTTAAGAAGCCCGTGGGTCCCCAAACCCCGAGAAATTCAAGGCAAGCTATTCACAAGGAATAGATCAAGTCAGGAAAGTTCGAGAATTTGGAAGAAACTCAAAGATTCCATTCACGGAGAATACATTCATCTCTGGGAATAGAGTTTCTTGACAATTCCTAATGAGGACAGCCGAAGAGAAGACTGTATCTGGTGATCCTATTGGGGATCTAGTTGTCTATTTCTACGAATAAACGAAACGGCGTCACCTAGTTCTAGACGTAGTGGTCGGGGAAACTCTAAATATCTATACTATTATTACACAGTTGATATGAGTTTATGAAAGAAGACTTACAGCGAAACAGCCCCACAATACAGTTATATGTATATGAAAGCGGTAAATGAAAGCAATAACCACTTACTCGGTTGTAGAGCTTCCATGTTGTTTGGTTAGTTATTCAACAAAGAAAGATTGAAAACAACAGTATATTCAAAATCAAAGGAGAAAGTGCTTTGAATAAGAAAGATTTGGGGGCTTACAGCTCAAAGAGAGACCCAGGGTTTTATCAGTGAGCGCACTATTTGAATTTGTACAGAGGGACTTATACAAGTGACTGTGGCCCAAAAATTGTTTTCTGTACAAAGGGGTGGCTCTTACACTCTCTCAAGAGGCCCAAAAAGTTTTAAAGAAAAAGAGTGGGGCTTATAACACGAGGGTAGGCCCAATTGATTTTTTCGTTAAAAATGGCGATCGCGCCGAGGTTTTCTTTTAACGCAGAGGGACTTATACAATAAGTGAGGCCCAAAATGATTTTGGTTAAAAGGGGGTTGGGTCTTACACTCTATTAGAGGCCCAAAAAGTTTTAAATGGGTCTTATAGCTCGAGGAGAGACCCAAAAGGTTATTTTTCAAAAGGCGACGATCGCGCCGTTTGTTTTTGACGGTATCGGGACTTACACAATACACTGAGGCCCAAAAATGGTTTGGTCAAAAAAAGGATTGGGTCTCACACTCTATTAGAGGCCCAAAGTGTTTTGAAAATGATTTATGAGGGTTGAATTAATCCAAAAACCCTAATTTGTTTTCAAAATGTGTTTTAATTGAATAAAAATTCAATTAAAATGATCAAAATTGTTTAACATAGGAAAAAGAAATTGTAATATTGGATTAATGCTTCAAAAATTAAGTATTGACCTACAAAATAATTAGAAAGCATTAAAAGTTGCAAAATCAAGGTGGAAAAAATATTTTAAATGTTAAAAACAATTAAAACATTAATTCTTTGCAAAAATATCAATTATACAAAATAAATAATATTTTTGGGATTTTTTGGGAAAATAAAATATTTTAACATTTTTGTGAATTATTAAAAAAAGAATCAACTCAAAATCATTAAAACTCAGAGAGAAATTAATTTTTGAATCAATTAAATAAAATCACAAAATTCAAATATTTGAATTTATGAAAATGGCGCCAAGAACATGGACCAAGAACACGCGCGTTTTCTGCCTTGCCCAGATTTGCATTTTCTATCCAATCTCACTGAATACTTGATTATATCATGCAATCCACATATCAATATGCTCGTCTCAACCTCACGATCATGTTTATGACAATTAATTTCATTTAAATTAAGCATAAAACAAGAAATCACGATAAATTCTTATGAACCCTAATTTCTGCATGAAGGCTGGGATTCTTAATACACGATTCAAACAAAGTAATTACTTGAGGAGAAACATTTCATGCATGATTATGAACATTTGGCAAAAGTATTGTGCGAGGAAATATGCATAGATTGAGAGATGACCAAGTTTAAGCTTACCTCTAGGTCGTGACAGCAAGAACAAATTGATTTCTGAGTAGGAGGTGTTACAGCTGAATTGTGATGATCTGGACAGCTTCCCTACACCCTATGGAGTGTGTTTGAATGCTTGGACTTGACTGAGAATGGCTGGATCATTTCCTGGCATCTCAACTGCACTTTGGTTAAAACCTAGAGCAATTGACTGGTGATTCTAAGAAATCAGTGTTCCAGTTGTTGTTTAAGTGTTTGATCAGCTCACATATGATGTATATGAGGTGTGTGTGTGATTGGTTTGAGTAGAAATGCTCTCTAATGAAAAACCCGATAGTGACTTGCTAAGAAAGGCATTTTTTAGAGTGAGAAGTGGTTTTTGAGAAAGGCAAGTGTTGTAGGCCTTTGGTGTACTTAAACTGATCACAATTGAGCTCTATTTATAGTAGAGTAAGTTTGTTTTGGGATCCATAGTGAATGGCAACTGCAGCAGGTGTTTGTTCAATGTTGGCCAATGGAAATCCAAGTCTCCTCTAGCCATTGACTAGAGGTTAGGGCCCAGGGCTGTGGTTCCCTTGGTCTTGGATAAGTCTTGACTGAATTCAGTTGCAAATGGCTCAGTCCATGCCACCTTGATGCTTCCATTGAATGCTCTAATCCAAAATTGGAGTCTTGTCCCTATTTTGGCCATTCTAGGTTCAACATGTTATTTCTTGTTCCAAGGACTTTGGAGGCTTGTCTCAGTGATTGTCCCCTTTAGATTCAATCCTCAGAGGTGTCCAAGTGGATAGGAGCATTTGAATTTGGCTGATTTTGGCAAATCGACCAAAAATGCAAATTCTGCCTTGCTTTGACAGATTTCAGCAAGGCAACTTTCCAATGTCATATCTCTTGACTCAAATTGAATTTGGTAATGTTCTTGGTCATTTTTGAAAGCCCTTACATGATACAACAACTGTTTGAACATATTTGGTTTTGATCTCTTTTGAATCAAAGTGAAAAATCCCCCTACATTTGGCAAAAAGTAGGGTAAAATCTGACTTAGTGAAATTTTCACTAAGTGTTGGAACAAAGTGACTTTTCTTGATTTTGATCACTCCATAACTCAAAATCCATGAGGAGTTGGAATTAGGTCTAGTTGAAGTTTTTGTAGAGGGCAATGAGATCTACAAATCAAGCCTTGGATGGGAGAAAATGGCTTTGTGGTTTAGGAGTTATGACCCTCCAAAGTTAGTACCCTAGCCACTTTATTTTTAACTTAGAAAATTTTCTAAGTTTTTTATGGTTACCCCTTTTACAAGTTACCCAACTTTTCTTGATTTTTCTTGATGAATGATGATTCAAATCATACACTAACATCATTTTAGGGTTAAAAATCCATTTTGGTGAAAAATCTCAAAAAGTCAAAGTTGACTTTTGTGCACAGTTGACTTTTTATCAGATGAATTCCAAACTGTGCAATTCTTCATGAAATCATGTCCTTGACCTAAATCAAACTTGATGGACATGTTCCATGGGTGTCATAGGGTATATTGAATCATGTCTTAGGGCTTGGGAGCATGTCCTGGTCAAAAGTCAAAGTTACAGTTGACTTTTTCCTTAAAACCCTAACTGTGGTGCAGATGAAATTGAAACTTGTTGCTCAAGCTTCTTGGATCAATCCATTGTTCCAAATGGATTAATATAGTATATTAGAGACCCTCAAACCCTCTCTTGAGGTCTTGGCTCATGGTTTGTCCCAAAAGTCAACTTAGGGGTGAATTAGGTCAAGAAATCCTAATTCCTGATTTTTGATGAATGCATCCCCTGAGGCAAAATTGACTTGATGATTGGGTCCATGAGGTTCCATGGAGCATATTAGGTTATGTTTTGGATCAGTGGCTTGTACCCAAATGAAAAAATTCCATCTGGAGGCCCTGGTCGACCAAAACCCTAATTTGGTGACACTGTCGATCTTGAGACTTAATCCACCTAGAAGGGAGCAGCCTTATGCTTAATCCTTGAAGTGGGAGTCCTTTTGATCCATTGTGGATGTTTGAGAGGTTAGACAAGTTGAAGATCATGTCATTCCTTGATTGATCCATTGTCTAAGCACTCAGAGAGGGCTTGAAACCCTAATTTTTATTGTAGTGAATGCTCACCATTCTTTGGGGAGACTGATGAAGTATGATGGTTCCTCCATATTGTGATGATGATTGACACAATGATGGGAATCTTAGTGGTCAAAATTTGGGGTATGACAGATGCCCCTATTTAATCTTCTTGGACACGAAGGTGTAAATGACGAAGGTATTCGGGCATTCGGGGTGCAATAGGATTAAATATCGGAATACCCGAAATTTTGATGGTGGTTATAAATGGTAATTCACGCATTCATCTTCTTTCGCTAAGCAATGATGCTTAGAAAAGGTAAACTTCCCCTCGATCCTGGTTTCCTACCGAGGAACTGGTCTTAGTTTCTGATGTAAACTTCCCCTCGATCCTGGTTTTCTACCGAGGAACTAGTCTCAGTTTCTGATTTAAACTTCCCCTCGATCCTGGTTTCCTACACAGGAACTGGTCTTAGTTTCTTTCGTCAATAAACTTTACTGACAAGGGACGTTATTCGTAGCGGTTTTCCTTCAAACTTCTCGCCGAATTTTCCTGGGGAGATGCCATTTGAGTGGAAAAAGTTTTGTGTCAGACTCGCTGGGAGGACCCAGTCGTCTGAGTTGTAGAGGTGTACAAACTTCTCTGTTGGAGATGCCATTTGTTGACTCTACTTGGGGAATACGAGTCCCTTGAGAGACTACATTCGCTTGGGGGTCTTTACATCATACTTTTCTCGGAGATCTTCTCGGAGAAATGCCATATGATGTGATCCAATTTTGAGGTGCCGATGACCTTTTCATCAGTGGGTTTTTCGGAGAAAAACTGCCGTACTGCCGAATCTCCGATTTAGGAGGCTTTCTCTCGGGATTTTCTTAAATCCGGGAAAACAAGGATATCATCTTCAATGGCGAAGAGTGATGTTAACTGAGGTCTCTCTGGTCTTTCAGAGGTTCAAGTTATCAAAGTGGTCGAGGACCCAACTTTAATCCAGAAATAAAACTGGAGGAGAGAGAATGTTCAGAAGTAACACTTCCTGACGAGGAAAGGGTTGACAACTCGATTGAGAGGACTCTTATCACTAGGGGACAAGGTCGACTAGAGTGATAGCGATGCAATATGAAATGTGAATGCAAATTAATAATGCAATGATGCATGTATGTTTATGCTGACAAAACTGACGCGACATACAAACTGACAGGTGAACACGACTGGATACTCGGCCATCGCGGGGCGAAGAAGTATCGTTGGTTCAGAATAGCAATTCCACCTTGCTTAGGAGAGATAGTCCCTGCGGGGAATACCGTTAATCGGGCTTAGGAGATAAGAACTCGGTCGAGGCGTGTCAGACGAAACAAGGTCTCTGACACAGTTGATCCCTTCATTCAGGCGTACTGGGTTAGAAGGAGTACTTTGATTCTGCACTTTGAGGTTCGATTACTTCTGGAGAAGCGACCGATGTTCTTCTGATGTTCAACAGTCAAAAGAAATTGCAGTCTTTATTTTAAAAGCAGAAAAAGTTTTAACAAGTAAATTCATTTTTGTTTTATTTCAAGAATCGTTAATCATGTTAGCAACGTCGTTCTGTAAAGCTAAAACAAATAAGAATTACAAACAAAAGCACAAGGGCTCAAATTTTATTGATAAGATGGAGATCAGCCAAACGCGTGATTCCAAAGAGTATTTACAAAGTTAGAAAATGGTAATTTACAGGGAAAAGGGCTACGTTGAAACATAACGACCACTATCTTTTTACCAACTTTGAATTCGGGACATCCTGAGCTTCTGTCGAAGATGACCTTTACTGAAGTTTTCTGGTGGATGATGTAACTGCTGCTGCTGAGGGACTTGCCTCTGTTGAACATAGTTACTTGCCATTATCCCTAATTTTTGCCTGGATTATACTGTGACGTTTCCAATCCACCGGGATGATTTTTTTTTCTGTCTCTAACTTTTGCCTGGACCGCCCTTTCGGGTTTTTAATCCACCGAGACGTTTTTTTTTATTTTAGTTTAGGCGAAGTATTTCTTGACTACATCAACATTTGTGGGGTAGGCAAATTCCTCTCCGTCCATGATCGCAAGTCTCAAGGCGCCGCCTGAGAAAGCTTTCGTGACCACATAGGGGCCATCATAATTCGGAGTCCATTTACCTCGCGAATCAGTGAGAAATGATTGTATCTTTTTGAGCACGAGGTCTCCTTTCCTGAAGATGCGAGGTCGAACCTTTTTGTCGAACGCCCTCTTCATTCTCTGTTGATACAATTGACCGTGGCATAGTGTCGTGATCCGCTTCTCTTCGATCAGATTCAGTTCGTCGTGTCGGTTTTGACACCATTCAACTTCGGTGAGCTTAGCTTCCATCAATACCCAGATTGATGGGATATCTACTTCTATGGGGAGAACTGCCTCCATGCCATATACTAGAGAGAAAGGGGTTGCCCCTGTTGAAGTGCGGACAGATGTTCGATAACCGTGAAGAGCAAAGGGTAGCATCTCGTGCCAATCTTTATAGGTTACAACCATCTTTTGAACAATCCTCTTGATGTTCTTGTTAGCCGCTTCTACCGCTCCGTTCATCTTGGGTCGGTAGGGAGATGAGTTATGGTGTTCGATCTTGAACTCTGCGCACAACTCCTTTATCATCTTGTTGTTCAAGTTATATCCATTGTCAGTAATGATCTCGCTTGGAACACCATAACGGCAGATGATATTGTTTTTGATAAATCGGACCACCACTTGTCGGGTTACATTCGCGAATGACGCTGCTTCGACCCACTTGGTGAAATAGTCAATGGCTACCAGGATGAACCGATGCCCGTTTGAAGTCTTAGGTTCGATCAAGCCAATCATGTCGATTCCCCATATTGAAAAAGGCCACGGGGAAGAAAGAACTTTGAGATGTGATGGCGGTACATGAATTTTGTCGGAGTATATCTGACACTTGTGACACCTCCTCATGTACTTGTAGCAGTCGGATTCCATGGTCAACTAATAGTACCCTGCTATTAGAATTTTTCTTGCCATTGTGTGTCCGTTGGCATGAGTGCCAAAGGATCCTTCATGAATTTCTTTCATAAGCATGTCTGCTTCTGGTCTGTCTATGCATCGGAGCAAGACCATGTCAAAATTTCTCTTATAGAGAGTGTCACCACTCAAGAAAAAGCTTCCAGCCAATCTTCTGAGGGTTTTTTTGTCTTTTCTGAGTGCCCCAGATGGGTACTCTTGTTTCTGAAGGAAGCATTTGATATCGTGATACTAAGGTTTATCGTCTATGACTGCTTCAATCGTGAAGATGTAAGCGGGCCGTTCAAGGCGCATTATGTCGATCTTAGGTAGGTCGTTCCATTGATCTACACTAATCATGGAAGAGAGAGTGGCTAATGCGTCAGCCATGTGATTCTCCTCACGAGGGATGTGATGAAACTCAACTCTGTTAAAGAAGGGTAACAACCTTCTTGCATAGTCTTTGTAAGGAATCAGTCCTGATTGGTATGTGTTCCAATCTCCTTTTATCTGATTGATAACCAGAGCTGAGTCGCCATATACGTCCAAGTTTTTGATCCTTAAATCAATTGCTTCTTTGAGACCCATGATACAAGCTTCGTATTCGGCCTCGTTGTTCGTACATTTGAACGTAAGTCTGACGGTGAAAGGAATGTGGGTACCCTGAGGGGTAACAATTATTGCCCCAATTCCGTTTCCATAATGATTAACTGCTCCGTCAAAGATTAGTCCCCATTGGGAACCTGGTTCCGGCCCTTCACTGGGTAACGGTTCATCGCAATCTTTCATTTTTAGATACATTACATCTTCGTCTGGGAAGTCAAACCCGATTGATTCCTGATCGTCAATCGGTTGATGAGCCAATTGATCGGCTAAAATACTTCCTTTAACGGCTTTCTGAGCGTGGTACTCTATGTCATATTCTGATAACAGCATCTGCCAACGGGCAATTCTTCCCGTGAGAGCAGGCTTTTCGAAGACGTACTTGATTGGATCCATTTCTGAGATTAACCAAGTAGTATAACAAATCATGTATTGGCGAAGACGTTTGGCTACCCAAGCCAAAGCGCAGCAAGTTTTCTCAAGCATCGTGTACCGAGTTTCGCAGTCGGTGAATTTCTTGCTCAAATAGTAAATGGCAGACTCATTCCGTTTGGTTTTGTCTTGTTGGCCAAGTACACATCCCATTGAGTCCTCTAGGACTGTGAGGTAAATGATCAGTGGCCTTCCTTCCACTGGAGGTGATAGAATCGGCGGATTCAACAGATATTCCTTGATACTGTCGAAGGCAGTTTGACAATCTTCTGTCTAAACGCAATCCTGGTTCTTTTTAAGTAATTTGAAAATCGGCGCACATGTCGCGGTCATGAGGAATATGAATCTGGAGATGTAGTTCAAACGTCCCAGGAATCCTCTGACTTGTTTTTCAGTTTTCGGAGAAGGCATTTCTTGAATGGCCTTGACCTTGTCAGGATCAACCTCAATTCCTTTCTGGCTGACGATGAACCCTAGTAGTTTCCCTGAACAGACACCGAAGGTGCACTTGTTGGGATTCAAGCAGAGCTTGAATTTTCTTAGACGTTCGAACAATTTTGACAGATGTTCAACGTGCTCACTCTCTATTTTAGATTTTGCAATCATATCATCGACATACACTTCGATTTCTTTGTGTATCATGTCATGAAAAAGAGTGGTCATGGCCCTTTGATAGGTTGCCCCGACGTTCTTCAAACTGAACGACATTACCTTGTAACAAAAGGTACCCCAGGGGTAATTAACGAATTTTTCTCCATGTCTTTCGGCGCCATTTTGATCTGGTTATAGCCCGAGAATCCATCCATGAAGGAGAAAATTTTGAACTTTGCTGTGCTGTCTACCAGCATGTCAATGTGTGGTAAAGGAAAGTCGTCCTTTGGACTAGCCTTGTTTAGATCCTTGTAGTCAACACACATTCTAACCTTTCCGTCCTTTTTGGGAACGGGTACGATGTTGGCTAACCATTGTGGATATTCAGATGTGGCGAGGAAACCCGCGTCAATCTGTTTCTGCACCTCCTCTTTGATTTTGATGGCCATGTCCGGGTGAGTGCGTCTCAACCTTTGCTTTACTGGCGGACATTCCGATCTCAACGGTAAATGATGTTCCACGATGCTGGTATCCAACCCTGGCATATCCGGATAGGACCAAGCGAATACATCGAGAAATTCTTTGAGAAGCTTTATCAAACTCTCTTTGGCAGTTGGACTGAGCAGTGCCCCAATCCTGATTTCTTTTCTCTCTTTTTCTGAACCCAAGTTTACCGTTTCCAACGGCTCTTTGTGAGGTTCAATGGACCTTTCCTCTTGTCTGAGTAGTCGAGAGATCTCTTCTGGAATTTTGTCGTCATTTTCTTCTTCAGCCTCGAATACCGGGAACTCAAAGTTGGGAGAAGGCATCGGATCGTATGTTTCAACGGGGTTTAAAATAAGCAATCTGCATGACGTGATGATTCGTGTTTATAAGAGATAGAGAAAATGCAAGAGTGTGTGCAGTGTATTTATTTTACTGCTTGTTTTTATTTGAATTGTTTTTTAGGATTACCATTTTCTGAAAAAGCAAAAAGAGAAAACAACAATTAATGCGGAAATTACAGAACGACGTTATTTTATTAATGAACAAGTCGATCCTTGAAACTACAGCCCTATAAAAGAAAACTCTGTCGCTTTGGGCAAAGCGAAGAGGGAAACTTACAGAAAGCGAGCCCTATTAAAACATTCGTTTCACCTGGGCAGGGTGAAAGGTTAAAGATGGCAATTACTTTGACTGATGAACGATCCTCGGAACCTCGACGGCAACCCATTGGCGGCGAACTCCTCGGTGAATCACAAAGTCTGGCACCTTCCTTGATTTGTCTTCATAAATGACGCTGATTTCTGGTGGAGTAGGATCATTGGAATCTGTCTCCCAAGCAGAATTGTCGTAGGAGAATTCCTCAGTTGCATTTTGCATAGTATTTGTGCTCTCAATTGTATCTCCCCATCCAGTAGGCTGGATGTCTTCGAGCCTGATACGAGAGCTTTCGGGAGCGGTGTACTTGACCATATAGTCGTATTTTCCACTCGGTTGTCCCAAGGTGTCCCACACTTCTTTCGAACTGGAGGAGTCATCCCTCTCGATGACGTTAACCTCAGGAAAAGCATAGTTGATGAATTCAAGTCCTGCAAACATTGCGAATTCATCTTCATATTGAGTAGTTTCTGAATGATCTGAGTGTTGATCCCATGACATGGTGGGGACACAGGTATTCTGTTCAATGATGGTCAGCTAATTTTCATTGTTCGGCTGACTCTCTTGCCCCAAGTTTCCTGGGTAAGGGTGCCACATTGGCAGGCCATCCATCGGGCCATATTAGTTGTAGTCGAAGTTGTCTTTCATCAGAGTGTCTTCCTCTAATGAATTTGGCGGAGCACGACATCCTTCCGGATCACAATCTCCATATATCATTTCGACATCTGACAGTGGTATAAATCTCGGACTCTGTGCGGGATAGCAAAATGGTATAGGCACCTCTTCCTGAGACATATAACCGTCCTCGTTAAGGTAGGACTTCCATTCTTCATCTGTGTCAGAGGGATCTTCCTCATTGATAGCATGTACTGCTTGAGACACTGGGTGAAGGAAACCTCCACTGTGGAAGAAGTTTTGAAGGGGATGAAGACTTTCATCGTTGGCAGCTGTCCGGGTACAGGTTGCAGAAAAACCAAGACCCTTCTTTGTTTTATTGTCAATAGGAATGACAAGCTGTCCCCATCCTGTTGTATCGGTACTCTCAACCGCTTTGATAGCATCTTTGTATGAGGAAATCGAGGTTCCTCCTTTGAACTGGTTATTCTTGCTTGCCGATAGTGCTTGGAAATGAGTTCCAATAACCTCCTCGGGTTCTATACCAGTAGACGATGACAAGTTGCTTAGAAGCAAGGCTTGGTCCCCGCAGACTGTGACAAGTTGATCGTTCTTGACGAACTTTAGCTTTTGGTGGAGGGTCGAAGTGACCGCTCCAGCCTGATGTATCCAAGGTCTTCCTAATAAACAACTGTACGTTGCCCGGATGTCCATGACCTGGAAAGTGACTTGGAAAGTGTGAGGACCAATAGTTATGGGAAGGTCGACTTCGCCAATAACTGTTTTTCTGGATCCGTCGAACGCTTTGACGACGACCTCACTGATTCTCATCGGAGGGCCTTTGAATGATAATTGCATCAAAGTGGACTTTGGCATAACATTCAGGGCTGACCCTGTGTCTACCAGTACGCTGGCTAAAGCATCGTCCCGGTAGTTAACTGTAATGTTGAGCGCCATGTTATGACGATGACCCTCTTCGGGTAATTCCTCATCACTAAATCCCAAATTATTGCAGGAAGTGATGTTAGAGACAATGCTATCAAACTGTCTGATTGTTACATCCTGTTCTACAAAGGCTTGCTCCAATATTTTCTGTAGAGCCTCCCCGTGGGCTTCTGAACTGAGTAACAGTCATAATACCGAGATCTTTGAAGGAGTTTGTAACAGTTGATCGACAATGTTGTATTCACTCCTTTGGATGAGCTTCAGCATCTCATCATTATTTTTTGAAAGGTCGGGATTACTGGATTGACCGACTAGTGGATCAGGAGTTTCCGTCTGAAGTTCATTTTCCTTGTTAAGTTCCCCAACCCCTCGGTTGAAGATTCTACCACTCCGTGTTACACGACTGATGTCTGCAATATTCACGACGAAGGGTAATGGAATTTCCTTTCCATTTTCAACTGTCGTTGCACCGTATTTGTAAGGGATAGCCTTAGTTGACTCATACGGTGTTGGTCCCGGCAGATAGATGACTATGGGAACCTTCTGATTTTTCTGACCATCATAATTAATCTCGATCCGTTCCCGGTTGGGAACTTTAGATTCGTCAATTAGAGGGATAACGGCAAAAACATCCCTGGTCCTGTGATGACCAGAGATCGTGACAACATCCTCAACTTGCTCGGCGTCCAGTTGATGGGTCCAGAACCCAGATATGGGCGAATCTCTCCACGATCTACCTGACCCTGAAGAGCTGCTCTCACAAAGTAACACCCTTGGTTACTTTCCGAACAGACGCCGCAACGTTCATAGTTGTGTGGTGGCACCTGGCCACGCCCAATTTGAATACAATGTAACCTCACTAGGTTAGCTTCCACAGATCGGACATCCTGACTCTGACGCCGAGTGGGGTTTCTGTTATTGATACTAATCTGCTGAGTATCTTCATCCATATAAATTGGCATCCACCAGTGATTTAACAAGTGCTGAAGTGCCTCCTGGACAAGGGTACAACCTCGATCGTTTTCGCAACCTGCTTCACAGCTTTGATAGTCATGCGATGTTTAGAATCCGAGTCGGACCTGCTCAGCATGTAACTCTACCAGGTTGGTATTCATCACGCGAATATCGAAGATCTGAACCATGTTGATTTGATAGGAGTTCCTATCATGGTAGTCTTGGATCCATCCAAGATCCATCTGACGCTGGAGGGTCTCCTGTATGAAAGAGCATCCCTGTTTGTTTACCGAGCAAATCAGACAGGAACTGTAATCGTGCCGCGGCAGATTATGATACTGGCTTTGCCTTGAGTGCATTGCCACCAAGTTGACATTCATTGCACGGATATCGTGGTTCTGGATGACGTTAGAATTCGTGTAAACCATGTTAACTCCACGAACTCGGTGCTCTTGGATCCATCCAAGATCCATCTGTTCCTATAGAGCTGCTTGCACCACAGAACATCCCTGATTGTCTTTAGAGCAGATATCACACCGGTGATTATTATGAGGTGGCACATGGCCATATCCACTCTGTCTACAATACATCTTGACCAGATTGGTTTTCAACAAGAGTACATCGTGAATTTGATAGACATCATTAGTCTCTCCTTCTATCAAATTGACTGCACCTTTCTCATGTGGAGGCATCGGGTTTGTGAGAACATTAGGATTTGTATCCTTGAAGGATAAGACCCCGCTCCTAACAAGTTTTTGCACGTCGGACTTGAAATTGAGACAAGTCTCTATGTTATGCCCTGGTCCTCCTTGATGATAAGGGCATGTCTGATCCACCTTAAACCAAAAAGGCAAATTTTCTGGTACTGTAAGAGGAGATTTAGTCTGAATGTGCCCCTTATCTAGTAGTAATGGAAACAACTATGCATACGACATGTGTATAGGATCAAATCCTGGTGGCCGTGTTGTACGGTTGTTGTTGCATGGAGGACGAGCCTGCTGAAGAGGCTGTTGTGTCCTTTGCTGATTAGGTTGGCTTTGCGCAACCTGAGGTTGATACGTAGGCGCGGTGCTGATAGCAGGAGTTACAGCTGCTACCGGTTGATAACGTCACCTTTGCTTTCCGAGAGAGATATTCCCAATATCTTGCTCTTTTTTCTTAGGGAGAGCACTACCGTATTTTTTAGTACCGTTCGTCGATCTAGTGTCTTTTACCAAACGTCCTTCTCGGACGGCTTCCTCAAGACGTACGCCCATGCCCACCATCTCGGTGAAATCACTGGGTGCACTGGCAACCATTCGGTCATAGTAAAATGAGCTTAAGGTCTTTAAGAACATCTTTGTCATCTCTTTTTCCTCAAGAGGTGGACAAATTTGAGCGGCAATTTCACGCCACCTTTGAGCGTACTCCTTAAAGGTTTCCTTGTCCTTTTGCGACATCGCTCTGGGTTGATCTCTGTCGGGTGCCATGTCCAAATTGTATTTGTATTGTTGGACGAAGGCAGTGCCAAGATCTCTGAATGTGCTGATCGTGGCACGGTTTAAACCCATGTACCATTTGAGTGCGGCACCGGTTAAACTATCCTGAAAGTAGTGAATCAGTAGGTCCTGATTTTCCGTCTGAGCTGACATCCGCCGAGCGTACATCACCAGATGGCTTTGAGGGCAAGAGTTACCCTTGTACTTTTCAAAGTCGGACACTTGAAATTTGTGCGGGACTTTCACATTTGGGACCAAACAGAGATCTGCGGCGTCCTTTCCAAATAGATCCTGACCGCGAATGGCTTGCAGTTCCTTCTGCATTTCCAAGAACTGCTCTTGGAATTCCTCCATTCTGTCAAACATAGTTTCCTTCTTACCAGAAGGTGTCTGTGGAATCTGTCCTTCCGGGACAGTGTGCACCACAGGGGGTGGTACCGTGACTACGGTAGTGAGTCTTGGCGTCTCCTGAAGTTTTTAACCTTCAGGAGTCTTCAGTATGCCCCTGGCATCTTCGCTTTCCCGAAGTTTGTAACCTTCAGGCCCAGCGGCTTCTGTTGTGATTCCCTGATCTTTAGTGATCGGCAGAACATATCCTTCCGGGATATAGTTAACAGGCATGCCCCAAGGACGATCTTTCGGCATTTGATACCTAGTATCATACTTCTCCACTATGGGCGTTGAGGTGATCTCTGAGATCACAGTTCTTTGTAGCTGAGCTTCTGCCATGGCTTGCATGTCGTTACGAAGCTTTCTCATATCCTCTCTCAGAGCGTCGATCTCTTCTTTCAACTCTTTGTTTTCTTCCTCAAGATCATCCATCTTTTTCTGACGATTGACCCGAGTATTATACGAATGAGACAATTTGACTCTAGAATCGAGACACAAACGTGAGATTCGTAGGTAAGAAGAATACGCGATGTGAGAATGATGAATGCAATGATTATATTAATTGTTTAAGGTTTAATCAAAATAAACTTCGACAATTAGATTGCAAATATCAAACGGGGGGAAATACCCTTTTTATTGAATTCAAAGGATTGCGAAAACAAAAATACAGTAGATTACAAAGTGCAGAAACAAAAACCTAAACTAATGGGTCCCGAGTCCTCTCTGAAGAGAAATCGGGTGCTAATTCTGGTATCTTCCTTTTCTTTGACCGGGGCTCTTGGGCCGTTGTCGGGTTGTCATTCCTCTGCCAGGTGAAAGGAGCAAGCAAATTCCTTTGGTCATCTTGATTATCCACAGCATGTTGCTCTAAAATTTCAATCAGAGCATCTTTCTCTTTTAGTAATTGCTGTATTTTGATGCATTCTACGTCGAGGGTGCGGTACTTGTTCTTCCAAGACCTTCTCTCCCGTTGAACTTTGTTGAGAGTAACCTGGAGTTTTTCAGTTTCCGTCATGAAATACATGACAGACTCCCTCGGCGGAAGAATTTCGTAACGAGGATAAGGCATCTTTAGCTTGAGAGCTCTAGTTTGTACCCAATGGAGGTAAGGCTCCATCGAGACACAATCCGATTTTCCTAGAGACTCTCGTCCTTTCTTATGAGCATGCTTCCAAGCGTGCACTATTTCCATCTTTAGTGCTCTGTCATTTTCTCCTTCCTTGAAGAAAAGACCTTCCAGATGAACACCCCGTGGGACGTGTCTCATCGGGTATCCAAATTGACGACGAACCAACACCGGATGGTAGTTGATTCCTCCTTTAGTTCCTATAAGGGGTACGTTGGGGAAGTTTCCACAACGATCAATAATTCTGATTCCATCATAGATCCTATTACACCAATCTATATCAGAGTTGGTAAGGGACATGATCTTCTGCGACCAACGTAAGGCATTCTTACAATCCCAAAAAGCAGCAGACTTGGGTAAGTGAGAGATAAACCATTTGTAAAGCAGAGGTACATAGCATGTGATCTCCCCTCCGCTGTACAAATTTCCCAAGTGTACAGAATGATACGCATCTGCGAGCAAAGTCGGCACAGGGTTTCCAATGAGAAAAACCTTAATGGAGTTGATATCAACGAAGTTATTGATGTTGGGAAACAAAAATAACCCGTAGGTGAGCAAGACAAAGATGCTTTCAAAAGCAGTCACGTTTCCTATACTGGCAAAATACAGGGTTTTCTTTGTCAAGAACTGGGCTGGAAAACCTTGTATGCCACCCTTGGTAGTCAGGTGAGTCCTAACCTCAGACTCGTCCAAATGAGTTGCTCTTGCAATAGTCTGATTCTTTGGAATTTCTTCCAGTCCAAAAAATGGAGCTCGATCAGTAATGTGTAGATTAATCAGACGAGAATACTCCTCCAGCGTTGGTGCAAGCTGGTAATCCGGGAATGTGAAACAGTGATAAACTGGATCATAAAACTGAATGAGCGCATCCATGATTCCCTCAATCACATGGACTCTTAACAGTGGTAGCAAACCTCCGTGCTTGGCTCTAAAAGCCTCTGGGTTAGTGATCATCCTCGCTAACCTTCTCAAATCCTCTAGCTTTGGAACCTTGAAGGTATAACTATGAGTTCTCCTTCTACCGAAATCCATTAGTGCAATCCTTTTCTCTGATATTTGCAATCACAATCTCAGTTTAATTTGAAAAACAGAGAGACTAGAAGAGAAATTTTTTTTTGAATGTTTTAATGTTTTTTAAATGAATGCATGAATGCAGCACACAAAAACATAGAAAAAACATGGGGTCAAAGGGTCGTTGTCATGAAGTCAAGGCTCTACCCATCCCCAAAGGTTTATACTAGGGTGATTTTTGTACCTGTACTCATTATCATCAGCTCCTCCCAGGAAAGTAAAACAACAAGCGGATCGCCAGCGAGTTATAGAGTAATATTAGAGTAAGTGCCATTCACCGAGAATAGATCACCAGCCTCAAATAAGGGTAGTATCGCGTAACAACTATTCTCGATAGTTTTCGCACTACAAAAGGGTTTGGCTCCTCAGCTTCTCAGACATCACAATCGGCCCATTGTCTAGGTGAGAGAATGGGTTGCATTGGTCAGCCTCCAATGAGATTGATGGTCGACCTCGTCGCCATCACTTATCTTAAGTGTATACTCGATCTTTCCACATGCGACATCACACGCATTCCCATTAGCAGAAAAATAAACACGTATAGCAATTAGGAAAAGCAGTATATATATTTGTCCTAATCATCCTAGACTTTTAAAAGCTAAGAATCTTAAGTTCCTGACAGAAAATGGTTTCCCGGCGGAGTCACCAATCTGTGGTTTCATTCCAAATTAACGGCATTTTGACCTAAGATCCTAGTGACGTCAAGGTTTCCACAAAAAAGAACAATATCCCTAAAGAGACTCGCTCTCCCCAGCAGAGTCTCCATTTTTCTGTAGCGAGTGATTTTTGGATGTGGTTGCGAAGCACGATCGCTCTAGTACTACAGTTCGATTCATTTTTTATCCTATTAAAGCTGATGAAGAAAGGGAAATAGATGTCTCCAACTAAGCCTGCTTGCATACTGAGGTTAAACAGTCAAAACTGTTGGTTTACAGATGCTACAAAGATTCGGGGTTTGTCCTTGGTTTATTTTGTTGACGAGGGGTGATTTAGGCTATCGGTTGAGATGTTAGGACGGATATATATGAAAGTATGGGATTTTGGGTTTTTGTTTAGTGTGCTCGCTAAGATTTTTCTTTCAATCTTATGCCTACGTATTCCCGTTTACCGAAACAGGGAAATCAGAGCGTTCGTAGTTCCTCCTATTCTATGGGAGGAAATGGTTGTTTTGGTGTCTTGTTCAAAGCCTAAGACGTGAAGCGAAAGGTATTTTGTATCTTGTTCAAAGCCCAAGATGTGGAGCTAAAAGGTCTCAACTTTAGAGAGAATTTGTCATCTCTAAAGAGGGGTTTGTTTGTCACAACTGTTTATAAAGGAGAATTACTTTAACCAGGATTTGTGAATCCGGCAATGCCATAATTTCCTTTATATGGGATTTCAACCTGAAGGAGAAGACTTTAACTCAGTGTAGAGCAATGATATCTTTCCTTAGGAATTTCTCATACTAAAAGAGGGACAGTGGCATGGATGTAGATGATCCAGAGGCTTGCCGCTTACAGTAATTAGATGAAGGGGAAATAGTTGTTGATGTTTGTGTACTGTGAACGAGGCACAACTTTGATGCTAAAAGGTTAATTGGATCAACCAGTGGTTTTCTTATACAAAGCCTAAGAGAAGGCTATTATGTGTCTCGTACAAAGCCCGAGAGAGAGGCTAAAAGGTTTTGACTCAACGAGGGAATCTTTTGGTATCTCGTATAAAGCCCGAGATGGAGGCTATTTGACTCAACAAGAGAGTTTTGTATCTCGTACAAAGCCCGAGATGGAGGCTAAAATTTGCTTGGCTCAATAAGAACCTTTTTGTATCCCGTATAAAGCCCGAGATAGAGGCGAAAGGGTGATTGACTCAACGAGGGAGTCTCTTATATGTCTCGTACAAAGCCCGACAGAGAGGCTAAACATTGTTTACTACGCTGGGGAGAATCATTGTATAAAGCCCAAGAGAGAGGCTAACTTCACTGGAGAAGGATAATTATACAAAGCCTAAAAGGAGGCTATGGCGACTGTTCAGTTAAGTGACAGGTCCAGTATACTGATTTTTAAAGAGAAAATCAGTTCTTATATGAGCAACACTGTACTCGAGGATTTGATTCGAGAATCCGGGCTATTCCTGTTCTTTAAGGAATTGGGAAATCCGAAGGGTATTGAGACTGTCCGAGTCTACGGGTTTTCTTCCTATTTAACGAAGGGGTCCCTTGAGAATGTCTTTGAGACTCAAGGAGATTAGACTGTCCAAGTCTAGAGTGTCATCTTTTGTACTGTGCTTTAAGAAACAGTAGTAGACTCTATGAAAGGACTGTTCTATGCAGATGACTAATTTCTGTTCCTATACCTCTAGGAGGTCGTCGGGACAATTTGTACGAAGCCCAAGAGGAGGCTGGAAACTTTTAAGAAGCCGACGGGTCCTTGTACGATGCCCAAGAGGAGACTATCATTCCCGAAGGAAGAGATCATTATACGAAGCCTAAGAGGAGGCTGTGAATACTTATAAGAAGCCGAAGGGTCCTTGTACTAAGCCCAAGAGGAGGCGCGATTTCTTTTAGGAAGCCTGTGGGTCCTTGTACGATGCCCAAAAGGAGGCCGATGCTTTTAAGAAACCCGTGGGTCCCCAAACCCCGAGAAATTCAAGGCAAGCTATTCACAAGGAATAGATCAAGTCAGGAAAGTTTGAGAATTTGGAAGAAACTCAAAGATGCCATTCACGGAGAATACATTCATCTATAGGAATAGAGTTTCTTGACAATTCCTAATGAGGACAGCCGAAGAGAATACTGTATCTGGTGATCCTATTGGGGATCTAGTTGTCTATTTCTACGAATAAACGAAACGGCGTCACCTAGTTCTAGACGTAGTGGTCGGGGAAACTCTAAATATTTATACTATTATTACACAGTTGATATGCGTTTATGAAAGAAGACTTACAGCAAAACAACCCCACAATACAGTTATATGTATATGAAAGCGGTAAATGAAAGCAATAACTACTTACTCGGTTGTAGAGCTTCCATGCTGTTTGGTTAGTTGTTCAACAAAGAAAGATTGAAAACAACAGTTTATTCAAAATCAAAGGAGAAAGTGCTTTGAAAAAGAAAGATTTGGGGGCTTACAGCTCAAAGAGAGGCCCAGGGTTTTATCAGTGAGCGCACTGTTTGAATTTGTACAGAGGGACTTATACAAGTGACTGTGGCCCAAAAATTGTTTTCTGTACAAAGGGATGGGTCTTACACTCTCTCAAGAGGCCCAAAAAGTTTTAAAGAAAAAGAGTGGGGCTTATAACACGAGGGTAGGCCCAATTGATTTTTTCGTTAAAAATGGCGATCGCGCCGAGGTTTTCTTTTAACGCAGAGGGACTTATACAATAAGTGAGGCCCAAAATGATTTTGGTTAAAAGGGGGTTGGGTCTTACACTCTATTAGAGGCCCAAAAAGTTTTAAATGGGTCTTATAGCTCGAGGAGAGGCCCAAAAGGTTATTTTTCAAAAGGTGACGGTCGCGCCGTTTGTTTTTAACGGTATCGGGACTTACACAATACACTGAGGCCCAAAAATGGTTTGGTCAAAAAAAGGATTGGGTCTTACACTCTATTAGAGGCCCAAAGTGTTTTGAAAATGATTTATGAGGGTTGAATTAATCCAAAAACCCTAAATTGTTTTCAAAATGTGTTTTAATTGAATAAAAATTCAATTAAAATGATCAAAATTGTTTAACACAAGAAAAACAAATTGTAATATTGGATTAATGCTTCAAAAATTAAGTATTGACATACAAAATAATTAGAAAGCATTAAAAGTTGCAAAATCAAGGTGGAAAAAATATTTTAAATGTTAAAAACAACTAAAACATTAATTCTTTGCAAAAATATCAATTATACAAAATAAATAATATTTTTGGGATTTTTTGGGAAAATAAAATATTTTAACATTTTTGTGAATTATTAAAAAAAGAATCAACTCAAAATCAGTAAAACTCAAAGAGAAATTAATTTTTGAATCAATTAAATAAAATCACAAAATTCAAATATTTGAATTTATGAAAATGGCGCCAAGAACATGGACCAAGAACACGCGCGTTTTTTGCCTTGCCCAGATTTGCATTTTCTATCCAATCTCACTGAATACTTGATTATATCATGCAATCCACATATCAATATGTTCGTCTCAACCTCACGATCATGTTTATGACAATTAATTTAATTTAAATTAAGCATAAAACAAGAAATCACGATAAATCCTTATGAGGGGAAACATGATTACTTGAGGGGATACATTCCATGCATGATTATGAACATTTGGCAAAAGTATTGTGCGAGGAAATATGCATAGATTGAGAGATGACCAAGTTTAAGCTTACCTCTAGGTCGTGACAGCAAGAGCAAATTGATTTCTGAGTAGGAGGTGTTACAGATGAATTGTGATGATTTGAACAACTTCCCTACACCCTATGGAGTGTGTTTGAATGCTTGGACTTGACTGAGAATGGCTGGATCACTTCATGGCATCTCAACTGCACTTTGGTTAAAACCTTGAGCATTTGACTGGTGATTCTGAGAAATCAGTGTTCCAGTTGTTGTTTAAGTGTTTGATCAACTCACATATGATGTATATGAGGTGTGTATGTGATTGGTTTGAGTGGAATTGCTCTCTAATGAAAAACCCGATAGTGACTTGCTAAGAAAGGCATTTTTTAGAGTGAGAAGTGGTTTTTGAGAAAGGCAAATGTTGTAGGCCTTTGGTGTACTTAAACTGATCACAATTGAGCTCTATTTATAGTAGAGCAAGTTTGTTTTGGGATCCACAGTGAATGGCAACTGCAGCAGGTGTTTGTTCAATGTTGGCCAATGGAAATCCAAGTCTCATCTAGCCATTGACTAGAGGTTAGGGTCCAGGGCTGTGGTTCCCTTGGTCTTGGATAAGTCTTGACTGAATTCAGTTACAAATGGCTCAGTCCATGCCACCTTGATGCTTCCATTGAATGCTCCAATCCAAAATTGGAGTCTTGTCCCTATTTTGGCCATTCTAGGTTCAACATGCTATTTCTTGTTCCAAAGACTTTGGAGGCTTGGCTCAGTGATTGTCCCCTTTAGATTCAATCCTCAGAGGTGTCCAAGTGGATAGGAGCATTTGAATTTGGCTGATTTTGGCAAATCGACCAAAAATGCAAATTCTGCCTTGCTTTGACAGATTTCAGCAAGGCAACTTTCCAATGTCATATCTCATGACTCAAATTGAATTTGGTAATGTTCTTGGTCATTTTGGAAAGCCCTTACATGATACAACAACTGTTTGAACATATTTGGTTTTGATCTCTTTTGAATCCAAGTGAAAAATCCCCCTACATTTGGCAAAAAGTAGGGTAAAATCTGACTTAGTGAAATTTTCACTAAGTGTTGGAACAAAGTGACTTTTCTTGATTTTGATCACTCCATAACTCAAAATCCATGAGGAGTTGGAATTAGGTATAGTTGAAGTTTTTGTAGAGGGCAATGAGATCTACAAATCAAGCCTTGGATGGGAGAAAATGGCTTTGTGGTTTAGGAGTTATGACCCTCCAAAGTTAGTACCCTAGCCACTTTATTTTTAACTTAGAAAATTTTCTAAGTTTTTTATGGTTACCCCTTTTACAAGTTACCCAACTTTTCTTGATTTTTCTTGTTGAATGATGATTCAAATCATACATTAACATCATTTTAGGGTTAAAAATCCATTTTGGTGAAAAATCTCAAAAAGTCAAAGTTGACTTTTGTGCACAGTTGACTTTTTATCAGATGAATTCCAAACTGTGCAATTCTTCATGAAATCATGTCCTTGAACTAAACCAAACTTGATGGACATATTCCATGGGTGTCATAGGGTATATTGAATCATGTCTTAGGGCTTGGGAGCATGTCCTGGTCAAAAGTCAAAGTTACAGTTGGCTTTTTCCTTAAAACCCTAACTGTGGTGCAGATGAAATTGAAACTTGTTGCTCAAGCTTCTTGGATCAATCCATTGTTCCAAATGGATCAATATAGTATATTAGAGACCCTTAAACCCTCTTTTGAGGTCTTGGCTCATGGTTTGTCCCAAAAGTCAACTTAGGGGTGAATTAGGTCAAGAAATCCTAATTCCTGATTTTTGATGAATGCATCCCCTGAGGCAAAATTGACTTGATGATTGGGTCCATGAGGTTCCATGGAGTATATTAGGTTATGTTTTGGATCATTGGCTTGTACCCAGATGAAAATTTTCCATCTGGAGGCCCTGGTCGACCAAAACCCTAATTTGGTGACACTGTTGATCTTGAGACTTAATCTACCTAGAAGGGAGCAACCTTGTGCTTAATCCTTGAAGTGGGAGTCCTTTTGATCCATTGTGGATGTTTGAGAGGTTAGACAAGTTGAAGATCATGTCATTCCTTGATTGATCCATTGTCTAAGCACTCAGAGAGGGCTTGAAACCCTAATTTTTATTGTAGTGAATGCTCACTCCTCTTTGGGGAGACTGATGAAGTATGATGGTTCCTCCATATTGTGATGATGATTGACACAATGATGGGAATCTTAGTGGTCAAAATTTGGGGTAAGACAACATGATATATTAAAATTAACTCAAATGATGCAAGTCAGGGAAGGGTGAGAGCATGGTGTGGAAGCTTAGTGTAAGGAAATGAGGTTAAGTGGATATATGGCTTCTCGAAATTTATTGGCACTTATAACACGTATGTTGCATAATTATGAGGTGTGTTGGAAAACTTAAAGATATCTAGGGTATGATTTTCAAGAAGTATAACTTTGTTTGGATTCCAATGTATTGGTGTGGGCATTATGTTGTCAAGTTTATGGGAGTCCTTTTGAAAATATGATTATTCACCAAGTTCGTCAATTGTTAGAACTTGATTAAAAAGTGAAAATTTGCCACAAGTATCGTTAAGTTAATTCATGTACGGGTGCTTTAGCATCAATAAGATGTACTAGTGGCTATGAGCTCATCTTTATCATTTACTTTTTATTGATTCGACAGGGACTTTATATCTTCAAATATTAGTTTATAATTTTTTTTTTCTATTAGGCTTAAACCTTCTTTATTTAAAAATAAATAAAAAACTCGCATGCTTATAACATATGACTCATTTACGTTTTTTTAATGCTATATTAGTTATTTTGTGTATATAATGATTTACAACATTAATCATTTAATAAAGGCTTAATTAGTCTTTTTCTCTATGTAAAGTTGGTGTATTTTTGTTTTTCATTATGTATCTTTTTTTTATAAAGTCATTAAATGTTGAATTTTATTTGGTTTTAGTCCCTACAGTTAAAATACATATTTTTCTTGGATTTTAACTTTAGAGACTAAGACCATAAGGATTTTAACATTCGGGGATTATTTCTAAAACAAAAAGATACAAGGCCGAAATTAAAAAACACGACAACTTACAGGAAGAAAAAGACAATTTAAACCTTTAATAAAATATTATTACAAAAAAAATTATGTTTCGCTAAGCACATGAGATGGGATATCATGAAATGATATGTTTTGTGTTTCTAATGTGTATAACTTTATTATTCTCATTATTATTCACTCTGATTTTGTCTCAAATTTAAAATTTCAGCTCCAATTTCTTGTAGCCATAACTCTAATTCGCATAATCAATGATCTTGTATTGCAATAATGTTTCAAATTCGAGTAATCAGATCCATGGACAATAATCTCAATTAGGGGTGGCAAAACGGGCCCGGCCCGTTGGTCATGTCCGTTTTACCGGCACTTTAGTGCGGGGTGGGCTAAGGATTTAGGCCCTCACCCTCTAATGTGTCCGCCCGACCGCGCCCCGTTTTCTTCGTGGGCTTTTGCAGGCACGAGCAATTACATAAAATTTTGCATTTTAAACTTAAAATGTGCAGTGCCTGCGGGTTTACCCCGCCCCGCCCTCACTTTTTTGCGGGGTGGGCCTAAGTTTTAGGCCCGCATCCTAAACTATGATCACCCCGTGTTAGATGTCAAACATGCTATATATTTGTATTTAATACTTGACATTTTTCAAGCTTTTCTATGTTTAATTGTGGATTTTAGTAGTGAATTGTTATTGTTCTTCAAACATTGTATATTTACCTTTGGTGCTTGTAATATGTGTGTCATTGTGCAGAAAAAGACACTAATTGATCAAGGAGAGAAGACACAAAGAATTGATGCAAGCTGCCAAAGAACAAAGGAAAACATCAGCAAGTTCGCTTGCCAGCGAACATTCGCTTTGCGAACACCAGCGAAGTCTCCAGCGAATGGTCCCAGAATTGGACAGTAGGAAAAGGTACTAAAGTTTGCTTTGCAAACTCCCAACAAATGTTCGCTGCTTCACTCGCTTTGCGAAGGTCCTGGCAAAGAACCCTTGGTTGAGGCAGTAAGAAAAGGAGCCTAAATTCGCTTTGCGAATGTTTTGGCGAATAGTTCGCTTTGCGAATAAAAGTTCGCATTGCGAACTTATGCAGACAAACAAGGGCGGTTTAACTTATCAGAAGGCACTTCAGGTGCCATTTTCTTCATTCGCTAGGCGAACAGATCATTCGTAGTGCGAATGCGTCAGATTCCAAGTGTACTATAAATAGATTTTTGTACTTTATTGGGATCATAACTTCACATTTTCACACCAATACATGTTTTTCTGAGTTTTCTTCATCTAAGAGAGATTTTTCACATAGAGAAGCTGAATTTGCATCCGATCTCGATTCTTCGACGCAGATGCTTTTTCATCTCCTCACGAAACTTGTGAAGCAAGCTACTATGAATATGTGTAGCTAAACACATCTTATGTCAAGATTAGTGGTAGGTAATCCCTCATTTTGTATGTATTGATCTTGATTGTAAGTTTGTGAACTTTGTTGATGATAAATATAGAAGAAAAACTTTGTTTACATGGTTTATATTGTGTTTTAGTTCATGATCGAGAGATATGTATTAAAACTTGACCTAAGTTTCAATCCATCAATTATCATAAGGCTAGAGATAGTTTTGAAAGTTGATGTTCATAAATATTGAACTTGAATGTTATCATATTGGTAGTTTGAGTGAGAGATCATCAAAGGATCAATATGATAAATCTCACAACAAGTGTTCGAGAGGAACTTGTTGAGAGGATATGTGGTTATATTTATTGTTAACGAGTTCACACGCTTTATCGAGTAGATACGTATAAAACGGATTATCGGACACTAATCTTGGCATGTTTTTACCAAACCCTAAAATTAACTTCTTTGCCGTTAATTACTAAAATTTATGCAAACGATACGAAAAACCAAACTCTTTGTTCGCACTGCGGGGAAAATATGGTTTTGGGTTATGTAACAGCGCTGCTGGGTTTTCTGGTATTCGCAGGTTCGCACTGCGAATCCCCTAGCGAAGGGGAAAGTGAGCATTCGCTGGCTATTCGCACTGCGAAGGTGAGGGCGAACGTTCGCGTGAGGTCCGCACTGCGAACTTTGTGTTATTTTGTGTTGTTTTCTTTCTGCCACTGTTCGTTGGGAGACTCGCACTGCAAAGGGGGAAGCGAAGATTCGCTGGGCGTTTGCACTGCGAACGTTAGGAATTTTTTAGGCTATTTTCAGTTCTGACTTGGTTCGCTGGGACATTCGCACTGTGAATGAAGAAGCGAAGGACTCGCTAGGAGCTTCGCATTGCGAACATGACAGCTTTTCCCAATTTGTTTTCTTTATAACTTTTGATCCGTGAGCCGGTTTGAGGCGCGGTTTGGTGCGTTGGAAAGCTTTTGACATGTTCTTTCTTATATTATTGGTTTTGAGACTAGTGACCGATTTAATTATCTCGGGAATGGGAATGGTGTCGTTTTGTTAACTTGTACTATTGTAAGTGTGTGTAGTTGATGTGTATTATGCAATATGCTGTTGATATGAATATTGTATGATTTGTGTGCTGTTGTGAAATGAAAATGCACGTGATACATGTTGTGATGATGATTTGTGGCCTAAGGGCAAGAAAATACGATGTGTGGTATTTGATGATATATGCATGATTATGGAATGTGTATATGTGTGCATTTGAATGTCATGAGTCATTGTATGCCAAGCATCATGATATGCATGTTGGTGATGTCGTGTGCCCTAGTGGGTGTGAGCGACGAAACAGTTCCAGAGGGAATCCGCTATAACATCGTGCGCCTTATACAAAGAGGACTGAAAGCGATGATTATAGACGATTGTGCGCCTTATACAAAGAGGACCGAAAGCGATTGGATCGTGCGCCTTATACAAAGAGGACTGAAAGCGATCCATAAACGTCGTGCGCCTTATACCAAGAGGACCGAAAGCGACGGGGAACATCGTTTGCCCGACGGGGTGTTACATGAGTGGTCCTCAGTAACAAGCGATGATTCCAATAGTTCCTGAGTGAACTAGTGATGAGATTAATGGATGGATGGTACCGCATGTGCATTGCATAGAGTCGTTGTGTCGGTCTCTGTGCATTTGCATTAATTATGAATGGATTGATTGTGTGTGGAATTGTGGATGAAATTGATGAGTTGATATATGTATATATGTTGGTGATAATTATATTGTAAATGGTTGATATGCCCTGGTGATGGATATATGAAATGTACATTGTGTTGTTTTGTGTTTGAATTCTGGTATAAGTTGTGGTGAGAATATTTTATATGTGTATTTTTGTGTTATATATATAATTGTATGCAATTATATTATGATTGTGTTTCTCACCCTTCTGCTGTTTTTAAATGCTCTACGAGGCATTGCAGATTAGATACTGGAGGTCTTTTTGTGAAGCTTAGGTCTTCATTCTTTTGTCGGTCGGCTCTGATATGTAGCCCCGGGTAGTCGGGGGATCGAGTGTGATTATTTTGTATTATGTATATGTATTTTTTGGATTGTACATGTATGATGTTATATATGACAGACAAACTCTTTATGTGATATATATATGAGATTCAGTACAGATTTTCCGCTTTTATTCTGTATCTGAATTGTGGGTGTTAGGAACTCAGTTCCTTTGTTATGTGCTACCTAAATTGTTGCATATCTTTATGAGCAGGTGTATGTGTATTTGTTTCAATTGATGTGACTCCTCAGTCTATGCCGTGAATGTTTTAAATATACTCTGATGAAATTTTGAATTTTATTTATCGCTTTGTTTATTGGGGGTATAAATTTGGGGTGTTACATGTGTGAGTACCTTGTATAGTGAATGTTCTTTTGCATCGGAAACTTCGATTCAATGGCCTTTAGAAATATCCATTTGTTGTTAACCCGACCAAGCTACAACCTTAAAAGCCCTTAGTGATCTTTTGCTTCCATGATTTCTTATGTGATCGATTAGATATTGTATGAATTGCTTCCATGATTTCTTATGTGATCGATTAGATATTGTATGAATTGCTTTGCATTTGCATCATTTGTCATTTGAGCGAAATTGCCCCGCGGTTGCAAACGCGTTAATTTCCTTCAATCCTTTTTCGAAGAGAAGTGTTAGAGTGATATGAGCATGATGGTTTAGTTGTCTCTTAAAACATTGTCTGAGATTTGTTTAAGAATCAAGTTCTTTTGCATTGTCGATTCTAGGATTGTGTAATTGTTGCTTTGTTACAATTGTTGTTTATTTGAGCTGTTTATCTTTTTTTGGTTGAATCAAATGCTCGAGCAAATCCTCTTATTTTCAATGAGAGACATACTTTGCTTGAGGACAAACAAAGAGTTAGTTGGGGAGAGTTTGTTAGATGCCAAACATGCTATATATATTTGTATTTAATACTTGACATTTTTCAAGCTTTTCTATGTTTAATTGTGGATTTTAGAAGTGAATTGTTATTGTTCTTCAAACATTGTATATTTACCTTTGGTGCTTGTAATATGTGTGATATTGTACAGAAAAGGCACTAATTGATCAAGGAAAAAAGACACAAAGAATTGATGCAAGCTGCTAAAGAACAGAGGAAAACATCAGCAAGTTCGCTTTGCGAACACCAGCGAAGTCTCCAGTGAATGGTCCCAGAATTGGACAGTAGGAAAAGGGACTAAAGTTCGCTTTGCGAACTCCCAGCGAATGTTCGCTGCTTCACTCGCTTTGCGAAGGTCCTGGCGAAGAACCCTTGGCTGAGGCAGTAAGAAAAAGAGCCTAAATTCGCTTTGCGAATGTTTTGGCGAATAGTTCGCTTTGCGAACTTATGCAGGCAAACAAGGGCGGTTTAACTTATCAGAAGGCACTTTAGGTGCCATTTTCTTCATTCGGCTAGGCGAACAGATCATTCGCAGTGCGAATGTGTCAGATTCCAAGTGTACTATAAATAGATTTTTGTACTTTATTGGGATCATAACTTCACCTTTTCACACCAAAACATATTTTTCTGAGTTTTCTTCATCTAAGAGAGATTTTTCACATAGAGAAGCTGAATTTGCATTCGATCTCGATTCTTCGACGCAGATGTTTTTCCATCTCCTCACGAAACTTGTGAAGCAAGCTACGATGAATATGTGTGGCTAAACATATCTTGTGTAAAGATTAGTGGTAGGTAATACATCATTTTGTAAGTATTGATCTTGATTGTAAGTTTGTGAACTTTGTTGATGATAAATATAGAAGAAAAACTTTGTTTACATGGTTTATGTTGTGTTTTAGTTCATGATCGAGAGATATGTATTAAAACTTGACCTAAGTTTCAACCATCAATAATCATAAGGCTTGAGATAGTTTTGAAAGTTGATGTTCATAAATATTGAACTTGAATGTTATCATATTGGTAATTTGAGTGAGAGATCATCAAAGGATCAATATGAAAAATCTCACAACAAGTGTTCAAGAGGAACTTGTTGAGAGGATATGTGGTTATATTTATTGTTAATGAGTTCACACGCTTTATCGAGTAGATACGTATAAAACGGATTATCGGACACTAATCTTGGCATGTTTTTACCAAACCCTAAAACCAATTTCTTTACCGTTAATTACTAAAATTTATGCAAACGATACGAAAAACCAAACTCTTTGTTACTATAAAGTTTGAAACACTTTTGACTATAGAACGACGGCAATATACGTTCAATCCCTGTGGATACGATAAAACACCCCCGAAATACTTTTCAACACCCCGCCCGCCCTGTTTTTTGCGAGCATTTGCGGGGCGGGTCTAAACGGGGCGGGCATGCCCGTTTTCCACCCCTAATCTCAAGTGATATGCGTGAAGATAGAGTGACATGTCATGAAATGTTGTGTTTTTCAAATAATGTTTCATTAAAAGAGTTATAACCGGCTACATATGTAAATGATCAATTTGATATTAAAAAATATGAAGAACTAATTTAACCTAATAATAATGGTGGTATTTAAGGTGATTGGCAAATAAGTGGTTTGTGATGGACCATAAGTAATAGCCATTGAATGTCACCAATAGTGCTGATAAAACTTATGACGTATCGGCATGACATGACTTCTATTGTCACTAGAGTGTGCCTCTTTTAACTCTCACTATCTCCTATCATTTATCTTCTATTATCTCTTATATTAAAATGTGCATATTTTTTCTTACGCAAGAATTTAAGAATGGATAATTACAAATTAATAAAATAGAAGTCTTCGTAGAATTGAAGTTCAAAGCAACGGTGAGTGAATCACCAGCACATTGAATTCGACCCAAAAAATTTTGTAATTATGATTGGACAAAAAAACATAATAACCAAAAAGAAAAAACAAATTATTTATAAAGAATGATTTAATCAATTTTATTTTTTATTATGCCATTATGGAGATTTAAATGGTATTAGTTAAAATGGAATTGTATTCCTTTGAAGAATAAATCATGTCTCTATGTGATTTGTTGGACAATGAGCATCAACGTTTTAAAACAAAATTAATTGTTTTATTAAATTTCTTAGTTATGAAGCCTTAGTGCTATAGAGGTTGTACATCTACAAGGAAAGAGATAACGAGGTTGGTGGAAGAAAGGAGAGATGGTAGGTGAAAAGGGGAAAGAAGAAAAATAAAAATTGTTGGCCCAATCTAGCGTGATTACCGCGTGATAAGATGTAGTGAATTAGTTCATATAAAAGTTTTAATCACAATCCATTTATATTTTAGATGATGTCTTACCATAGAAACCACCATCAATAGTAACACTAACAATATCATGTATTATCGTTAGGTGACTATTATTACTTGTTTTTCAATAGCCAACTAATTACTATATTTTCAAAATGAAAACATGTCACACAAGCCAAACATGTTCAGTTTGCGACAGTTTGACCTAGACAAATTAAATTTAAATATTTTTTAATTTAGTTTATTGAATTTATTAAACTGCTTAGTAATAATATCTAATAATGGTTATTCATTTTTTTTTTTTTTTTTTTTTTATCATTACACCTTTATTTTAATAGTACCTAACACAATATTATACGAAAAATATTTATCATTTGGTATCTATTTTATAAAAATAATTATGTCTTTCATTGACATTGCATTAGATATGAAAGTGATACTCCCTCCGTTTTTTATTATAAGTTTTTTTTTGCTTAAATAATATTTTCGTCCCTGTAAGTTTGCGAGTTTTTGGTTTTGGTCCCTGAATCTTTTTTTTTTCCGCTCCAAGTCCTTAACATTTGATTTCTTTTTGTGATTAGTCTCTGACGTCAAACTTTCGTTACAAAAATGATGATGTGGCTAACGGTGATGACGTGGTAGGGCTGATGTGGTTCCTACCGCTGACGTGGCAAGGTGTTTTTTCATTTTTTTAAGTCCTCGTCAGCATTATTTTTTTATTTATTATTCTTTGTGTTGATTTAAAGGCTAACGCAAAGTTTAAAAATGGTCCCAAAAGAAGTTGAACCCAAGACCATTGGGTTCACATGATAGTACATAACCACTACACCAACTTACATATTTGGTTAATTCATTGCAACAAATTTATATATTACATAAATGATATAACTAATATATTACTAAACCAACCTACATATTTCAACTAATAATAAGTTTAATAAATATTTCAGCTATTAAATAATATAACTAATAATTAATTTATTAATTATTTTATTAAATATTTAATAATATTTCTGCCACTTATTTAAATAGTTAAAATATTGAATAAATTAACTAAGTTAGTTTAAACTATTTGAAATAATAGTTGAAATAGTTATGTAAATAATTATTTAATGATATTAATATTTTATTAATATTTAATAAAATAGTTAAAATATAAATATTAAATAAACTATTTTATCTATTTAATAAAAATTAAAATATAAATTAGTTAATAAATTATTTTAAATAAACTGTTTTATCTATTTATTATAAACTATTTTATTTATTTAAAATATAAATTAATTAATAAACTATTTAATATTTAATAACCTATTTAATATTTTAATAGTTGAAATATAAATTACTTAATAACATATCTAATATTTAAAAAACTATTTATCAAGTATTTTAAAAATCTATTTAATAAACTATTAAAAAAGTATTTTAAAAAACTGTATAAAAGTATTTAATAATGTTAATTAACTAAATAGTTGAAATATTTAATAAACTATTTAATAATATTAATATTATTTCATAAAATCAATAAAAATATAATTAAAATATAATAGTTGCAGTATATAGTATTATTTCATAATATTATGAAAATAGTTGAAATAATATAAAATAATTGTTTAATATTTAATAAATTGATTAAAAAATAATTATTTAATCATTTATTACCATTTATTAATTACTATTTATGAATAAAATAACATACTTTGTGAAGGGATTAATTATTGTGGTAGCAAAGCAAACAACTATAACTAGTTTTTATTCCAGTAATTAATCAAATATATTAATTAGTTTATTAAATATTATACTATTAAATAATTAGTTTATTAATTTTAGTGAAATATTATTTAATTAGTTTGTTAAATAATTTTAATTACAGTATTATTAAATAATTTAAACTACAACATTTTTAATTACTGAAATAATTACAGTATTATTAATTACAATTTTATTAAATAATTTCAATTATATTATTATTAAATAATTTTAATTTTAATATTAATCATTTTTATTAAATAATTACAGTATTATTTACTAAATATTTAATAAAATAATTATTTGATATACTAAATATTGCAACTATTTTACTAATTTAAAGACTAATTATTTTATTAATTAATAATTATTTGGTTTATTAAATATTTGGTTTAATAATTTTACTATTTCAATTATTTTACTAGTTTAAAGACTAATTATTTTACTAAATAATAAAATAATTATACTAATTATAATAAATAATTTATACTAACAGTATATATAAATATTTATATTAAATAATTTTTATTTATATTAATAAGTATTAAGTATTAAACTCTATAAAATAATTTATATTATCAATATAAAATAATTTATATTAATTGTATTAAATAAGTGCAGTATTTCAAATATAAGTATTAAATAGTAAATATTGGATTTATATAATATATAAATTTGTTGCAAGTAAAAACACAAGTGAGTTGAATGGTCTAGTGGCTAAGAACCATGTTGTGGAAGCAAATGTCATGGGTTCAAGTTCTTTTGGGACCAAAATTTGAATTTTTGCCTTCTTTAACTACAGGGACCAAAATCAAAATGATGATGTGGAATTATTGGAGGTTAAAATAAATGATAAATGATTAAAAAAAACTTGTCACGTCATCACCGTTAGCCACATCATCATTTTTGTAACGGAAGTTTGACATCAGGGACTAATCACAAAAAGAAATCAAATATTAAGGACTTGGACCGAAAAAAAAAAAGATTCAGGGACCAAAACCAAAAACTCGCCAACTTACAGGAACGAAAACATTATTTAAGCATTTTTTTTTACTTTTCACACGTATTAAGAAATATAATAATTATAACTTGGAAAAGAGAAATCTTGAAAGATTTTACAAAATTGTCAGTTATTAATGGTATTGGAAAAACAAATGTACATAATTGAAAGGAGAGAAAATAATAAACATTTAAGGGCATAATAGGAAAAATAACATTAATGATTCATTTGTTTTATAAAACGAATTATATTGTGGTACAATTTTTTTCTCAAAGCGACTTATAATAAAAAACAGAGGTAGTATTTCCTAAAAAAATAAAACAGAAATATAAAGTGACATTTTTATTGTTTTTGTTTTTGTTTTACTTTTTCCACGTTTAAGAAGTTGACATACATAAAAAATAGTTTTAACATGTATGTAAACTCATGTCACTTATAATCGATCATTTTTTAATTTTGTTTATATGTTACATAAACTTAATTTACACACATCTATGTGAGTTTAGCTCATCAATCATTTGTGGTTTCATAACTTACATAAAGTATGTTAGTTTAGTTCAGGCACCGCATGTAAATTCAAAACTTATTTGTATTATGTGAACCAGTTTAAAGTCTTCGCATGTTACCTTAGTAGATATCAACATACTTATATTTGTTGTATACTCTCATCCAATCAGACATTTGATATGTATTTGCTTAAATTGAATCAATGTATAGTTTTGAAGTTTGGGCAAGACCATAAACAATATCAGGTCAATGTTCCAAGACTATAAGAGAGAGACCAAATCTTCACTCAAAATTCTAAGACATTGGGTATATGGATCAACTTTATTATATTCAACATTTGTTCATTTAGAATAAATGTGGGACTAGTCACTTACACTTGAATCTTATAATATTTTCTCAATTGTGGGTTTCTTGCATTATATATTTGATTCAAACATCAGGATCTCACTTCCACTATCCCACCAAATCGAACTAGCATCATGGCCATAAGAAAGGGCGACATTGCATCTTGAAAAAAAATATGAAGACATTTGGAATATGGATCGCATATCTTATATATTCGATCGTGAAATCAGACATAGTTGACGCGGGACTATCCAATCATACTTGAACCCAACAATATCACTCTCAAGTATGAGTCTCCTACATCTTATACTTTACCTAACACTAGGATCTCGCCTCCACTTCCCACTAAGCCAATTAAAGCTTTGTCCTAATTATTAATTTTCACCTCAATATTTTATAAGATATCAATAATTTTGTAGAATTTTATCAATTGCTCCACAATGCATTTCTTTCCACCATAAAAAAATGAGTATAGTTGTTGTTTCAAACAAAACATACGAGCTAAAGACTTGGTAATATACAATTATTTAACCTTAACTCATATTTTTGTTGCAATGTTCTCCTTCATGACATCCCTTAACACTTTATATGAGAGGTGTAACGCCCCAGTTTTTGTTAGTTTTATTTAATCGAGTCGATTTGATTATTTTATTATTATATTATTTTATTTTTTACTTTTATTTGATAATATATTATTTTTCATCGCGATTATGTTTTATCGCGTTTTGGGAACGTTTGCGAGATATTTGAGTGTAGGGGTATTTTGGTCATTTTACTTTATTTTTCCTTAAGTTAGAAAAATAGAAATAGAAAGAGAGAAAATAGAAAGGAAAGAAAAAAAGAAAGAAGGAAAGGAAGAGAAGAAAAAGAGAGAAAACTTGGGAATTAAGAAAAACGAACAACCGACTTTTCAAACACGATTAAATCGGGTAAGGGTGCGGAACTTGATTATCTTATACTTGTATATGATTATGTATGTATGTTTTTGGTTGTTATTGGATTGAAATTGAATATAGAACAAAAACCATAATATGATGAAATTGGTAGAATTCGATTAAATTGTGTCTGAAATCATGTTTTAAGGTTCCTTATTGTTGATACATGTTAGATAGGTGTTGTTGAGCATTCAATTGGTATTTTTCTGGTGTTTAGAAGAGATTTGGAGAGGAAAATGGTTGAATTTCGCAAAAAAATTATGCAGGAAAAATTATGGTTTCCCACTGCCCATACGCGTATCACTTAAGGCAATACACGTATTGGTTAAGGCAATACGCGTATGGCAATGAAGGAAAGAGGGCAATACGCGTATGGAGTTCCATTTTCCCGGTCATCTGCTCATTTGCGTAATGGTACGCGTAAGGAATTGGGCAATACGCGTATCAAGTGAGACATTACGCGTATTAGGGTTTTAGAGGAATTTTTGAAGAGGAATTGGTCTCTGCTCATACGCGTATCACCTTGGGCAATACGCGTATGGATGGGCGAGTGAGCTGGGCAATACGCGTATGGCTCAGGGCAATACGCGTAGGGCCAGAGAGGGTGCAAAATGTTGTGTTTTCGCGATTCCTTTTCGTTTTACTTCCGTAACTTGTGTTCCGATTATCCGTTTTGAACATTCTTGGTATCGTTGGAAAGCTATTGAGCTGTACTTTCTTATTAAAATGGTTTTGAGATTGTTGGCCGATTAAATTATGTCGAAAATTTGGAATAGTGTCATTTTGTCAACTTTTGTCGTTGTAATTGTGTGTAATTGATGTGTATCATGCAATGTGCTGTTGATATGGGTATTGTATGACTTGTGCACTGCTGTGTGATGAAAATGCATGTGATAAGATGTTGTGATGATGGTTTGTGGCCTAAGGGCAAGTAAATGCAATGTGTTGTATTTGATGATATATGCATGATTATGGATGTGTATATGTGTGCATTTGAATGTCATGAATCATTGTATGCCAAGCATTATGATATGCATTCTTGTGATGTCGTGTGCCCTAGTGGGTGTAAGCGACGAATCGATTCCAGAGGGAATCCGCTATAACATCGTGTGCCTTATATAAAGAGGTGTGAGCGATGATTATAGACGATCGTGTGCCTTATATAAAGAGGTGTGAGTGATCGGGTCGTGTGCCTTATGCAAAGAGGTGTGAGCGATCCATAAACGTCGTGTGCCTTATACAAAGAGGGGTGAGCGACGGGGAACATCGTTTGCCCGACGGGGAGTTACATTAAGTAACAAGCGATGGTTCCAATAGTTCCTGAGTGAACTAGTGATGAGATTGACGGATGGATGGTACCCCGCATTTGCATAGAGTCGTTGTGTCGGTCTCTTTGCATTTGCATAAATCATGAATGGATTGATTTTGTGTGGAATTATGAATGGAATTGATGAGCTGATATATATATATATATATATATATATATATATATATATATATATATATATATATATATATATATATATATATATATTGTTGATAAATGCATTATGCTTGATTATATATGCCTTGGTGATGGATATATGAGATATGCATTGTGTTGTGTTGTGTTCTAACTCTGGTATACGTTGTGGTGAGAATATTTTACATGTGTATTTTTGTGTCATTATATAATTGTATGCAATTATATTATGATTGTGTTTCTCACCCTTCTGATGTTTTGAATGCTCTTTGAGGCATTGCAGATTAGATGCTGGAGGTCTTTTTGGTGAAGCTTAGGTCTTCATTCTTTTGTCGGTCGACTCTGATATGTAGCACCGGGTAGTCGGGGAGATCGTTTGTGATATTATGTATATGTATATGTATCTTTTGGATTGTACATGTGTGACCCTGTATATGACAGACAAACTTTCTATGTGATATATATATATATATATATATATATATATATATATATATATGAGATTCAGTTGCAGATTTTCCGCTTTTATTCTGTATCTGAATTGTGGGTAGTAGGAACTAAGTTCCTCTGTTTGTATTACTACCTGATTGTTACATATCTATATGGGCAGGTTTATTGTATTTTGTTTTAATTGATGTGACTCCTCAGTCTATGCCATGAATGTTTTAATTATACTCTGATGAATTTTTATCGCTTTTATTATTTGGGGGTATAGATTAGGGGTGTTACATTAAGTGGTATCAGAGCCAGTCCCTGTCAGTTTTTGTCAGTCCTTGTTGGTCGTTGTGTTTAGGTGAGCTGTTTGTTTAACCATAGTTGCTGTTATTGGAAATGAACAGAATATGGCTGGTAGGAATGATGCTGCTTTGGCTGCTGCTATGCAAGCTATGGCTCGGGATGTGCAGGGTGCACCTAATGCTGGTGGAAATGATGAGTTCAGGAAGAACAAACCGCCTGTCTTCAAAGGGAGACATGATCCTGATGGTGCACAGATTTGGCGTAAAGAGATTGAAAGAATATTTCCTGAGGAACATAAGGTGAGACTGGGTACTCATATGTTGTAGGAGGAAGCTAACGATTGGTGGGTTAGTACGCGTCATGGTTGGGAAGTTACAGGTGAAGAGGTCACTTGGGCTTTGTTTAACAGGGAATTTTTGAGGAAGTATTTTCCTGAAGATGTAAGAGGAAAGAAAGAAATAGAGTTATTGGAATTGAAACAAGGTAATATGTCTGTTGTTGATTACACTGTTAAGTTTGTGGAACTTGTTCAGTTTTATCCACATTATGCTGAAGCTACTGCAGAGTTTTCTAAGTCTGTGAAGTTTGAGAACGGATTGCGTCCTGAGATCAAGCAGGCAATCGGTTATCAAAGGATTAGAAGGTTTTCGGACTTGGTGGATTGTTTTAGGATTTATGAGGAAGATAACAAAGCTCGTTCTACTCACTATAAGAGTGTGAACGAAAGGAAAGGGAAGCAACCGTTTCGTGGTGGCCCTTATGTGACACCAGCTGATAAGGGTAAGCAGAGAGGTAATTTTGAGAAAAGGCCAAGTGGGGGAGTAATGTCTAGTCCTCTGAGATGTTATAGGTGTGGTGACTTAGGACATCGTCAGTTTGAATGCAGGAAAGATATGAGAAAGTGTTCCAATTGTGAAGGTTTAGGACATATTGCAGCTGATTGTAAAAGGAATGTGGTGAAGTGTTTCAACTGTGGTGAACCTGGTCATGTTAGTACAAAGTGTCCGAAACCAAAGCAAGCTCCAGCTGGTGGGAAAGTTTTTGCATTGGCAGGGACTCAGACTACAAGTGCAGACCGTCTGATCAGAGGTACTTGTTTTATTAATAGTACACCTTTAGTTGCTATTATTGATACTGGAGCGACTCATTCGTTTATTTCGTCTTAGTGCGCGAAGCGTTTGAATCTTGTGTTGTCTTTGATGGATGCAGAGATGGTTATTGATACTCCAGCAATGGGATCAGTAACTACTTCTTTGGTTTGTTTAAGTTGTCCTTTGACCATTTATGGTAAAAAATTTGAGATGGATTTGGTGTGTTTGCCGTTGGAGGGTTTAGATGTGGTTCTGGGAATGAATTGGTTGCAGTTCAATCGAGTGCATATTGATTGTTATCATAAGCTGGTAAGATTTCCTTCTCTTGAGGAAGACGAGTAATCGAGTTTCTTATCTACCAAAGAGTTGAAGAAACTTTTGGCGGATGAAGCTCAGTTGTTCGGGTTGTTTGCATCGTTGACTGTAGAGAGTCAAGTTATACTTGATGGGTTTCCAGTTGTGTGTGAATTTCCAGAGGTGTTTCCAGAGGATATTTCGGACTTGCCGCCAGAGAGAGAGGTGGAGTTTTCTATAGATCTAGTTCCTGGTACTAGACCTGTGTCTATGGCACCTTATCGTATGTCGGCATCTGAGTTGGTTGAGTTAAAGAAGCAGTTGAATGAATTGTTAGAAAAGAGGTTTGTGAGACCGAGTGTATCGCCGTGGGGTGCTCCAGTTTTATTGGTGAAAAAGAAAGATGGAAGTATACGATTGTGTATTGATTATCGCCAGTTGAATAAGGTGACGATTAAGAATATGTATCCTCTTCCGAGAATTGATGATTTGATGGACCAGTTGGTAGGTGCTTGTGTGTTTAGTAAGATTGATTTGAGGTCAGGGTATCATCAGATTAGAGTGAAAGAGGAAGATATTCAAAAGACGGCTTTTAGGACACGATACGGTCATTACGAATATTCTGTGATGCCGTTCGGGGTTTCTAATGCGCCAGGTATGTTTATGGAGTATATGAATCGTATTTTCCATGAGCATTTAGATCAATTTGTTGTTGTGTTTATTGATGATATCTTGATTTATTCTAAGTCCCGAGAGGAACATGCGGAGCATTTGCGTGTTATGTTGCAAATTTTGAAGGAAAGGAAACTTTTTGCCAAGTTGTCCAAGTGTGAGTTCTGGTTGTCAGAAGTGAGTTTTCTTGGGCATGTGATTTCAGGTAATGGTATTGCTGTGGATCCATCTAAAGTAGATGCAGTTCTACAATGGGAGGCTCCTAGATCTGTTACTGAAATTAGAAGCTTTTTGGGTTTAGCTGGTTATTATCGAAGATTCATTTAAGGTTTTTCTAAGTTAGCACTTCCTTTGACCCAGTTGACTTGTAAAGGTAAAGCGTTCATTTGGGATATTCAGTGCGAGGAAAGTTTTAGTGAGCTGAAGAGAAGATTAACTACAACTCTGATTTTGGTCTTACCGAATCCTACTGAACCGTTTGTGGTGTACTGCGATGCGTCTTTGATTGGTTTAGGTGGGGCGTTGATGCAAGAAGGTAAGGTTGTGGCTTATGCTTCGAGGCAATTAAGGATTCATGAGAAGAATTACCCTACTCACGATTTGGAATTAGCGGCTGTGGTGTTTGTGTTGAAAATTTGGAGGCATTATCTCTATGGTGCAAGATTCGAAGTCTTTAGTGATCATAAAAGTTTGAAATACTTGTTTGATCAGAAAGAGTTGAATATGAGGCAATGGAGATGGTTGGAATTTTTGAAGGACTACGACTTTAGCTTGAATTACCATCCTGGTAAAGCTAATGTGGTAGCCGATGCGTTGAGCCGGAAGTCTTTGCACATGTCTGTTTTGATGGTTAAAGAGTGGGAACTTTTGGAAGCGTTTAGAGATTTGAGTTTGGTATGTGAATTGATATCTGACAGCGTGAGGCTTGGTATGTTAAAGGTTACTAATGATTTTCTGTTAACCGTTAGCGAGAAACAGAAGTTGGATGTGAAATTTGTTGATTTGATGATGGTTAGAAATCAAAGTGTGAATGGTGACTTTAAAGTGGATGATAACGGTGTTTTGAGATTTCGTGGTAGAATTTGTATTCCTGATGATTCGGACTTGAAAAGGATGATTTTGGAGGAAAGACACCGGAGTAATTTGAGTATATATCCGGGAGTTAATAAGATGTATCAAGATTTGAAGAAGATCTTTTGGTGGTCTGGATTGAAGAGGGATGTGGCTCAGTTTGTTTATGCGTGTTTGACGTGTCAGAAATCTAAGGTGGAACATCATAAGCCTAGTGAATTGTTGGTACCGTTAGATATTCCCGAGTGGAAATGGGACAGCATTTCGATGGATTTTGTGACAGGGTTGCCGAATACTGAGAGGGGACATAATGCCATTTGGGTGATTGTGGATAGGCTGACTAAATCGGCGCATTTCATTCCGATTGACATCAGTTTTTCTTTGGAGAGGTTGACTGAGATTTATATCAGTGTGATTGTGAAATTACATGGCGTTCCGCTGAGTATTGTTTTAGATCGAGATCCGAGGTTTACTTCCATATTTTGGGAAAGTTTGCAAAATGCGTTAGGTTCCAAGTTGAGATTGAGTTCTTCTTATCATCCGCAAACGGATGGTCAGACCGAGAGAACTATTCAGTCGTTGGAAGATTTGTTACGGGCTTGTGATCTTGAGCAAGGTGGTGCGTGGGATAGTTATCTTGCGTTGATTGAATTCACGTACAACAACAGTTTCCATTCAAGTATTGGAATGGCACCTTTTGAAGCATTGTATGGAAGAAGATGTCGAACACCGTTGTGTTGGCATGAATCTGGTGAGAGTTTGGTGGTTGGACCGGAGTTAGTGCAACAGACTACGGTTAAGGTAAAACTTATTCGTGAGAAAATGAAGACTTCTCAGAGTAGGCAAAAGAGTTATCATGATCGAAGGAGGAAAGATCTTGAGTTTCAAGAGGGCGATCATGTATTTTTGAGAGTTACACCGGTGACGGGTGTTGGTCGTGCATTGAAGTCGAAGAAACTTACTTCTCGGTTTATTGGTCCTTACCAGATATCCGCGAGAGTAGGTGTTGTGGCTTATCGGGTGGCGTTGCCGCCGAGTCTTTCGAATTTGCATGATGTGTTCCATGTTTCACAGCTTCAGAAGTATATTCCGGATCCGTCGCACGTGATTCCGATGGATGAGGTGAAGGTAAGGGAGAGCCTTACGATTGAGGCATTACCAGTGAGGATTTTGGATCGCGAGTTGAAGCGGTTAAGAGGCAAGGATATTGCGCTTGTGAAAGTAGCGTGGGGAGGCACTGCTGAGGGCAATTTGACTTGGGAGTTAGAGAGTCGGATGCGGGAGTCGTATCCGGAGTTGTTCGTCTCAGGTAATATTTTCGAGGACGAAAATCTATAGGTGGGGGAGAGTTGTAACACCCCAGTTTTTGTTAGTTTTATTTAATCGAGTTGATTTGATTATTTGATTATTTGATTATTTTATTTTTGACTTTTATTTGATAATATATTAATTTTCATCGTGATTATGTTTTATCGCGTTTTGGGAACGTTTGCGAGATATTTGAGTGTGTAGGGGTATTTTGGTCATTTCACTTTATTTTTCCTTAAGTTAGAAAAATAGAAATAGAAAGAGAGAAAATAGAAAGGAAAGAAAAAGAGAAGAAGAAAAAGAGAAAGAAGGAAAGGAAGAGAAGAAAAAAAAGAGAAAACTTGGGAATTAAGAAAAACGAACAACCGACTTTTCAAACACGATTAAATCGGGTAAGGGTGTGGAACTCGATTATCTTATACTTGTATATGATTATGTATGTATGTTTTTGGTTGTTATTGGATTGAAATTGAATATAGAACAAAAACCATAATATGATGAAATTGGTAGAATTCGATTAAATTGTGTCTGAAATCATGTTTTAAGGTTCCTTATTGTTGATACATGTTAGAAAGGTGTTGTTGAGCATTCAATTGGTATTTTTCTGGTGTTTAGAAGAGATTTGGAGAGGAAAATGGTTGAATTTCGCAGAAAAATTATGCAGGACAAATTCTGGTTTCCCACTGCCCATACACGTATCACTCAAGGCAATACACATATTGGTTAAGGCAATACGCGTATGGCAATGAAGGAAAGAGGGCAATACGCGTATGGAGTTCCATTTTCCCGGCCATCTGCTCATTTGCGTAATGGTACGCATAAGGAATTGGGCAATACGCGTATCAAGTGAGACATTACGTGTATTAGGGTTTTAGAGGAATTTTTGAAGAGGAATTGGTCTCTGCTCATACGCGTATCACCTTGGACAATACGCGTATGGATGGGCGAGTGAGCTGGGCAATACGCGTATGGCTCAGGGCAATATGCATAGGGCCAGAGAGGGTGCAAAATGTTGTGTTTTCGCGATTCCTTTTCGTTTTACTTCCGTAACTTGTGTTCCGATTATCCGTTTTGAACATTCTTGGTATCGTTGGAAAGCTATTGAGCTGTACTTTCTTATTAAAATGATTTTGAGATTGTTGGCCGATTAAATTATGTCGAAAATTTGGAATAGTGTCATTTTGTCGACTTTTGTCGTTGTAATTGTGTGTAATTGATGTGTATCATGCAATGTGTTGTTGATATGGGTATTGTATGACTTGTGCGATATTGTGTGATGAAAATGCATGTGATAAGATGTTGTGATGATGGTTTGTGGCCTAAGGGCAAGTAAATGCAATGTGTTGTATTTGATGATATATGCATGATTATGGATGTGTATATGTGTGCATTTGAATGTCATGAGTCATTGTATGCCAAGCATCATGATATGCATTCTTGTGATGTCGTGTGCCCTAGTGGGTGTGAGCGACGAATCGATTCCAGAGGGAATCCGCTATAACATCGTGTGCCTTATACAAAGAGGTGTGAGCGATGATTATAGACGATCGCGTGCCTTATACAAAGAGGTGTGAGCGATCGGGTCGTGTGCCTTATACAAAGAGGTGTGAGCGATCCATAAACATCGTGTGCCTTATACAAAGAGGTGTGAGCGACGGGGAACATCGTTTGCCCGACGGGGAGTTACATTAAGTAACAAGCGATGGTTCCAATAGTTCCTGAGTGAACTAGTGATGAGATTGACGGATGGATGGTACCGCATTTGCATAGAGTCGTTGTGTCGGTTTCTTTGCATTTGCATAAATCATGAATGGATTGATTTTGTGTGGAATTATGAATGGAATTGATGAGCTGAGATATATATATATATATATATATATATATATATATATATATATATGTTGTTGATAAATGCATTATGCTTAATTATATATGCCTTGGTGATGGATATATGAGATATGCATTGTGTTGTGTTGTGTTCTAACTCTGGTATACGTTGTGGTGAGAATATTTTACATGTGTATTTTTGTGTTATTATATAATTGTATGCAATTATTTTATGATTGTGTTTCTCACCCTTCTGCTGTTTTGAATGCTCTATGAGGCATTGCAGATTAGATGCTGGAGGTCTTTTTGGTGAAGCTTAGGTCTTCATTCTTTTGTCGGTCGGCTCTGATATGTAGCACCGGGTAGTCGGGGAGATCGTTTGTGATATTATGTATATGTATATGTATCTTTTGGATTGTACATGTGTGACCCTGTATATGACAGACATACTTTCTATGTGATATATATATATATATATATATATATATATATATATATATATATATGAGATTCAGTTGCAGATTTTCCGCTTTTATTCTGTATCTGAATTGTGGGTAGTAGGAACTAAGTTCCTCTGTTTGTAATACTACCTGATTGTTGCATATCTATATGGGCAGGTTTATTGTATTTTGTTTCAATTGATGTGACTCCTCAGTCTATGCCATGAATGTTTTAATTATACTCTGATGAATTTTTATCGCTTTTATTATTTGGGGGTATAGATTGGGGGTGTTACAAGAGGCACACGATAATATTGCTTCTGGCATTATTCATCATCTCGGTATTCTTAACTTATGTTAGGTTTGTCAACTTTAAAGACTTGTATTTCAATGCTTCTCCACACTTTTGTTGAATCAAGATTGTCGGTGTCTTAACTTTCCACAACCCAAAATCATTGTCTCTATAAAAACTCTCGATATCTCATTTATAACACTCGATGTTCACTTGTAAACTTGGACCTTTTTCCCCCACGGTGGGCGTTATTTATTATGACATCAATGAAAAATCAAACAAAAGACAAACAAAGAAATACATATTGAGTGGGATAAAGATCATAACCAACCACACCAAATAGTTCTGAGCAAAATTATTTTACCAGCTAGTGCAAACAAAACTACAATAACAAGACCAAGATGAAATAAGAGAATCAACATACATAATATTTTTTACCTAGTATATTCCAAAGTAATATACTATGGGGGATAGATCAACTATCATATCCACTACTAATCAATAGTCTTTAACATGATTACAAATTAGTCACAAGATAATAACTCTATATGTTTGTAAGTGTTGGGAAAAATCGACATAGATAAAATAAAGAACAAAATCAAAACACAAGAACATACAATGAAAACTCCAAAATCGGAGAAAAAATCATATTTTATTGCCAAGTGACTACCAGATAATAACATTATATGAAAATTGTTACAACACATAGATTGCCTTTAACAACCCACATGGCCCCCGATACACCTTTAGTTTCTAAAGCAACTGTCTAACTACAACTCTCACAACATTTTATCACAAGACTATGGAAGAAAAGAGAAACAATCAAATGCAAGCTTAACGTGTTTTTGACTGATGCATCTTAATAAAATACTAGAGTGTGTGTGTGTACACACACACACACACTCATACTCTCTCTCTCTCTCTCTCTCATACTTTGTTGTAAGAAGTACCGATCAAAACACACACACACACACACACACATATATAAATTCCATTCTGGAACTAGAAATGGAGTGATGATTGAAAGTGATGGTGATTATGAGCTTCTAGCGCAGCGAAGTGGGGGATGACCTGCAAGGTTAGTATTCCAATGCTCAAGTTAGTGTGTGAGGGAGAATAGTGAATTAAAACTAAATTTGGCGCATTTTCTTTATATAGTAGAGAAAGAATAACAAAATCGCTATTTTTTAGGAGTAAGTTGCAGATAGTTATTGGATATATTTGCAGTTTAGATCCTCTGAGAAGGTTTTGGAAGGATTGCAATCCCTTTAGGATGGTCGATCAGAGTCGTTATGGCTGGTGTAAAATAGTTTCCCCCCAAGCACATGTCTATGCATATCAAGGCAATGATATGTTACTTTGACTTCGGTTGCTGACCAGTCTTGCATTTATGCTTGTAAGAGAAAAAGGAAACATTCTCATTTCTTGGGGATTCACGCATTTAATGCGTCAAGCGTCTTTTTAGAGGTGTCGTGATTACGACTCTTGAGAACTAAAACACTTGAGTAATATGTGCGATTGATTTGACACATTCGAAAGAATCTACTTCCTTTTGCATGCTAGAGTATAGTTCTTGAAGAGTCCACTTTGTGTTTCTTTGTGTCATTTCCTTGATATAGTGGTTATGTTCTTTTCTGACACTTCACTTTCCTGCATCTGAAAAGTTGCAGCATTATGCGTAAAAAATCATAAAAGAGTTCAAAAAATATCCTAAAAATCTGATTTATTTTCTTGGGTAGAGCTTGTCTATTCTTCTACCGCTTATGTCTTTTCCAAAGATGGCAATCTTGATGGAGCTTTTCTTGAATTTGGTCAATCTTTGCATTGGAGTGTCTTGACCCTCAACGAGGATGAAAGGATATACAGTGAGTATGAAAATTTTATCATTCCTTTTTATGAACACACTTTCTTCGGTCTGGGTCTCTATCTGCCTTTCATTGCTTTTGAGATAGAAGTTCTTAAGCACCTGGTGATGGCTCCTTCATATCTTCATCCAGCAAGATGAGCGTACGTGAAAATATACTAACATTGGTGTGAATAATTGAAGGAAAAACCTTATGTGACCATTTTTTCATTTCTTTCAATGTCATTGTAGTTCAGCGACCCAAACACAAAGAAAAGTGTTAATTTCTCTAGTGCCTAACGAGAAAGGTTTTTGGGCTATTCCTGAGTTGCATACTTTTGAGGATCTGTTATTTCTGGTTATCCCCAACCACCCAGATGCCCATGCTACGATTTACGTTGATGGGACAGAAGTACAATGTAGATGCACAAAGTTATTCCTCAAGTATTAGACAAAGAGTCACTTCATTATGGGGAATGGGTTGTATGTGTATAAAGAGGAGTAACTTACTGCTAAATATCTATATCAAAAGAAATAGATGATGAGCTTCATGAGCGACTTGAGTTACCTCGATGGTGGCATACCCTAGGAAGAAGCAAACCTAAAACGTTTGTAGCATGTCATTGATGTTCATTAGTTGATGGTGGCTCGTTCATTGGAAGAAAGAGATGGTACTTTTAGTAAACTTTGGAAACTCTTGGCTTTTTTGTCTATAATTTTCTTACTTATGACGTGCTTCCTTGATCATGATTGCGTGCAGATTGAATGAAGGATGAAGTACAACTCCGACTTATAAGGTGGGCAATATGGCTTGTAGAAAATGACACTGCTTTGAATACTCTTATGAGGTTGTAGAGTGTGTTGGGTCTTCCAGCCCGTTCATTACGGACAAGGTCGGGCTCACGTTCCTCTAAAGACCGCCAGACTCCTCATTTAGAAGAGGATTGATCGTATTTGGGAAATTTGTCTGGGCCTACTCTATGGGAAGAATTGGCGCTAACTAAGTATACCCGGTGTGCCTCTTCTGCTTTGGCCCTTGGTGGAGTTGTTCAATGGGAAGCTTTTTGGTACAACCAGTAACGTGCTGAGAAGTAGCAGTTGAGAGAAAGTGTTCTCAATTCTGAATAACTCATACTTTTTACATAAGGTGTTTAATCTTGATCTTTTTACTTTAGCGGTTCCTTCATGGGTGACCACTAATGTATCCCATATTTCTTTTGTCGTAGTGTATTGAGAGACACATGAGAGTTCATCCATGCTTAGATATGCTTGAAGTAAGTTAATTGCTTTCTTGATGAATATTCTTCACCATAGTTTATGATTCTTAAACCTCCTGATCTTTACACTTTATCCCAGTGTAGATCTCACCAAAAGTGACATACTGATCGCGTGTCAGTGCCTTCCACAAGTATATGGACTACGTCATAGTAAGATAAAATATTATCGTTCCCACAGAGACCAATGTCAAGATATCAATAACTATTGTTACGCTGTTCTATTTTAGGCTAATCAAATAGGGTTGCAAAGTGCACGGAAAAGAAATAAGATAAAATAAATTTAGAGAAACAATGCTGAAATGCAATTCACATCGATCAGACAATACTCCTATCGCATCTAAGTAGAATTACTTATGGGGCAATATTTTCTTCCTTGAAAAAGAGCTCATTAAAAAGGAACTGTCACATTAGCGTAATCGGAACCAAATTTGACCTCTAATTTATACCAGCCGCTCACGCTGTACCGGGTGTATCTTGCGTTAAAGTGAAAAATCCTTTTTTATATAACTACATCTAAGACTCGGTTAAATATGCTTTTGATTAGAAACTTTTAATACAAAAGGGTTTCCGGTATATGCTCGGCCAACTGGATCTTAAACCTATGAACGCGTCCGAAAATAGTTTTAAAATCACTTTCTAATAATATTAAACTTGCCTAGTTGATTAACAACGTGCTTCCGCTGTTTTTCTTAATAAAAAACTAACCAATTTTTATTTTAAGTGTCGGACGACCTTCGATCTTACCCGACGTAATCACGGATATACTTTCATAATACCCGATCAGATAAACCAAAGAAAAATTGCATTAAAACCAAAACATGCCCTGAAGCATTCCTACAGATACAACATACGGAGTTTCGTCGAAACGATGATCCTCACATCGCAACACTAAAGATTTAGCTGGACATGACTACAGTAAACAACATAGCATGTAATTGATTATCGGAATAAGTCATTTAAGGAAAACGTGTTAAGTGTGCAGTTGATTTTGAAAAGGTAACAACATAAACAACAAGATTAATCAAAGTAAACGTGCGAGACAATAAAGGAATTAAAACAGAACGATTAAATAAAGGCAGTGCGAGAAATAAATGAAATTAAAGGCAATGCAGGAAATAAACGAAAGTAAATGTGATGCAAGATAAATAAATAATAAAATTGTGAATGAATTAAAAAACTGCTCCAAATCGAAGACTCGAATCTGATACAAGACTGGTAAAGAAAATAATGACAAGCTTCTACTCTACGATTCTCCACACTCGCTCACAACAATGGTGCGATAATTCCTCGATGTGACGAATTATCGCTTTTACAAAGTGATTCTATGTCTATGCTGCGACTAAGAGTGGATCCCCAAAAAAATGAGAAACGAGGTGCAACATTGCCTTGGACACCAAGTTGGGCCTTCAAAATACGTGGGAGTTAAATCCACTGGTCATGGCTTCAACCTCTCAACTGCCCTTGATTGACTCCATCTTAATGAAGATGGCACCCGCCACCAAGGCATGGCGTCCGCCCTGTGTGTAAATGGTGGTGGACGTGGTCTTCTAGTCGTTTGGTCGTGGGATAAACCCTACACCTCATGACTACCCCCATGGCCAACGCCATGTGGAACACCATGTGTGTAATTAACCTTAAAATCTCCGGTTTTCCCCCGTTTTGCTTCGTTTCTTTGTGCAAGGCTCTCATCGGTCAATGTACCTAAAAATAAGACAAAACACAAACATAATGCAAGAAAATAACAATTAAATGATAATAAACATGTGCAATCTGAGTCAAATATGCAGTGTGTTTCAATGTTATCAAATTCTCCCATACTTAAACCTTTGCTTGTCCTCAAGCAAACACTTATGAGCACAAAAGAAAAACAACAACACACAAGTATTCAATTCAGACTACAGACTCTTAGTTCAATCAAGGTTGCGTAAATATGTACTAACTAGTGAACTAAGGATATCGTAGTGACACTTTCTGCGGGTCGCGGTCATAAGTTTCCTTCCTATACAAACCAATATGTATCATGTTATTATAACTAGGCCTAACTCACTCATCCCTCTTTTATCCTTTATCATTTAGGCGCAACCACATTAAGGCCGTTATCTTGCACTCGCATGGTGAACAAACCTGTTGGTGATCTTGATCCAATATCGTGTCAATATTTAATGATTTTTTTCTTTTTAACACAGACACATAAGCATATTTTTCGAAGTTTCGCTACCGTTGGGCTAAGTAACCGAGTGAGGACTACCTAACTTAGAAGGCATATCCTCTTTCAAAAGATTTGCTTTTTCTACATGTATATTTTTTTATTTTTTTCTTCTTCTTTCTATCCACTGGATCATTCACCTATTTGCATCGGTTCGTCCACTTAGCAGTATCTAAAATGGCGTTGATTGCTAAAATAAACTACTCAAGGATTAGTTCAAGGGTGAGATTTTAATGCCACAACGTAATAAGTATCCAGATCGATTCCTATAATTAAGAAACTTACGGAGTTAGGACGATATCGATTTTTCAAAAAATTTCCCAAGTCTCTGCAACCTATCCTAGACTTGTCTAACAACCCAAAATTTTCAAAATAAAAGTTATTTTCTTATTCAAAATTTTTTGGTATGGCTCAAGAAATGGGGGAAATAGACAAACTACACATACGACTCGTCAAGCACATATAATTATTAAAAATAAACTAAAAACAAGCTAAAAACATAATTAAAACTAAGTTAGAAAGTAAAAATGCATAATCAAAACTAAACTAGAAAGCAATAAAATAAAAGCAGTAAATATCTCCTCCCACACTTAAACCGAACATTATCCCCAATGTTTCGATAAAAGGTGGAAAGAAATAGGTGAAACCTGGAAAATGCTACTGACGGCTACTAGTACCCTCTCCTCCCTGCTCTGAATGTCGAGGACGACGGCTCCTACTGCGGTGACGTGCACTATGTGAAAGCTCAAGCCGCTCGATCCTCGCTGCCAACGAGGCATCAGACGCCTGGAGTTGCCTAAGGTTTCCATGTATGGAACCTTGAGTGGCCTCCACCAGGTTGAAGTTGCTGGTCAGGTAGGCTTGCTGGCGTTGTTGTTGGAAGACTATGGTATGCCGAGCCTCCATAATAGTACGTAGAGAGCGCTCTATCTATCTCTGTGACTCACACATGAAGTCTATCGCGTCCTGTTGATGCTTGTACATGGCATACAACAAGCCATCTCGTTCTTCTTCAAGGGCTCTCTGTTATCTCCACATTTCCTCAGTAATATAAAAGCCAGAAGATGTACCTTCAGCATGATGAGCAAAAGGTGGTGTGTGGGTGTGTAGGTGATGTATGAGGTGGGGGTGAGTGATGAATGAGAGACTGGTTCCTCTGCTCATATTCATCATTGGTTCCGTCACATTCATCCTTCGGGACATTCGGTGGTAACGAACCAACGATAGGTGGTGCCTGAAAATCATATGTCCAGTTCCTCTCATATCGCACATCTGTACGACGAGAACAAGGTAAAGCCACAATCGGGATGACTATATTATGAACCATGAGGTTAAAACCTTCTTCCTTCCTCACTTTGCATAAACGCATATTTCTTAAAAATTTTAAATCAATAGTGCGGGAGGGAAGTGGTTCTAAAGTAGCCAACTCAGTGTCAAGGTGTAGAGCTCGTGCTATGGAGCTAATCAATCCTCCAAACGATATGGTACCACCATTTTTCACAATGGCACACATGTGTGCTATCATAAATGGGATGGGATTTAATCTACTCCTTAAGAGGGCAGCCTGCAAAAAGATTAGTTATCTTGAATTTAATTTATTAGAATTTTCTTGGCCGAAAATAGTGTCGGCCAACAGATGGCGAAACACTCGGATGGCCGGGTTGTGGATATCTGAGGCCAAATTCCCTTCGAAGGAATAAGCAGTTTGACCCGTCAGATTCCTCCACAATTGGAAGGCCTAAATATGCCAATCATTCTTTAAAGGCACTTCACAAATCGCATCGTCCCTGTAAGGGAATCCTAACAAACCTGCCAGATAGTCGGTGGTACATTCATATTCAATACCAAACATTCTAAAACTCACCGTACCGACAGTACTGGTAATGTTATGAATGACAGTGTAAATTAAGGAACTCAAGTATTATCGTGTCAGTCTCTCAAAAGTGGGTTCTCTACATTCAAAAATGTTATGCAGTCCTAAGTTCTCAAGCAAACAGAAAATGCTGTGATGAATGCCTAACCTATACAGACAGTTTGAGTCAATATACATTGTCGCAAAAATTTCGCGTGTCTGCAGCACTTCAAACTTCTGGCTCCACCTCTCTCCGGATTTTCCCTCTCAAAAACGATTCCTCCCGGTTCCATTCCTGCCATTGTTGGTGGTTGCTAAAGAAAAATAGAGTTTTCAGTAAGATATGATGGAATGGGTATTTGATGGATTTTTGGTGAAAGGTGGGGTTTTTATGGGTGAGAAGTGATTGGGGTTTTGAAATTTGTAGTGGGTTAGTGAGTGAATGAGTGTTTAATGAGATTTAGTGGGTTTTTAAGTTGCTTGAAAATGGGGAAAATGGGGTTTGGAGAGGTTGAAGATGAAGAAAATGGGGAAAAATGGGACTTTTCGCGTTCTGCCCTGTTTTTGGTTCAGACCCCATGGCGTCTGCCAAGGGGTAAATGGCGCCCGCCATCTTCATTTTTCGTCTGGGCCCTCTTTTGGATGGGCTTTGGAGTTTTGGGTCCCCTTTGGGGGGTGTGTACAACATCTTCTACAGCTTTTATACATAAAGGTACATGCATTGAACATAGATGATATTTGATAGGAAAAATAATCGTAAACACAATAATATTTAATAAAAAGGAAAATAAAATAAGATATTTTTTTTTTTGAAAATCTGAGATTTTTGTAATTCTTGAAAATCCGAGATTTCACCGACAAAAATAACCGAAATAATTGTAAAATATCCAGATAAATTTGGTAACGGAAATTTTAGTAAAATTTAGTAATGAAAAAATAATATCCAGATAGTTCAAAATAATTCAAAATCCGAAAATTTTAAGTTTGATGGTGTGGAAATAAGTAACAGTGAATCAGATAAAAGTGAAAATTGCGGTAAATCTCCCACACTTAATGTGAGCAATATCCTCAGTGCTTATAGTAACTCCTCTAGGGCGATTTACATCGGGCCCCCTGGTTGTTATGCGGACAAAGTGCTTGGGCTTCTGCTAATTGCCGTCGGAGACTTTTGATTTCCTGGTAGAGTAAATCAGTCTCTGAAGCATGTGGGGCATCAACTACCTCCATCTGCAAGGTTAATTAAGTAAGATCTTCACGGAGAGCGATCATCTCTTCACGCATGGTATCCAACTCATAGTAAACATTTCGCCTTTGCAAATTAGCATTAGAAGAATAAACCGCAGTCCTATCAGAGAGAGGTGTAGGATGATATTCTGGAACAGGAGGGGTTATAGGTCTAGCAAGTGTCTCATCTTGGGCTTCTAAAGGGTATGACCAGTTCTCTTTCTTATGGATGTTGGTTCTCCCCTGGTGAGGTAGGCCAAAGTAGTGAATGTTTTCACTATTTATCAGGAGCTTATAGTGTTTTGTACTTAAGAAAACTCTCCTTACTAGGCCTCGGTCTAAATAGTGGTTCAGGTCGATGAGAGTGTAGCTGCAATAAGGGGTCAGGCGAGACAATTGATTCAGGAGACCTAAGGCGAATTCTATATGGGTTACTGTTCCTCCTACATAAATGGGCCCCTCGGAGGATCTAGCAGTAAGGTGTAGGTTCTGGATTAGGAAATTACCACAGGCTACAAGACGGGACAGGGTGGTGCAGAAAAGCATAAGGATCTGCTCAGCACTGACATGATCATCCGTCTCACTCTTCCCAAGAAAAGTCTGGGCTAGGATCATCTGGAAGTATCTGAAGGCGGGGTTATGGATATGGTTTGAAAGTTGGGTGGATGGATCAGGGCCTCCTCCACCTGTGATATCACTCCAAAACTTATCAAGGTCTTCCTGCATGAACCCACCCACAGGAAGTTCAGGTATAACATCAAGGTCACACCGAAATCCCAATAGGTTAGCAAACTCCTTATGGTTAAAGGTGTACTCAGTTCCAAACAGTCGGAAGTTGATATGACCTCTTTTAAATCCTTTACCCACATAAGGTTTATAGGAGAGTGAGCTAAGAAAATCTAGGGTTAGACTCCTGTATGTGACGCTCCGGACATCAGAATATTCTTCCCACTGCAATTGATGTCACAAATATCTCACACTTGCTTCCATGCCTAATGCTTCTAGGCAGTTAGGGTCAGGGTATCTGGTAGGTAACATGGGTCATTAGGATAGAACCTCAAATTGATTCTTCTGAGCTTCATCCCTGAATGCAATATGCATGTCGTCAAAGTTCTGCATCCTGAAAATATAGTTAGTGGAGAATATGCTATGGAGAATGACAGGATCTGAAACCTGCAACTAAACATCACATAAGTCAGTCCTGTTAGGTAAGTTAAATAATTCACATGGTGAAAAATAATTGTAATTAATACAGAGAATAATAGGTCGTGGGTTGCCTCCCACGCATCGCTTGTTTAACGTCGGTAGCTCGACGATCATAAATATCACATTGTATTAGTGGCTATAGGTGGCTCAATCAGAGTATGTCCAGAGTAATAGGTAGGGATGTCACCTCCGTTACAATGCTTAAGTCTTTGTCAATTTACTATGAAAGGACTACAGGAATTGTTTCTAATTTCTACTGCCCCAGATTTCATGAGTTTGGTGACCTCATAAGGGCCAGTCCATCGTGAGCGTAACTTACCAGGGAAAAGTCGTAATCTCAAATTAAAGATAAGTACTGGGTCGCATACATTAAATTATTTTCTAACTATTCTCTTATAATGCCATGATTTAGTTCTTTCCTTATAGATAATGACATTTTCATAAGCGTCGCGACGAAGTTCCTCTAACTTATGGATGTCGAGAATTCGCTTGTCACCAGCTGCTAAGTAATCCATATTAAGTGTTTTTATGGCCCAATAGGCTTTATGCTCTAACTCAAAGGGCAAGTGACAAGATTTCCCATAGACTAATTTAAACGGGGTTGTTCATATAAGGGTTTTGTAAGCGGTCCTGTAAGCCCACAAGGCTTCTTGTAGTCTAAGGGACCAATCTTTTATGGATATTGAAACAGTCTTTTCTAAGATTTGCTTAATCTCCCTATTTAACACCTCTGATTGACCACTAGTTTGTGGATGGTAGGGCGTTGCTACTCCATGCTTAACTCCATATTTATTTAAAAGGTTATTAAAGATTCTCGATATGAAGTGCAATCCACCATCGCTTATAACGAGGCGGGGTACTCCAAATCTTGGGAATATGTAGTTTTTATATAATTTGATGACTACACGAGTGTCATTGGTGGGTGAGGCAACTAATTCAATCCATTTAGACACGTAGTCTACGACTACTAAGATGTATTTATTTCCCATTGAAGATGGAAACGGTCCCATAAAATCTATTCCCCAGACATTGAAGACTTCCACTTCTTGGATATTCCTTAAGGGCATTTCATCACATCTTGAAACGTTTCCAGTACGTTGACACCGGTTGCACCTGACTATGTAAGCATGGACATCGTGCCATAAGGTTGGCCAGAAAAGGCTTGCTTGAATAATTTTGGCGCATGTCTTAGACGTGCTCGTATATCCACCATAGGGTGCAGAGTGACAATGATTAATTATACTTTCTAACTCCTCCTCGGGTACACAACAATAAAATATGTCGTCGACACCTCTCTTAAATAGGAGTGGTTCATCCCAATAAAAGTGTTTCACATCGTGAAAGAACTTCTTCTTCTGTTGATAGTTTAGATCAGGGGGTTCAATATCGGCGACTAAGTAGTTAACAAAATATGCGTACCAGGGTACACGAGTTACTACCAAAGCGCCCTCAATGTTTAATTCTAATTCGGGATTGGGGTCATCACTGTGATTGGTTCTAACAGCTGCTATATATCTATCATAGATAAAGTCACCGTTTATGGGTACTAGGTCGGGTTTTAAGTATTCTAGCCTCGAAAGGTGGTCAGCTACTGAAGGTGTGAAAAACATAAGAAAGGGGGGGGGGGGGTTTGAATTGGTTTTTCAAAATGAAATTGTTTCTTTATATTGATCCCCTTTAACAATACTTTCACTTATGAGTAATAATCTAAATGAAGCTAGAAAGAGATAACACAGTAAGTTTATACTAGTTCACTTGAGAATTCCCCGAGTTAATCTAATCTACCCGCCAAGGTGATTTTGCCTCTCTCAATCGAGGTCTTAATCCACTAATCAATCAGATTAATACAATGCATAAGCCAAACTGCTGGTGACTAACAACAACCTCTAAAACTCTCAAGTTCTAGACTTCTTAAGAAATCCAACCTTACCGGTCTTTCTCAAGGAACAACCTCCAAGATAACACGTCTTAGACTTCTCAAGAAATCCAACCTTACAGGTCTTTCTTAAGGAATACAAACCTAAGTTTGAATGAGTTTCATTTACAGAATAGTGCTTTTTACAAAAGCTGAAATGTAAACAAGTTTTGATCTAAAATGACTTAAGAAAGTTATTAGTAAGAGAGTATTTTTGCAGTGAGCTTTCGTGTGTTATTGTATCTTTCTTCAAGTCTTCATGTCTTTATATAGCTGTGTAAAATATGACCGTTGAAAAGTAATTATAGCTATTTTGACTGATGGCAGCTTGATAGCGACGTGGGGACAGATAATACTTTTGTGTCCTGTCTTGTCAAGATATCTTCATTCGTATTGTTTGCATTGTTTCCAAGATATCTTCATTTGTACTGTTGTACAGTTGTACTTTGTTGCTTAGTCTTCTAATCTTCTTAACTTCAGAGGCTTCTGCGAGCATGAGTAAGAAGGGAAAACGTAGCTTGGTCTTTAAGATCTTCAAGTCTTGGAGTCCTCAGAACTGCGCCTTTGGAGTCTTCAGCACTTGATCTTCAGAACCTTGTTTGCTTTACATATTATATCAGAGTCTTGTAATCTTCAGATTCTCCTGAAGCAATTGCTGCCATTTAGCAGATCAAGTGTAGCGCGTAGGCGAAATATTCTCTTTTAACAACATATCCACGCCATTAATCCGGAAGCAAAACCTGTTTGTTAGATTCTCAAAAGTAACAAACATTAGACTTACAAAATTGTTCATACAAACATACTTGTTTGATATCATCAAAACTCATAGGCATTAATGCATAACCAAATCTTGTTCTCACAATCTCCCCCTTTTTGATGATGACAAAACTATGTATTTTGATGACACAATTTTGTACATAACACAAGGGTAATCGAAATAAGAAGGTTAAGGAATACTTATCCTTCGCATGAGATACTCCCCCTGAATCTCAGACTGGGTGAAGATTAAATATCCTGACTTATGAATTTTTCGGGATGGACTCCCCCTGATTCCAAAGGGTCAGATACTGGAATCTTCATAGTCTTGATTCAATTGTAAACTTGACCCTTCAGAGTTTGACATGAACTCAGGTCGTCATCTCAGAACCTTGTTTCTATCAAACCTCAAGTACTTGAACTATCAGAGCCATCAAAGTTCTGATTTACTGATTTTTTATTTCTTTATTAACTTTATGATGTTAAATCATATCAGAATTCCTGAAAAGAATGACAAAGAAAAACATCTAATAAAAATAACAATTTACTGGTTAGACTGTAAACAGCTTGTTTTTCCGAGATTGACTATGAGAACCAAAATATCACATTCATTACTTCTCCCCCTTTTTGTCATTATAGAAAAGATTTGTAGTCCAAGGGTGAAAAACTAAGTCCTAAATTATAAAATCATAGAGCCAAAAGAAACAAAGAAAAACTTAGGTGCTTCCAGAGGACATCTTGTCCAGAATCTTTTGAAGCAAGCTCTGAACATTTGCATTGACAACCTTTTGTTCTGCAAAATTTTCTATGGAAATCTGTTGTTCTCGTCTTGTACACCATATCCCTTAGGTAGTAAAACATAATAGATGGTAGACACATTTTTTCATTTTTGTGCAAACAGTACAACATGTACTTTTGATTTGCATTGAAGTAGTCCGCAACATTCTTTGACGATCTTGGATTGATACAACCAAGAATAATCTTGTGCCAGATTCTCAGATTATCGCACAAGTCCTTTCTTTTATATTCTGTTTTCCCAGATTGATAATTTGTAAAAATTGCTTTGTTGATGATAGAGTCAGATTTTTAGATCTTCCCATACACTCGTTTGCCTTCCAAGAACTTCATTCCTAGCAGATCCGAGATTGACCTCTCGGTGATAACAATCCTCTTTTCCATAACAAAGGAGACAACATGAAGATCGTCAGTGTTAGCCATCCTCCAGAAGTCTTTTACCAGTGCTTCATAGGTAGAACCTCTAAGTCTGTTAAAATAACTTTTCCAACCTTGAGTGTTTAGTTGATCATGAAGATTAAACCCATTATCACAAAGATTGTTAAAATCGACATCTAGTTCTTTGAGAACAGTTAGATCGTCTGCATGAAGAACACAAGTAATTGCGGCATCTCTTCGAGTTACCTGGTTTTCATCAATCTTAGGAGGTGACGATGAACTTGAAGCGATAATTGTGGTGGTTGCAGAAGTTCTAGAAGGTGCAACGAATGAAGATGGTAACTCTTTGGAGGGATTTAGTGATGCTTACATTTGTTCGGCGAAGCGACCGGTTTCTTGTTGAATGTTGTTCATCATGATGATGATTGAGATTGATGAAGATGAAGACGGTGAATGAGTGTTTGAGAGAGAGAGAGAGAGAGAGAGAGAGAGAAGCGATTTAGGGTTTCTAACGGTGTGGAGGTGGAAATGAGGCAGTGTGAGTGGGTATTTAAAATGTTTTTGAAAATGAAAGGTTAAACACAGTACTGGGGATTAATGAATGTAATCATGATTTGAGTCAATTCCAAGAAAATTATTGTTTAGTGTGTACATTAAGTAGATGTAATGAATAAGGCATAATCGAAATTACACAAATTAATCATTTTTTAAATAGGTGACATGTTTTAATGTTCTCAGAACCTGGACAACCCAAAAGTTTCCATCAGATCAGAGTCACTTCTGACCGAAGTAGCTTCTGATGGCTGAGATTTAAACAGATACTTACTCTGACTAAACACATCTGATTGTGACGCACTCTTATTCTGGACAATAGTCCATTTTCAGATGCTTCAAAATAATTTGAAATCTATCTTCAGCTAAGGGTTTTGTAAAAATATCAGCCCATTGATGGTCTGTATCAATAAATTTTAAGCACGAAATTCCCTTCTGAACATAGTCTCTGATAAAATGATGTTTTATTTCTATGTGTTTAGCCCTAGAATGTAAGATATGGTTCTTACTTAAACAGATAGCAGTAGTATTATCACAAAAGATAGGAATGTTACTCTCGTGTATCTGATAATCTTCTAGTTGATTCTTCATCCAGAGCATCTGCGTACTGCATAAGGAAGCGGATATGTATTCTGCTTCTGCTGTTGAGAGAGCAATTATTGATTGTCTCTTGCTTGACCATGAGATCAGATTTTTCCCTAGAAACTGACAGTTTCCAGATGTGCTTTTTCTTTCCAATCTGTCTCCAGCATAGTCTGCATCATAGTAACCAGATAGAGTGTACTCTGATGCTTTCTCATACATCAAGCCAAGATTAGTAGTTCCTTTCAGATACCTTAGAATTCTTTTAACAGTAGTTAAATAAGATTCTCTAGGATCTGATTGAAATCTAGCACACAGATGAACGCTAAATAAAATATCAGGTCTAGAAGCAGTTAAATATAGAAGAGAGCCTATCATACCACGATACATCTTCTGACAAACTTTACCATTTACTCCTTCCTTTTCCATGATGCATGTTGGATGCATTGGAGTCTTTGTTATTTTACAATCTATCATATTGAATTTCTTTAGAAGCTCTTTAGTGTACTTACTTTGATGAATGTAAGTAGCCTCTGGTTTCTGATCAATTTGAATTCCCAGGAAGTACTTCAACTCACCCATCAGACTCATTTCAAACTCTGCTTGCATTAACTTTGAAAACTCCTCGCATAGAGAGGGATTAGCAGAACCAAAAATAATATCATCAACGTAAATTTGAACTATAAGAATATCATTTTTGTACGATTTACAGAAGAGAGTGGTGTCAACTTTTCCTCTCGTGAAGTTATTTTCTAAAAGAAAATTGCTCAATTTGTCGTACTAAGCTCTGGGAGCTTACTTCAGACCATAGAGAGATTTTTTTAGTTTAAAAACACAATTTAACTTTTCTGAGTTTTCAAATCCAGGAGGTTGTTTGACATAAACTTCTTCTGATATATAACCATTCAAAAATGCACTCTTAACATACATTTGGTATAAGATGATGTTATGATTTACTGAAAAGGAAATTAACAAGCATATGGCTTCTAGTCTGGCGACTGGAGCAAAGGTTTCATTGTAATTTATCCCTTCTTGTTGACTGTAACCTTGTGCAACAAGTCGTGCCTTGTTTCTGACAACTTCTCCCTTTTCATTGAGTTTGTTTCTGAATACCCATTAAGTTCCAATTACATGGACATCTTTAGGCTTTGGAACAAGATCCCATACATCATTATTTGAAAACTAGTTAAGTTCTTCTTCCATTTCCAGAACCCAGTCCTTGTCCATAAGAGCTTCATCAACTGTTGTCGGCTCAATTAACAACACCAATCCCAGAAGCGTTTCTTTAGAAGGTTTGAAAGTTGATCTGGTTCTGATGGGAGCATCCTTGCTACCCAGAATTAGTTCTTCAGGGTGTGAAGTTGAGATTCTCCTCTTCGTTTGTTGTGGAGTATCAGACGATACATCAATGATATTGGAAGTAGGAACTTCTTGAGCTTTAACTTCTTCTGCCTTTTCTTTCGGTTCTGAAAAATTGATTTCCAAATCTGCAAACTTTTCAACTAGCTTTGACTTTTCAGGGTCAAGCTTATCATCGAATCTGACATGAATTAATTCTTCCACAATTCGTGATTCTGTGTTATAAACTCGGTAGCCTCTTGAGTGTTCAGAGTATCCTAACAACAGACACTTATGTGCTTTGGGATCAAACTTGCCAAGATTCTCTTTAGTATTCAACATAAAACAAGTGCATAAAAAGGATGAAAATAAGAAATGTCGGGAATTCTATTCTTCCATAATTCATAAGGAGTTTTACTTAAAATAGGTCTTATGGAGATTCTATTTTGAATATAACATGCTGTGTTAACTGCCTCTGCCCAGAAATGCTTAGCCATGTCAGTTTCTTGGATCATGGTGCGAGCCATTTCTTGTAAAGTCCTATTCTTTCTTTCTATAACTCTATTTTGTTGTGGAGTTCTAGGGCAGGAGAAATCATGAGATATCCCATGTGAATCAAGAAGTTTTTCAAAATCTTTGTTTTCAAATTCTCCACCATTATCACTTCTGACCTTGACGATTTTGCAATTCTTTTCGTTTTGCACTTGGGTGCAGAAGGAAGCAAATATAGAATGTGACTCATCCTTGTGTCTTAAGAATATTACCCATGTCCAACTACTGTAATCATCAACGATGACTAGTCAATATTTCTTACCATTGATAGAAGCAGTTTTCACTGGTCCAAATAGATCAATATGAAGAAGTTCCAATGGTTTAGAGGTAGAAACAATATTCTTTACTTTAAAAGAAATTTTTGAAAATTTTCCTTTCTGACATGCTTCACAAAGAGCATCTGAAGAGTACTTCAGATTTGGTAAACCTCTGACAAGTCCAAGCTTGTTCAGCTGAGAGATTCTTCTCAAGCTAACATGACCTAGACGTCTGTGCCAGACCCATTGCTCTTCATTGATAGACAGAAGACACTTTATATTTTGATGTTTTAAATCTGATAATTTAATTTTGTAAGTATTGTTCTTCCTCTTACCATTGAACAGAACATATCCATCCTTTTGACTAACAGCCTTACAGGATGTTTGATTGAAAATAATATCATAACCATTGTCACTAAGTTAGCTAATTGACAAGAGATTATGCATTAGACCTTCAACTAAAAGAACATTATTAATAGAAGGAAGTTTACCGTTACCAACAATTCTGGAGCCAATGATTCTTCCCTTCTGGTTTCCTCCGAAACCGACAACACCTCCAGGCTTAAGTTTCAAATCTTGGAACATATGCCTTTCTCCCGTCATGTGTCGCGGGTATCCACTGTCCAGGTACCATGACTGGTGTTTCAGTGGCGCCATTAAGGATATCTGCAACATAAATTATCTTATTTTTAGGTACCCATTTTGTGGGTCCTTTCTCATTAGTCTTTCCAGAGGTTCTGACACCTTTGGATTTTCGTGCAGTAGGATAATAGTGTGGTATTTGTGCATGATATTTAGGTTTGGAAGTTTTCTTCCGTGTTTGTGTTTGTGGTGCAACAGACTTCGAACCTTCTGGTTCTGAACATTTCAGTTTAGTGTCAGCAAGTACAAAATGTTTAGACAGAGGTATTAGCTTGATATTCTTGGTTTGGTCCTGAATATCCCAGACCTCTACTTCCATTTCTCCTAACTCCATAGATCATTGAAGCCATTTTGCTTCTATCTATGCTCTTAGCAAGGAAGTGCTGAAATGCTCTATCATATCTGACTTCTTCATTAGTGCCAGTTATGATAGAGGTGATCTCTTCTTCTAACTTAGAGACTTTACTTTGTAAAACAACATTTGATTTTCTAAGAGGAATAATTTTTCATTCAATTCAGAAATAGTTTGCTTGCTTTTAGTAAGGTATTCTAAAGGAACCACAAGAGTCTTTTTCAGAGTTTTGTGTTTTCTTAGAAGAAGTTGATACCTATCCATAAGTTCAGATAATCCTATTTCAAGTTCAAAACTGGATAAGGAAGAAAGTACCTCTCTGTCGTCATCAGAGTCTGATTCTTCATAAAGTATTAGTTCTTCTTCTGATAATGCTTCGTTCGTGCTGGTCTTAGCCATGAATGCCACGTTGGCATGTTCTTCATCAGAATCTTCTTCTGACTCTGAATCATCCCTGTCATACCCCAAATTTTGACCACTAAGATTCCCCATCATACACTCTCTTGTTGAGTATAAAAGACTCTCTTGTTGAGTCAATCCATTTTAGCCTCCATCTTGGGCTTTGTACAAGACATATAAATCACTCTCTTGTTGAGTATAAAAGACTACAATCCCATGTTGCCATAATACCCTTTTTAGCTTTCTTAGGTCTTCCATCTTTCTGGAACTTTGGACAGTCATTCTTGATATGTCCAGGCTCCTTGCATTCAAAACATGTAACTTCTCTTCCATAAGCTTTCTTTTGACCATATGTAGACTCAGATTTACCTTTAGTTCTTCTTGGTCCTCTGAACTTATTCTTTCTGTATTTCCATAGTTGACTTATCTTCCTTGATATGAGAGATAGTTCATCTTCGTCTGAATCTTCTTCAGATTCTTCTGATTCTTGATAAGCCTTTTTCTTCTTAAATTTAGCCTTTAGAGCAATAGATTTACCTTTCTTCTGAGGTTCATCTTCTTGAAGTTCTATTTCATGACTCCTTAAAGAACTGATTAGTTCCTCAAGACTTATGTTGTTCAAATCCTTTGCTAGTTTCAAAGTAGTTACCATTGGTCTCCATTTGACAAGCAGACTTCTGATAATCTTCTTTAGATTATCAGCAGTAGAATAATCTTTGTCCAGAACTCTGAGTCCTGCAACAAGCATATGGAATCTTGAAAACATAGTTTCCACAGATTCACCGTCTTCCATTCTGAAGACCTCATATTTCTGGATTAGGGCAAGAGCCTTTGTCTCCTTGACTTGAGCGTTGCCTTCATGAGTCATTTGGAGAGAGTCAAAAATAGACTTTGCAGTTTCTTTGTTTATAATCTTTTCATATTCTGTATATGAAATTGCATTTAACAGAATCGTTCTTGCTCTGTGATGATTCTTGTAGATCTTCTTCTGAGCATCTGTCAATGCACTTCTGACAATCTTTTTGCCTTCAGAGTCTACTGGGTAACTGTAGCCATCAACTACCAGATCCCATAGATCTAAGGCAAAAGCCATAAAGCAACTTTCAATTCTACCTTTCCAATAGTTAAACTTTTCCCCATAAAAGGTAGGAGGTTTTGCACTATATGAATCTCTTTCATTAGTAGCAGCATTTTGTTCAGGTGAAGCCATTGTTTTTACACTTGGATCGGTACTGAGCATTGTTAAGTGCTTGATAAAATTCAACCTTTTTATCACCTCAGAACCGGAGCTCTGATTCCAATTAAAGGTGTGAAAAACACAAGAAGGGGGGGGGGGGGGGGGTATGAATTGGTTTTTCAAAATAAAATCGTTTCTTTATATTGATCCCCTTTAACAATACTTTCACTTATGAGTAATAATCTAAATGAAGCTAGAAAGAGATAACACAGTAAGCTTATACTAGTTCACTTGAGAATTCCCCAAGTTAATCTAGTCCACCCGCCAAGGTGATTTTGCCTCTCTCAATCGAGGTTTTAATCCACTAATCAATCAGATTAATACAATGCACAAGCCAAACTGCTGGTGACTAACAACAACCTCTAAAACTCTCAAGTTCTAGACTTCTTAAGAAATCCAACCTTACCGGTCTTTCTCAAGGAACAACCTCCAAGATAACACGTCTTAGACTTCTCAAGAAATCCAACCTTACAGGTCTTTCTTAAGGAATACAAACCTAAGTTTGAATGAGTTTCGTTTACAGAATAATGCTTCTTACACAAGCTGAAATGTAAACAAGTTTTGATCTAAAATGACTTAAGAAAGATATTAGTAAGAGAGTATTTTTGCAGTGAGCTTTCTTGTGTTGTTTTATCTTTCTTCAAGTTTTCATGTCTTTATATAGCTGTGTAAAATATGACCGTTGAAAAGTAATCATAACTATTTAGACTGATGGCGGCTTAATAGCGACGTGGGGACAGATAATAATTTTGTGTCCTGTCTTGTCAAGATATCTTCATTAGTATTGTTTGCACTGTTTCCAAGATATCTTCGTTTGTACTGTTGTACAGTTGTACTTTGTTGCTTAGTCTTCTAATCTTCTTAACTTCAGAGGCTTCTGCGAGCATGAGTAAGAAGGGAAAATGTAGCTTGGTCTTTAAGATCTTCAAGTTTTGGAGTCCTCAGAACCGCGCCTTTGGAGTCTTCAGCACTTGATCTTCAGAACCTTGTTCGCTTTACATATTATATCAGAGTCTTGTAATCTTCAGATTCTCCTGAAGCAATTACTGCCATTTAGCTGATTAAGTGTAGCGCGTAGGCGAAATATTCTCTTTTAACAACATATCCACGCCATTAATCCGAAAGCAAAACCTGTTTGTTAGATTCTCAAAAGTAACAAACATTAGACTTACAAAATTGTTCATACAAACATACTTGTTTGATATCATCAAAACTCAGAGGCATTAATGCAGAACCAAATCTTATTCTCACAGCTACCATGTTTTTGTTGCCTTTCTTATCACGGATTTCCAAGTCGAACTCTTGTAGCAAAAGGATCCAACATAGTAATATGGGCTTATCATCCTTCTTGCTTAATAAATCCAATGGTTGCGTGATCAGTGTAAACTATTATTTTGGCTCTGACAAAATAAGATCAAAACTTATCTATAGCGGAAACTACAGCAAGGAGTTCTTTTTCGGTTGTGGCATAATTAAGCTGGGCGGCATCTAAGGTTCTACTGGCATAGTAAATAACATGTAATTTCTTGTCCTTTCTTTGTCCTAAAACAACACCAACAGCGAAATCGCTTGCATCGCACATAATTTCGAAAGGTTGGTTCCAATCAGGAGGTTGCATAATGGGTGCGGAAATTAGTGCTCGTTTAAGGTGTTTGAATGCTTCGAGACATTTATTGTCGAAAATGAATTCAACTTCTTTCATCAGAAGTCCAGCTAAAGGTTTGGTTATTTTAGAGAAGTCTTTGATGAAACGTCGATAGAAACCGGTGTGTCCAAGAAAGCTTCAAACTTCCCTAACTGTCTTAGGTGGTTACATGTTTTCTATAACCTCTATCTTGGCTTTGTCAACCTCGATACCTCTCTCAGATACTATGTGGCCTAACACTATACCTTCGGTGACCATGAAATGTCATTTCTCCCAGTTTAGAACTAGGTTTACTTCCATGCATCTTTCTAGAATTCTTTCAAGGTTAGCTAAGCAGTTTTAAAAACTGGATCCGCATACCGAGAAATCTTCCATAAAAACTTCCATGATCTCGTCGAGGAAATCAATGAAAATTGATGTCATACAGCGTTGGAAAGTAGCTGGGGTATTGCAAAGTCCGAATGGCATTCGTCGATAGGCAAACGTTCCATAAGGGCATGTAAATGTTGTTTTCTCTTGATCATCAAGATGAATGTGAATTTGGAAAAATCCTGAGTATCCATCTAAATAACAAAAGTAAGAATGTCTGGCTAAACGCTCAAGCATTTGATCTATGAATGGAAGAGGGAAATGATCTTTCCTAGTTACTTTGTTTAGCTTTCTATAGTCGATACACATACGCCAACCGTTTTCTATATGTTTTGCGACTTGTTCTCCTTTCTCGTTTTGCACAACTGTGACACCTCATTTCTTTGGTACCACATGTACAGGGCTTACCCACTTACTATAATAAATTTGATAAATTATGCCAGCCTCTAGTAATTTCAGCACATCCTTTTTTACTACGTCACTCATTATAGGATTTATCCTTCTTTGATGTTCTCTAGAGGGTTTAGAATCCTCTTCTAGCATAATCTGGTGCATGCACACAGTTGGACTTATCCCTTTGAGATTAGATATGTTATAACCAAGGGCTGCAGAATACTTTCTCAAGACATCTAAGAGTTGATTTATTTTGTCACTATTTAAGGTAATGCTTATTATAACTGGACGATTTAGTTCTTTATCCAAAAACTTGTATCTCAGATTCTTAGGTAACTCTTTGAGCTCTATTGATGGTTTCTTAGGACAAGGCATATGGTTCGGGGTGAGTGCTAAGCATTCATAAAGACGGTCATCTCTATAAGGTTCCATAAATTTGTCATCCTCCAGGATATGAGTCGATGGTAATTTAATAGTATCGGTGGGTTCTTCTTAGTCTAACTCTCTTATGCACTCATCGATAATATTGATGGCACAACATGAGTCATCAATGGTAGGTGCCATTAAGAATTTGGATAAGATAAATTCTACTTTCTTATCACCAACTTCGAAAGTCAACTTTCCTCTCTTGACATCTATTATAGCTCTAACTGTCGATAAAAAGGGTCTACCTAGAAGGATAGGAATTTCATCATCTTCTTTAATGTCCATAACGACGAAGTCTGTTGGAGTGTAAAGTTGACCAATTCTAACTGGGATGTCTTCTAAGATACCTATAGGGTATTTAACTGACCTATCGGCCAATTGAAAGGACATCCTAGTTGGTTGCATATCTCCTAGGTTTAGTCTATTACAGACGGGTAAAGGCATTGAGCTCACACTGGCTCCTAAGTCCAGAAGGGCTTTATCCATGACATGACTTCCTAAAATGCAAGGTATAGAAAAAATTCCAGTGTCTTTCTCCTTTTTAGCTAATTTATTTTCGGCAATAGAGTTGAATTCTAAAGGCTTAGGGTCATCAAGTCTACGTTTGTTGGTTAGGATACCTTTAAGGAATTTAGCATAAGATGGTATTTGGGTGATGACTTTGGTGAAAGGAATCTCAACATGGAGTTTCTCGATCACTTTTACAAACTTTTTGTATCGGTTGTCAAATTTAGTTTATTTAAGTCTTTGTGGGTATGGGATAGGTGGTTTATAAGGAGGGGGTGGAATATAAACTTGGCTATCTTTAACATCTTCCTTATCTTTAACTTATTTTTGTTTTTCAGGTTCTACACTCCCATCACTTTGTTTCTCAGGGGTGACTACAAATTTTTTAGTTGTTCTAGTTTCTTTAACCTGGGATCTTCTGGTCCATCATAAGTGGTTCCACTTTATAGGGCAATAGCGTTAGCATGCCCCTTGGGGTTAGGTTGAGGTTGTCCAAGAAATTGTCCTCCTGGTGTAGCCTGAGCAGCTTGTTGTTGAGATACTTGAGAGATCTTGGTTTCAAGCATTTTGTTGTGGGTTACCACAGAATCGACTTTGGTGCCTAATTGAGTTATCAGCTTGTTTATGTGAATGTTTTGGTTCATAAATTCTTTGTTTTGTTGAGTTTGGGCTGAAATGAAGCTCTACATAGTTTTTTTTAAGATTTGATTTCTGAGGAGCAACTTGCATAGGCTGTGTCGGTCTTTGGGCTTGAAAACCTTGGGGTCTTTGGGTTGCAAAATTCTGATTAAGGTTATTGTTTTTATAAGAAAATTTTGGGTGATTCCTCCATCCAGGGTTGTAAGTATTTGAAAAGGGGTTTCCTTGGGCACAATTGACCTGATCTGGGGTTGGTTTAGCCAAAAGACTAGATTCAGCAGTTATATGTCCCGGGGTTCCATAGATTTCACATCTGGGTTGTACTACAGCTATGGTAGCTGTAGGGCTAACAAATATACTTTCAACTTTTTGAGCGAGGGCGTCCATTTTAGCTTTCATCATGTCTAGGGAACTGACTTCATATATACCTCCTTTGGGCTCCTTCTTCTCCACTGATGTTCGTTCCGTCCCCTATTGGTAATGGTTTTGTGCCATATCTTCAATGAGAGCACATGCTTCGGGGTAAGGTTTGTTCATCAGTGCGCCACCGGCGGCAACATCAATGGTCATTTTTGTGTTATAGAGAAGTCCATTGTAAAAGGTGTGGATAATCAGCCATTGTTCTAGACCATGGTGTGGACAGGCTCTTAATAGTTCTTTATATCTTTCCCAAGCTTCGAAAAGATATTCGCCGTCTTGTTGGGTAAATCTAGTGATTTGGTTTCATAGGACAACGGTCTTACTTGGTGGAAAATATGTAGTGAGGAAAACTTTCTTTAGGTTATTCCATGTGGTTATCGAATTGGGTGGAAGGGAATCTAACCATGATCGTGCTCTATCTCTAAGGGAGAAAGGAAATAGTCTTAAACATATCGCCTCAGGAGGACAACCATTGGCTTTTAAGGTATCTGCTAATTGGATAAAAACTTTTAAATGTTGGTTCGGGTTCTCAGTAGGGAGACCAACGAACTGGTTCTGTTGTGCTAATTGTAACAAAACGGATTTCAATTCAAAGTTATGAGCTGTGATAGCTGGGTTCACTATACTTGAATGGGGTTCTTTATTAGAAGGTAAGGCGAATTCCTTAAGAGGTTTTTGATTTTGTTCTTCAGCCATAGCTCTTATAATCTTTTGGAGTACAAGATGTGCGCGTGCGTATCTCTCGGGCTCTTCTATTGGATCTACTAAGTTTCTGGTATTGTAAGATCTTCGCATTTACTGGTAAAAAGGAAAAATAAAATGCCTAAATCTAGACGGTGTAACAACAGGGTACGAAAATTTGACGAAGTTGATCCCCGACAATGGCGCCAAAAACTTGATCGCGTGTCAGTACGTCAGAGTAATATAAAAAATTATCATTCCCACAGAGACCAATGTCAAGCTATCAATAACTATTGTTACGGTGTTCTATTTTAGGTTAATCAAATAGGGTTGCAAAGTGCACAGAAAATAAATAAGATAAAATAAATTCAGAGAAACAATGCTGAAATGCAATTCACATCGATCAGACAATACTCCTATCGCATCTAAGTAGAATTACTTATGGGGAAATATTTTCTTCCTTGAAAAATAGTTAATTAAAAAGGAACCGTCACGTTAGCGTAATCGGAACCAGATTTGACCTCTAATCTATACCAGCCGCTCACGCTTGTACCGGTCTTATCTTACGTTAAAGTGAAAAATCCTTTTTTATATAACTACATCTAAGACTCAGTTAAATATGGTTTTGATTAGAAACTTTTAATACAAAAGGGTTTCTGGTATATGCTCGGTGTCGCTCCCGAGGATTTGCATCTGTGGTACAAACGCGAAAGTGGCGCAGAAAACAGAGTCGCCAGCAATGTGTATTTATCCCAAGAGAGGGAAAGGAAACACTGCGTAAACCTGAGGGAAGGGAAAAGACATGGTCTCGCGACCAAGAGAAACGGGTAAGGGAGTCGGTTACGCGAAGGGAAGGTGTTAGCACCCCACGCGTCCATCGTACTCGATGGGATCCACGCTTGCTGTCTCAATCAAAGGGTGTCGTCATCTGGAGCTCCACTGCTACTGGAAAGGAGAAGAAACGGGAATGGAAAAGAACGAAGAAATGACAAAGAAAAGAAAAAAAAAGTGACTCGATAGGACATCGCTTGTCCTATGCCTACGTACTCCCTCGTGTAATGTGAAAGTCAGAGTCAATGTAGTTCGGACACGAACTAAGGGGGGAGGTTGCTCGCCAAGACATCGCCGTCTTGTGCCTACGTATCCTCAATCGGAAGAGAAAGAGGAAATCAGAGCAGTCGTAGTTCGACCTAACGGGGTCGGTTAGTGTTTTTTATGAGCGACATTAGATTCGCGTCCGACAGTTAGGGTCGATGCCTGTTTGCGACGAGACGGAAGTAACGTGCCCTTTTCTGAAAATGAGTTGAACTTAATGATCCCGAAGGATGAAAAAGGTTTTGAATTTGTTTTTTTTGTTTTTTAGACAGATGAGTTAGTTCGTAACTTACATTGCACTAAAGTCTACCATGCGGGAACGAGTGAATCGCATGGTTGCCCCCAAATGGGACGTATGCTAAACACTCTAGAAGAGGAGGGGAGACCCCTCGTTCTTCATTTCCTACACTTAAGGCTCGAGCGCAATATTCGTTATATTTATTAAGTGTTTTAGAAGTGTTATGAGATGAGAAGAGAAGACTCAAAAGAAAACACTAAGGGGAAACTAAATGTTCCTAATGTTATCATGCAAAGGTGGCCCTATAGTTGAGGTTGAAAGGGAAACTTCTACTTAAGTTAGCATGCAAAGGGAAGCCTAATGCTAATCCTACTCCAAGCTTAATAAAAAATTAAGTTGGAATAGGTAGCTCTAAGGGAGTGAATCCAAGACTTAAACAAGTCTTGAGACTCAAGGGAAGAGAAGGAGTGAAAGAGATGAAGAAGAAAGAGAGGTATAAGATGAGAAATAAGACGGGGGCAGCAAGCACATCATACACATCATACTCAAATCACAACATTAATCATGCTTCAAAAGATCACACAAGAAAGCTCAAGTAAGCAAGTAAAAGCATGCAAGAAAGAATGCAAGCAAACTTGCACAAGAAGCATAGTTAACATCATTGAACCTCACACAAAGATGACGTGAATAAGGTAAGATGAAAGTGGATCCCAGTCAGAATTCAAGTCATGCCAAAGGTCAATCAATTCACACATTAGAAAGTGGCATCAAGAGCATCAAGTATATATCTCAACAACACTCAAACACTTAGCAACAAAAACTCATGCACAACATAACTTCAAGTGATCAAACAAAGTGAAATCAAGGCATGAAAGCGAATGGCAGCAAGGTGAACATGTATATCAATTCAACGATCAACTCATGAATATCAAGAAGAAGCCACAAGAATTTCATTAAAAACATGCTCCACAATTACGCAAACATCCACTCTAAACATCTATGCAAACAACACATGATAAGGTGAAGCAAGATCATATTCATATCCAAACAACAATTCCAGCAACATCATCAACAAGTCACAATCAATATGCTCAAGAAGTGTGTGCTATGTGTTCATCGCATCAGGAACGCAACATCGCAAACATGATCATAAACGATAAATCCAAGAATCGCGTGTCGGAAAATTGTGTGCATACAATAGTGTGTGGTGCAACAGCTCAAGAATAGTCCATAAATCATCAATGCATCAATCCATGAAGTTTAGACATGCAAGAGATCCCAAACAAGCAAGAAAATGCAAGAAAAACACAATCTGCTTCAGTGGTAATCGATTACTCACATAGGGTAATCGATTACTCAGTTGAAAATTGGCTAAAAACGTGAAAATAAGGCAGAGTAATCGGTTACCCTGTTAGAGTAATCGATTACCACTGAAACAGAGGCACAAATTCAACTTTGAAAAGCACTTTTCAGCAACCAATCACTTATCCAAGCATCCAAATGATCATGTAAACAATAATGCACGAAAATTAAGTCTAATCACAACAATCAAACATTAATTAAATCCAACAATCATCAACATCCACAATCAAGATCAAGCAAATGAATCAAAACACAACAAAATTCATGGATCTACATTGTATAAGTTGCAATTAAGCTAAAATGAGCATGGATCTAAAATTAACCAACCTACAAAGCTGAGATTTGCTTTGGTGAGTGTTGTAAACAGAATTTGATGAATCCAAGTAGAGAATTCCAAGATCCACAAGCTCCTTGCACTCAAAAGTTGTAGATCCAAGCAAATAAGCAATAAAACTCCAAAATCACTTCCAAGAATCACTTCTGAAAATTCAGCACCAGATCCAAACGAAAATCCAAGTTGAAAAGCTGAAATGTAGTGATGATGAGAGGCTTTAGCTCAAGAATTAACAAGTTCCAATGAAGAACTTATTATTCTCTATGAAGGAGCTTTGAGTGTGGTTGAAAATAGAGGTTGAGAGTGAAAAAAAAGTGAGAGAGAATTGAGAGACTTCTGAAAATTGAGAGTGGAAAAAATGATCTAGTCCTTAGAGGTTTAGAATGAATTGCTTTAAATAACCCCTAGGTTAGGAGTTAAGTTTGGGTTGAGAGTGAGTGGAAATTGGGATGAAATGTGAATTAGGAAATGAAATGAGGAATTAGAGTGGAAAAATGATGGAGAGAATTTGAATTTTGGGTGGAAAATGATGAAAATAGATCAGTTATAGATCCTTCTCACACATGCACAAGCCAAGCACATGACCATAAAATACTAAAAAATTATGCAGTGCTGAAAAATGCCACATTTTTGCAATTTTCGCCCAGAGTAATCGGTTACTCACTTTGAGTAATCGATTACTCCATTAAAAAATTCAAAAATTGGCGCTAAAAGGAGGGAAACTTGGATATTCGTTCGGTTCCACCTGTTCTGAACCATGATAGACCTCTGAAACTTGCCAACTGATATTACCACTAGAACACACTTGAAATATACTGCGAAATGTTTTTCGCGCTCGGATTAAACTGCTGATAATAACCGTCTGGTGCTGGATAACTTATCAAAAATCGACTGCCGGGGTTTCTGAACATCCAGTCACTTAATGAGCAAAATAAATGCTCAAAAAGACTTGAAAAGATATCTGCTCGGCTCTGAACACTATTAAAAATCGTACTGGGACTGATGACGCCGTGAGCTGCTGAAAGAATACCTCGATCCCATGCTCAAAAGGACAATGCAAATGCAGGAATGACAATGCAACTGAAAGGAAGCATAAACCAGTTAGGTTAGAAACAAAATGACAAACTTTGAGGTGTTACACTCGGCCAACCGGATCTTAAACCTATGAACGCATCCGAAAATAATTTTAAAATCACTTTCTAATAATATTAAACTTCCCTAGTTGATTAACAAAGTGCTTCCGCTTTTTTTCTTAATAAAAAACTAACCAATTTTTATCTTAAATGTCGGATGACTTTCGATCTTGCCCGACGTAATCGCGGATCTACTTTCGTAATACCCGATCAGATAAACCACAGAAAAATTGCATTAAAACCAAAACAACCCCTAAAGCATTCCTACAGATACAACATATGGAGTATCGTTGAAACGACGATCCTCATATCCCAGCACTAAATATTTAGTTGGACATGACTACGTTAAACAACATAACATGTAATTGATTATCGGAATAAGTCATTTAGGGAAAATGTATTAAGTGTGCAGTTGATTTTGAAAAGGTAACGACAGAAGAAATAAGATAAATCAAAGTAAACGTGCGAGACAATAAAGGAATTAAAACAGAACGATTAAATAAAGGCAGTGCGAGAAATAAATGAAAATAAAGGCAATGCGGGAAATAAACGAAAGTAAATGCGATGCGGGATAAATAAATAATAAAATTGCGAATGAATTAAAAACCTGCTCCAAATCGGAGACTCAAATCTGATACAAGACTAGTAAAGAAAATAACAACAAGCTTCTACTCTACGATTGCTCCACACTCGCTCACAACAATGGTGCGATAATTCTTCGATGTGATGAATTATCGCTTTTACAAAGTGATTCTATGCCTATGCTGCGACTAAGAGTGGATCCCCAAAAAATGAGAAACTAGGTCCTATTTATAGTGCAACATTGCCTTGGATGCCAAGTTGGGCCTTGAAAATACGTGGGAGATAAATCCTCCGGTCATGGCTTCAACCTCTCAACCACCCTCGACTGACTCAATCTTAATGAAGATGGCGCCCGCCACCAAGGTATGGCGTCCGCCATGTGTGTAAATGGTGGTGGACGTGGTCTTCTAGCCATTTGGTTGTGGGAGAAATCCTACACCTCATGGCTACCCCCATGGCCAACGCCATGTGGAACACCATGTGTGTAATTAACCCTAAAATCTCTATTTTTTGCCTGTTTCGCTTTGTTTCTTCGTGCAAGGCTCTCATCGGTCAATTTACCTAAAAATAAGACAAAACACAAACATAATGCAAGAAAATAACAATTAAATGATAATAAACATGTGCAATCCAAGTCAAATACGCAGTGTGTTTCAGTGTTATCACATACATGCTTATAATGAAGTTTGTTACTCCAAATTTCACCTTTTATAGCTTATAACCCTTCATACCTTCAGAACAACAAATGATCACATGCTTCACAACCTCAACATCAAGCTTGTCTATTAGATATGCGCCAACGCCTAAAGCTCTAAAAACATTCAAATAAGAGTAGACCATTGGTTTCCTATTCCAAACCTCCACAGGTGTAATATCCGATATTCCCTTAAATACTCAATTGGGTGTCAGTTGAGATCAATTGAGTTCTTATGTACTTTACTTTTGTCAGTTAGAACAATTAGAGCACCTAAGTGCTCTAAAGGTTATCAGTTGGGACCAATAGAGTAAACAGTGAACTCTAAATAGATTAATTAAAATTAAAGGAAAAGTCCAATATTAATAAAGTATATGAGGGGACATTTTGGCAACACTAATATTTGGTCAATTGGTGTTAGATGACAAAATACCAAATGGAGATATTTTATATCATTACATAATATTATTATATATTATATATTTTTGGTGGATAAGAATATAAAGGAAATAGAAAAGAAAAAAAAGAAGAAGAAAGTTAGTAAGAAGAGAAAGAAAATAAGAAGAGAAAAAAAGAAGGAAAGGAAGAAAGAAGAAGAAGAAACTCTTGGAAATTATCATTTTCTTCGCCAAACTTCATCATCAATTCATCTTCTTCTTTAACAAGGTGAGTTCCATAAGATAGTGTAGTCTTGGGGGAGGGAAAACATGAGAACATTGATGGGTTATGGTTTTATGTTGAAATTGGATTGATGTTATTTTCATGTTGTAATATTGATGAAGTGCATGCTTATTATATTAATCCATGTCAAATTGAGTGTTTGGATGCTATATGACCATATGGGTTGAAGGATTTTGGCCATTTTCATGTCCCAAAGATGTTTTTGGGAATTCTGGTTTTTATTGTCTCGTAGAGCGAGCTAGCTCACTTTCAGTTCATCGGGCCACCATGATAACAGGTAGAAAAATAATTGTTTTATTGTTTCTCCCATAACTTGAGAACCGTAACTCGGAATGAGGCACGATCGGAAGCATTGGAAAGCTATTCCAATGCTATATGTGATAGTGAAGTAGTAACATGGGTTATGCCATTTTATTGATAGTATAGAAGTAAAATTTGAAGTGAATGTGAAAAGTGTTGTCCGTGTTTCCACCATAATTCATGAATCGAGTGTCCGATTGATATGAGACTTGAAGAGATGGAAAGATAATCCAAAGGGAATATAAAATGGTGACGTGAGACCATGAACTAACCAAGAATTCTTGGTAGAGGTTAGTACACTACTACAAAACGCTAAAACAACAACGCCAGACTTACAACGCGTCCTTTTATGCCGTTGTAATAGGTTAAAAATTTCGCGCCCATTTAAAAGCCGAGTCATTTAATGACGGTTGAATGAAACCACCGTAGTAATAAATAAAATGTATCAAGCTTCGATTCCCTGCAACTACATTTTTTTCCATTTTTTATAGTACATTTAGCGTGTGTCAATTAAGTCCATTATTTATAAAATAAATTGTAAATTATTTTACAACGGTTAAGATGAGCAACCGTAGTAATAAATGAAATATATCAAGCTTCGATTCCCTGTAACTACATTTTTTCCATTTTTTAGAGTACATTTAGCGTGTGTTAATTAAGTCCATTATTTATAAAATAAATTGTAAATTATTTTACAACGGTTAAGATGAGCAACCGTAGTAATAAATGAAATGTAACAAGCTTCGATTCCCGGCAACTACATTTTTTCCATTTTGTAGAGTATATTTAGCGTGTGTCACTTAAGTCCATTATTTAAAAAATAAATTGTAAATTATTTTACAACGGTTAAGATGAACAACTGTAGTAATAAATGAAATATAACAAGCTTCGATTCCCTGCAACACATTTTTACCTTTTTTTAGGATACATTTCACTTAAGATTCCATTACGGTTTGTTTCTCCACCGAGATTAAAAGGTTTACTGATAAATTAAAACAAAACTTATTATGTATTTCTTTCATAAGACGCCCTAATCGAACAAGTGAGCCAGCGACACCCTAACCTTTACACTCTTCAACATCTTCATTCCTTTTTTCTTGGTTTATGCTCAAATATTGACAGTCTTCATTCATTTGCTTCTTCAGCTTTGAAGTAAGGTACTCTTCAACATCTTCATTCCTTTTTTTTTGGTTTATGCTCAAATATTGACCGTCTTCATTCATTTGCTTCTTCAGCTTCGAAGTAAGGTTCTCTTCAACATCTTCATTCCTTTTTTATTGGTTTATGCTCAAATATTGACCGTCTTCATCATTCATTTGCTTCTTCAGCTTCGAAGTAAGGTTCTCTTCAACATCTTCATTCCTTCTTTCTTTGTTCATATTGTATATGCTCAAGTCAGAATGAGATGTTTCATATGCTTTACGTTAAGTATTAGAGTACATCTTCATTGATTTTTTCTTTGTTCATATTGTATATGCATATGCTTGAATTTTTGGATTAGATTTTGGTGTGTCATTCACATTATTATACATGTATAAATTTCAGAAGTTGTAATGGATCGTAGTTGGATGAAAGCCAATATATTAGATCCGGTTTATGAGAACAGAGTTTGTGAATTCCTTGAATACGCTGATAAACATCTTCCCGGCAATGATGGTATCTTTTATTGTCCTTGTGTTGTTTGCGCTAATATAAAAAAGGGTACAAAGAAAGAAATACACAATCACCTTTGTTGTGATGGTATATGTCAAAATTATATAATATGGGCGTGGCATGGTGAGGTGGATAATAAGGAAAGTCGGGCGTCACAAAGTCAAAGAGTGGAGGAAGATGAATATATGGAAGATCACCTAGAGGATATGTTCCGTGATATTGGGGAATCTTATTTTATGAATGCTCATATTTATGATAATTTATATAGTGATAAAGACACTCCTTTATATAAGGGATGCATAGAGTTCACACGATTGTCGGCGGTGTTAAAGTTGTTTAATATGAAGGCAAAAAATGGATGGTCGGTTAAAAGTTTCACGGAATTACTTGAATTGCTACAACAAATGTTACTAGAAGATAACAAATTGCCGGATCGTTGCTATGAGGCCAAGAAGATATTGTGTCCACTGGGTCTGGAGTATATCAAGATACATGCTTGCCCTAATGATTGCATATTATTCCAGAAAGAGTATGAAGACTTGTTTCAATGTCCGAAATGTGGTGTGTCGCGTTACAAGCAGAAGGCTAGCAATGGTGATGACAATGATCACTATGACAATGTTAGTAGGAAGCATCCTCCTGCTAAAGTGATATGGTACTTGCCAATACTTTCATGATTAAAGATACTTTTTGCTAATTTGAATGACGCAAAGAATCTTAGATGACATGCGGATGAAAGGATTCGTAATGGAAACATTCGCCATGTAGCTGATTCTTTGCAATGGAAGAAAATTGATTCGTTGTTTCCGGATTTTGGAGTCGAGCCAAGAAATCTTAGGCTTGGGATTGCCACCAATGGAATGAACCCCTTTGGTAATATGAGCACTAATCATACTTCGTGGCCTGTTCTTTTCACTATTTACAATCTATCTCCTTGGTTGTGCATGAAGCGCAAGTATATACTGTTAAGTATGATGATTTCTGGACCACGACAACCTGATAACGACATAGATGTTTATCTTAGTCCATTAATTGATGATTTACGAGTCTTGTGGGATGAAGGCATTGAAGTTGATGATGCATATTCTGGGGAAAAGTTTAATATACGTGCAATGTTATTTTGCACAATTAACGACTTTTCGGCTTACGGTAACTTGGCGGGATACAGTGTCAAAGGACATAAAGTGTGTCCTATATGTGAAGATGATACTTGTTATCACCAACTTGAGTTTGGAAAAAAGACCATTTACCTTGGGCATCGAAAATTTCTAAAACTGGGTCATCCTTATCGTAGATTGCAAAAGGCTTTTAATGGAGAGCAAGAGTTTGGTGAGGCTCCTAAACCTTTAACCGGTGATGAAGTTTATCAATGGCAGGAATACATTAATGTTGTCCTTGGGAAGAGAGAAAAAGAAAAAGGTGGGAAGAGAGAAAAAGAAAAAGGTGGGAAGAGAGGAAAAGAAAAAGGGGCAGTTGCGAAAAATATATGGAAAAAGAGGTCCATCTTCTTTGATCTTCCATATTGGTCAAGTCTTGATGTTAGACATTGTCTTGATGTGATGCACGTGGAGAAAAATATGTGTGATAGTTTGATTGGCACACTTCTAAACATTCAGGGCAAGACTAAAGATAGTAAGACTTCCCGTCTTGATATGGAGAAGATGGGTATACGAAAACAGTTGGCTCCAATAGAGAAAGGAAAAATAACTTATCTGCCTCCAGCATGTCACACTCTATCTAAAAAGGAAAATAAGATGTTCTACGAGTGTTTGCAAGGTATTAAAGTTCCGCAAGGTTACTCATCAAACATCAAGAAACTTGTATCAATGAAAGATCTGAAGTTAATTGGTTTAAAATCTCATGATTGTCATGTATTGATGCAACAACTTCTACCAGTGGCTATCCGTGGGATCTTTCCAAAAAATGTGAGAGTAACTATAACGAGACTGTGTTTATTCTTCAATGCCATATGTAATAAAGTTCTTGATTTCAAAAAATTGAATGAATTAGAAGATGAGGCTGCCATAATCTTGTGTCAATTGGAGACGTATTTTCCGCCATCATTTTTTGACATTATGGTTCACTTACTTGTTCATCTCGTAAGAGAAATCAGAATTTGTGGTCCAGTTTATTTAAGGTGGATGTATCCAATAGAGCGATATATGAAGATCTTTAAAGGATATACGAAGAATCATCACCGACCGGAAGCTTCGATTGTTGAAAGGTACATCACAGAAGAAGCTGTTGAGTTTTGTACAAACTATTTGTCAGATGCAGATTCTATAGGAATTCCAAAGTCTCGTAATGCTGACACAGACGAAAGAGGTATTCAAGGTCTAAATGTTAGGTCAATAGCTCGGGATGTAGTTATTCAATCACATTTCTATATTTTGAATAATATAGATGAGGTTTAACCTTTCATAGATACTCACAAAAGACTTATGAAGAAAAAATATCCCCGAATGAATGACAAGTTGTTGTTGATAGAGCATAACAATAGATTCATGGATTGGTTTAATAAAAGTGTATCTAATGGTCCTAGTGCATCCGAGATACTTAGATGGTTGTCGTACGGGCCAAAATTTTGTGTCATTACCTGTAGTGCATACGATATTGGTCATTATACCTTTTATACAAAATCAAAAGATGATCGTAGTACAATGCAAAATAGTGGGGTTATGGTTGAAGCCGAATCGATGTATTTCTCTAGTTCGAAAGATAAGAATCCGGTATTGGCAACTACCGCGTTTTATGGTGTCATTGATGAGATTTGGGAGATTGATTATGTTATTTTCAAAGTGGCTTTATTTAAATGCAAGTGGGTTCCCAATAATAGTAATGGTGTAGACATTGATGACTTAGGATTCACCCGGGTCGACCTTGGCAAGGCATCTTTTAATACAGAACCATTCATCATGGCTTCTCAAGCAAAACAAGTTTTCTATGTTTCCGATCCATCGGACAAATCGGGGAAATGGTCAATCGTTCTCCAAGGAAAATACATTCCACTTAGTGATGAAAGTATTGATATTTCGTCCACACCTTCTTACACAACACAAGTTCCTACCTCATATGATGAAGTTGATGGAGATGCCGTGCATGCTATACGACTCGATCATGAAGAAGGCATATGGGAAAATTAACAAGTACGTAATTTATTATTTATTCATAATATATTAATTGTATGTTATAGTTTAGAAGTATTTTTACTAACAAGTATAATTATTTAAAATCATAGGTATTTTGAGTCTAGACACCAGGCCAGGAGACAAGACACCAAGAGACAAGATACCAATACACCAAGTTACAATTATGTGAAGTTATGTAAGGTGTGTAAACTGTAATATGGTATATGTGATATTTTATTTATGTAGGTTGTTTGTTCTGATAAACTGTAATCTGGTATATGTGATATTATGAATATGACACGATTAATATTATTATGAAAACTGTATCACAAAATGTGAATTGTATTTTTCTGCTGTGCTGAGATATGGAGAACAATAATACAGGTAAAAAAATGAGATTAATTATAAAAGCAGGATGATATTTGTTAATTTTGCTGAAACTTTAGCGACAGTTATATTTCCTAACCGTTATAATATCTGACGCGCTGTCCAGCAAAAAATAAATATCAAAACTATGCTGCTGGGAATAGAACCGAGGACAATTATATTTATTACAACGGTGTAATGTAAAACCGTTGTGATAGTTAGCGCGCTTTCCTCATTATTACAACGCAACACAAGGCCGTCGTTGTAAGTATCATATATACAACAACAATCTACATAACAACGCCTTCGCCCGCGTCATTATATGTCATTCCCAACCGTTGTTAAATGGGTTTTTCGTAGTAGTGGTATTGGCTTTTATGCCTTAATGTGTATGTGAACTACTATGGTTGGTTATGTTTGACATGTTGTGCTACTATATGCGTTTCATGTATGACATTATGTTATGCTATTATGTATGATATACATGCTTGATTGTGAAATAACATGCTTAAAACATTATGAAGATGAGTGAGGAAACCCAGGCTTATAACTAGGTAAATGGATTAAAAAGATAACTAGGTTACAAGTATGATTTAGATGACACTAGAAGGTGACATTCATGCAATTTGATACCTAGGTTAATGTCATGGATGAATGGTTACCATAGTCGTGAGTGAGATGCATTGTATGGAACTTGTGATGTTGTAGTGTGATTAAGATAAATGTGATCGCCTTGTGATTGTCGAATATGATCACATTATGCTATATTTTATCACGTAGTCGGAAACAACCCTTGATTTGTGCTGTCCCAAGAGTGATGCTTATTTAGAGCTCATTTGGGATGTATGCACCATTACTTTGACAGTTTTGAGTCCACATAAGCGAAAGGAGCCTACGGGTAAAAGGCTTGAAATGGGTTGGAAGTACCATAGGAAGTGACGATTCGTAAGGATAATGTTTCCTTTAAATCCGAATCCATTCGTATGTCAAAGTATAATACAAGGATCCGTGACCCGTACCGAGAGTCCTAGACGTATGATCGAACGAGGAATGATGCCTTGGTATGGTTTCTGAACTATCGATTGTTTGAGTTGATGAACTCAAGAGACATGTTTCCATATATTGTGAGTTTTTGTGAACTCAAGTCTTATTCCCCCTTTTCCCTTGACTTGAGTTAGAATTTGATTAGAACCCTGTAGAGCCGAGTGAACCCATAGGATAAGGGAACTCACTGAGATTATTATTTCACCCAAATATTGTTGTTATTTTTCAGGTGTCATTGCGGGTTTAGTTTAAATGAAGAGCTGTGCATTGATGTTTCAATGGAAGCTTTATTGTGATCTTCCGCTGTGAATCTTGTACAATGACGGATATTGTAGTTAGATCTTAGATTTTTATTTTTGGCACTTTCGATATCTTGTACCATATGTTGTCTTAATTGTTTTATAAATGGTCAAGTATGTAAATCATGCCAACATGTACTCATGATTGTGTTAGTACCAAATAATAACACTTGTATGATATTATTTTAGATATATATTATATTGGGCGTTACAGTTGGTATCATAGAAGGTCGATTCTCGACATTGCCTCGAAACATCATAAGTAAATATATTCATGCCTCATATGTGTGTTATGCCGACATGATTCTTAATGTCATGTTATGTAGTATTAGGCCTGATCAACCTAATGCTATGTGCGTGGTAGCAGGATCATGGTTGAGCGACCACAAGGACTTCGAAATGTTGGTGGAACTTTTGCTTTGAGGGTAGGCTCAAGCCAAGAATTAGCAAGTAAGGAGAACCGGTCAGCTCGGTTGAAGTCTTAGTAGGAGTTGATTCTGGTAACATGGAATTGAAGGGAGTTTAGGTTGAAGTTATAGTAAGAGTTGTGCATCAGGTAGTGTGGAAGTGCAAGATGGTATTTGGGTTAAGAAATCTTATAGTGCTAGAGGAGTAAGAAGTTCAGGATTTCTATCGGATAATTTGTCTAAGTTTGAGGAATGGATGAGCCTGTTGTAGAATTGGATTGACCACTGGTATGTACAAGAATATCAAGTAATCCTATACAGTGAGTAAAAAAGGATGTTTTATGGAGCGTACGATATAAAGTCTGGAAATGAGGTAGTTTATCAGTGTACCATTTCTAAGGCCACTAGAATATATTGGAAGAACGGGAGTACTTCAGGGAGTATGTTCAGAATGGTATTTTCCCAATGGTTGAGAGCGTGAGAGATAAGAACATTCAACATCCTTGTAAGAGTCTAAGGTAGAGGTGAAGTGTAAGAGGAAACTCGAAGACACGACTACAAGTTCCAAATGAAACATGTATGCACGGGACTAAGGGTATAAGATAAATCAAGTATATTTAGTCTTGGAAAGGAGATCGGGTTCAGGATAGTTCGCCAGGAATTCAGTATTCAGTGAGAGACCAATTTGGAAATTTTGAGTTACCCAAAGATCAATTATAAGAGATTGTGTCGAAGAGAGAACAAGAATTTTATAGTAACGGAAGTTCTAACGGTATGGGTGAAGGTGGTTTGTGTTGAGAGATAGAGCAAGTAATTTGGATTCGATAAATTCTAGTAGGATGATGCTATAAATGAGAAAATTTAGACAAATACAATAGGGAGAGAAGAAAACGCAGAGTGGAGAACAATGTAGACATTATTATATGGAAGTGGTAACGAGATGTATTTTGGACGAAAGCACAATGAAGTTATTAAGTTTTCGTTAAAACTAAGATAAAGGCGTGTCATTAATGGTAGTTCACTTATGAAGATTCTTAAAGTGTGAAGTAGAGTGGAATGAGTTATACTTTGGTATTATGAAATACGTGGTAGTGGCATTTGTGGTCACAAGTGTATGTAATTGATTCATAGTCTTCGGACGAATGCGAAGTAACACACCCTTTGTTGAGTAATGAGTATTGTGTTTTAAGAAGTGAGACCGTGGTAAGCAAAAAAAAGAATAAACCAAGATTTAGTACGAGACTAAGTGTGGATTGTAAAATGGAATACGTTGTGTGGACTCATATGTAGTTGGAAAGAGTTATCAGTTATAAGCCGTCTAGATATGTAACTAGTGTGTGATGAAGCATTTAGTGAGTGTTAAGTTCAGAAGGAAATCCAAGTGAATCAGTGCGTGAGAATGCCAAGGTTATCTTGAGTGTTGATATTTGGATGACAAGAGTGGGAGTGGTTTATTGGAAGTCATGTTGCTGTTTTCCTTCAGAAGTAGTATTTGGATTGATTGAGGAAGGATTACAATGCTCACACCTTTTTGGATGTGCCATAAAACCTCTGTTGTGTTTATGCAGAAAATGACGCTCTCGTCGGGTGGGCTTTGGCGAGCCCGTAGCGAGCTGTTTTCCTACTAGCATCGCCGTGCGAGCCTTGGCGAACGCAAAGCGAGCTACCCTGCTGTTGCTCGCTGGGCGAACACGATGCAATTTTGGTTATGTCTGTGCCTCGCCTGGGGTTCGTCGGGCAAATCAAAAGAGAGCCAGCCTCGCCAGCTGCTCGCCGGGCAAACCAAAAGAGAGCCAGCCTTGCCGGCTGCTCGCGGGGCGACTGTGACAGAACTTTGGGAAATTGTTTTGTCTCTTGCTTGGAGTGTTTCATATGCATGTTTTAGCCTTGTTCTATGTCACCTTATGTTAATTATTATGGTTGGTGAGTATTGTGCGAGTTGAGGATGAAAATGCAAGTTAATGCAAGCCAGATTGATAGTTTTGAAATTGGAATTTTCGAAAGGGTATTGAATAGTTGACCATTTGTATAGATGTCAAGGCAGTTGACGTTTAGGGAAACAATATAGTGAATCATACTCAGCATGAGTAAGACTTGGGTGTATCATTATTTTGACTAATGAGAACCACAAGGACTGAAGCTGGAAGAGACTTTCTAAGTGGTGATCTTGCGGATATCAGCTCAGTATTTTGCATATGTGTTAGTAAGGTGGGAGTGGTTAATCATTGTATGACATTGGATGATTTCTCAGATTCCTGGATTTGGATGTGGACCCCCAGGAGGGTAGTACCTGTTGTATACCATGATACTTTATCTTATTGGAAGGACTTGTGAGTTATAATTATAGGAGAGAGCGGGAATCAGATGTTCCTGAAGTTGAACATGTAAATCAGACTGTATATTAGTAAGAGCATGAGCTAAGATTATGGAAGATGGAACTTGACAATTGAGAGGAATGAATTTAGATGTGAGGTACAATGTTATCTCCAGATATGTGTGAAGTGTGGTGTGTGACTTGGTGAGTTGTATGAACACTCACAATCACGTTCTAGATTGCTTAAGATCTATGAAGGCGGTGTCTCGTGGATGATTTGAAGTTCCTTGATGGTGTTATGTTGTTATTGGTTGAGATCTTGTGTCAACAAAAACTCGATGAATCAGAACCCTATAAGAGGATTTAGTATGGAATGTAGTAACCAGAACTGAAAGTTGTCAAACTATTTTGGATAAATTACTTCGAGCTCAGGATGAATTTGAAGGTTGTGTACTTTATGGCTGTAGCCATATAACTTGTGCGTACCTATCGTCTGGAGAGTGTTGAACCTATTCTAAATGTTTGTGTGTTAGCAAGGAAGTTATTATACTAATGGATGTCAGTAAGGTTCTTGTACCGTTTGGTTAATGGGCACTCAGGTGGATAAGAGTGTTTCTACACAAGCTGTTACCAATCTAGTAATGCTTAAGAATTCGAGGTGTTCCACTGTTAGAATCAGAGTAGCGCAGTGGAAGGTGACAGATGAAAAAGTTCAGTCAGATTAATAGGAACTAGAGGGATAGTTACTTGTAAGAAAGGGAGTAAGACAATCTCGTGCTAAGGGTGTTATCTTATTGGTACAGTACAGAAGGGTGAAGCATCAGGTGTAAACGGTTGCAGTATATAGTAACAGATCAAGTGGGATTGATAAGGATGTTGATTAATGGATTATAAAGTTGTTTTAAATGTTGAAGGATTTATAAGAGAATGAACATCAGTATTGTGTGTAGTTAAGGAATTATTGAATCATCTCGTGAAGATTTGGTGAGTGTTGATTATCCCAAACCAAGATGAGGTGTTGCAGTTATGTTTTTGTGACTCAGTAGAAGAATATGAAGTTGTATATTCCGAAAGTAGAATGTGACCAAGTGTTTTAGAATGGCATGATAGATGAATTAAGAAAAAGAAAATTTATAAATTAACCAAACATTGGAATAAGAGCATGGTCGATACCAGGAAGTTTGGGAATTTGTGAAAGAAGGAAATTGGTCCGCGAAGACAAGTTGGAAAATTGAGTACGTCAGAAGTTTTAATTGAAGTGAAGTTAAGTGTGGATCTAAGACGGTAATACAAAGAGTGATTATTGTTGAGTAGAGGAAATTCGGGGACGAATTTCTATTTAAGGGGGGGGGGGGATGTAATATCCCATATTTCCTTAAATGCTCAATTAAATGTCAGTTGAGATTAAATGAGTTCCTATGTACTATATTTTTGTTAGTTAGAATAATTAGAGCTCCTAAATACTCTAAATGTTATAAGTTGGGACCAATAGAGTAAACAATGAACTCTAAAAAGATTAATTAATACTAGTATTAAAGGAAAAGACCAATATTAATAAAGTATATGAGGGGACATTTAGGTAACACTAATATTTGGTCAATTGGTGTTAGATGACATAATACCAAATGGAGATATTTTATATCATTACATAATATTATTATATATTATATATTTTTAATGGATAAGAATATAAAGAAAATTGAAAAGAAAAAAAAAGAAGAAATTTAGTAAGAAGAGAAAAAAAGAAAGAAAGAAGGAAAGGAAGAAAGAAGAACTTCTTCATCAAACTTCATTATCAATTCATCTTCTTCTTCAACAAGGTGAGTTCCATTAGATAGTGTATCCTTGGGGGGGGGGGGGGGGGGGGGGTCAAGAGAACATTAGTGGGTTAGGGTTTTGTGTTGAAATTGGATTGATGTTGTTTCCATGTTGTAATATTGATGAATTGCATGCTTATTATGTTAATCTATGTCAAATTGAGTGTTTGGATGTTATATGACCATATGGGTTGAAGGATTTTGGCCCTTTTCATGTCCCAAACATGTTTTTGGGAATTCTGATTTTTCTCGTCTCGTCGGGCGAGCTAGCTCGCTTTAAGTTCGTTGGGTGACCATGCCAGTAGGCAGAAAAATAATTGTTTTCTTGTTTCTCCCATAACTTGAGAACCGTAACTCGGAATTAGGCACGATCGGAAGCTTTAGAAAGCTATTCCAATGCTCTATGTGATAGTGAAGTAGGAACATGGGTTTATGCCATTGATTGATAGGATAAAAGTGAAATTTGAAGTGAATGTGAAAAATGTGGTTCATGTTTCCACCATAATTCATGAATCAAGAATCCGATTGATATGTTGAAAAGATAATCCAAAGAGGATATTAAATGATGATGTTATACCATAAACTAACCAAGAATGCTTGGTAGAGGATAGTAGTGGCTTTTATGCCTTAATGTGTATGTGAACTACTATGGTTGGTTATGTTTGACATGTTGTGCTACTATATGCGTTTCATGTATGCCATTGTGTTATGCTATTATGTATGATATACATGCTTGATTGTGAAATAACATGCTTAAAACATTATGAAGATGAGTGGGGGAACTTAGGCTTATAACTAGGTAAATGAATTAAAAAGATAACTAGGTTACAAGTATGATTTATATGACACTAGAAGGTGACATTCATGCAATATGATACCTAGGTGAGTGTCATGGATGAATGTTTACCATAGTTATGAGTGAGATGCATTGTATAGAACATGTGATATTGTTGTGTTATTAAGGTGAATGTGATCACATTGTGAATGTCGAATACGATCACATTATGTTGTATTTTATAATGTAGTCAGAAACAACCCTTAATTTGTGTCGTCCCAAGAGTGATGCTTATGTAGAGCTCCTTTGGAATGTACGCACTATTACTTTGACAGGTTTGAGTCCACATAATCGAATGGAGCCTACAGGTAAAAGGCTTGAAATGGGTTGAAAGTTCCATAGGAAGCGACAATTCGTAAGGATAATGTTTCCTTAGAATCCGAATCCATTCGCATGTCAAAGTATAATACAAGGATCCGTGAACCGTGCCAAAAGTCCTGGACGTAGAATCAGATGGGGAAAGATGCCTTGATATGGTTTCCAAACTAGTGATTGTTTGAGTTGATGAACTCAAGAGACATGTTTCCATACATTGCGAGTTTTTGTGAACTCAAGTCTTATTCCCCATTTTCCTTAACTTGAGTTAGAATTTGATTAGAACACTGCAAAGCCGAGTGAACCCATAGGATAGGGGAACTCACTGAGATTATTATTTCACTCCAATATTGTTGTTATTTTTTAGGTGTCATTGCAGGTTTAGTTTACATGAAGAGCTGTGCATTGATGTTTCTAGGGAAGCTTTATTGTGATCTTCCGTTGTGAATCTTGTACAATGACGAATATTGCACTTAGATCTTAGATTTATATTTTTGGCACTTTTCATATCTTGTACCATATGTTGTCTTTATTGTTTTGTAAATGGTCAAGCATATAAATCATGCCAATAGGCACTTATGATTGTGTCAGTACCAAATAATAACACTGGTAAGATATATATTATACGGGGCGTTACAATAGGTGTCTTGAAGTTTATTCCTATGGATGGACATGTGTCGACCATGTAAGTTGTTGTAACATCACTCTTACCCCAAAAACTCTTTGGCAACCCTACTCCCAACAACATGCATCTTACCCTATCCATAATGTAAGTTGGAGAGGGTAAAGTGCACCAGTCTTACCATTCCAATAAGAGTAAACCACTAGTTTCCGATTCCAAACCTCTATAGATGTCCTGAAATCTATTTTCTATGGATGGACATATGTCAACAAAGTAAGTTGTTGTAGGATCAGTTTTACCCTTCAAAATCTTTGGTAACCAAACTCCAACCAATATGCACTTTAAATGGCATTTTTCCTATATTCAGCTAGGACAAGTTGCTAAGGTGCGCCAACAATAATTTTATGCCTCTTTATACCTTGTTTCCTAAAAAAAATAAATATTAAACTGCTCTGAAACAAACTTCAAATTCCATAACTTGGTTTTTTTCGAAAGTCTTTAATAGTTAATGATGCATGACAAATAATAGTGGAACCATCTAAAATATACAACCCGTACATTTTATACCTTTTAGCCATGATCAATTCATCTTGCTAAAATTTCAACACCCATGTAGAACTCTAGTGCAATAGTCTAGATCATCAAATATACTTATGGATAACAAATTTTGCTTAAGCTCGGGAACATACCTCACATTTCTTAGAAGGAACTCACAGTTATCAAATATTTTAAGTCTAATTGTACCTATACTATGAGCTTTACAATTCTTATTATTACCTTATCATACGACTTCACATTCTCTCGACTTTAAAGTCTCAAAATATTATTTCCTTGGGCACATATAATAAGAGAGCATTGAGTCCATGACCTAACTTTTCTCTGTCTCCACGATCTATTTACCAATACTCTCAAAACCATACTCATATGAGGAAACTACAATTTGAATAGAATCATCCTTGCCCCATCTCGCGATAATCCTTCTTGAAGTGTTTGGTTTTATGACAAGTAAATCGTTTTGACATTGACTTATTGAAACCCTTAGATTTGGACTTCCCTATACTCCCCCTCATTTCTCTTGAAATACTCAAGCATTCACTATTCTTGCCAACCTATAAATATTCAATATTTCATAGATCCTTAGATATTATAGCCGATCAAACCTCCTTCAATGTGATAATGTCTTTCTTACTATAAAAAAAGGGCGTCATTGAAATGTTTAAAGAATTTTGGTAATGATATCAACAAGAGTAGACCATTGTCTTCATCAATAAGCTTCACCTCAATATTTTACAAGTCATCAAAGATTTTATTGAATTCTTATAATTGCTCCAAAATGAATTTTGTTATCTACCATTCGAATTGAGTAGAGTTGGTGTTTCACACATTATCTATAAGTTAATGACTTGATCATATACAATGGTTTAAGCTTGACCCACATATCCTTCGCAATCATCTCCTTAGCAACTTCTCTTAGGACTTTATCTCCAAGGCACAAGACATTAATGTCATAAGACATTAATATATTCAAGACCAAGATATTTCTGGCCTTATCCACCATCTCGGTCTTCATTGCTTGTGTTAGGTATGCATACATCAATGTCTCATTTTTCAATGCTTATACACACCTTTGTTGAGTTAATGTTGCTTAAATCTTTTCTTTCCACAATCCAACATAGTTGTCTTCAATTTTTTTATTGATGTTCCAATTAGAATCCATGTTGCTCACTTGTAAACTTAGCCCTTTTGTCCCACAGTGGGTGCCACTTGGTGTGAAAATTGATTGAATGAGTCACACCAATAATGTAGATGTGTGAGACAAAGAATAATGACAACCGAAATAAATTTCCCAAACAAAATTAATGTACCAAACAGTGTTAGCAAATCCACATGAGTAAGGATAAGATAAAAGACGACTACAAACAGAATTTGTTAATATACCCAGCTTGATCAAACTGATCTACTATGAGGGAAATGACAACTCTTCGATCCACTATACTTCAATAGTTGTTACAAGAGATTACAAGATGTGTTACATGAATGTAGTCTTCCAAGTTCATAAGAACATGTCTTATTTTTTAACCAAGTGTTTTCTAATCTCCATTCCTCACAATATATGAATCACACAAATTCAAGATATTTTAAAGTGTTTCTCAATCCCCTTGAAAATTCTGAGTGATCTTTCGATTCTTAAAACAATGAATCTCAAGAATCCTTATCCATTGTCTCTCTAAGTTTCTCTCATTAAAATGTCACCGCATGCAAGCAAAAGTGACAGAGAACCACATTTATAAAGGCCATGAACCTGAAAAACCCATTTTTTGAACCAAAACACGCTCAGCGCGCTCGACCCACCCCTCTCTTGCATGTCCACCTGCCATGTGCCTAACGCCCACGCCCCGCGTGCATGAAAATGCCGTAAATTGAAATTTTTTTCAAAATCATTTGAGATTTTAGACATACTTCTAAAAAAAACATTAAATTAAATCAATTGACTTTTAACTCTAAAGTTTTTCTGTTTCAACTTAGGTTCCAATTTAAAAGACATCAATGCTTTTGAAGAGATAGTCCAATAATTTGAGTTAAGACACTAAAGAAGTTTGTGGTAAAAAATCTAAGATTCAATTCTTCCTGTTAAGATTTCTCCCTGCCCTGACAAAATTAACAAATAACATTTGTCCACATAAATTTTTTTTTTGACATAAAAAATGCATTTTATATGCGTTTAAGTACAGGATGAACATATAATGAGGCCTCATATTGTATTTAAGTATACAACACTATCAAGTTGAGCTTATCCACCTGTTGAATTGCTTGATTTGATTGCTGTCCCAACTGTGCACAACACAATTACATAAGAGGTAAACTGCTAAGAACAACAACCCTCCTCTCAAAATAAATTAGTCCAACTTATTGTTGACTTTTAGACCAAAGAAACCTTCTGCATTACATGCTGCTGATATAAGACAAAAATATGTACTTAACAAAAACCACTGAAACCAAGTAACAAACAAAATACAAAACAAAAAAGTTGAGACAACATCAACAGTTCCTAAAGATGTTACATTATTTTTTTCATCTTGTCATAGCTGGTGAAATCATAGGTGGTGCCACTGTAACTGTAACTGATCCTTGTCTTTGTCTTTCCATGTTAGCTTCCCACCCTATATAATTGTCAAAAACAAGTCAAGGGTCAAACAAAAACAAAACCATAGTATTTGAAGAAAGAAATAATTATGCACCTATGCTCAAGTCAAATCCACGGTTTTTGAGTTCTCTATATTCCTGACAAAGAGCACAAGTTTCACAACAATAATGAACTAAGCAATCCATACAAGGTGCCTCTGGCAAGTCATATTGTGCCCTCAGTTTGGACCTATAATAACATGAATACAAACATGCAAGTCCTGTCATAGCCAATAACGCCCCATAAATTGTTCCATTACAAGTGCAAGCTGCATATAATAAAAAAAATACCAAATCAACCATGGTGAATAATTATTCTAATTTTTATATAAAGGTTATACTTACTTGAATTGCCTTGATCTACTATCTCTGATATCAATCCAAAAGTAACACAAGGGCAGAAGCAAGTAACCAAACCTTGTAAATAGAACAAAAAATATTTCTTAACGATCATATATATGGTACTATTTTAAAGAAAGGTGAATGAATGATTCTTACAGATTCCAGGGTCATCAAGACAACGGCATAGACCAGTTGACCAGTGATGTGTTCTTGGGGTGACCCTTGAACTGTTGCTGATATATGGAGGAGGAGGAGGAGGATAAGGTTGTGGTATGCCATAACTTGGCATTTGTAGAACATAGCCTTGAGGGGTATGGCTATGATTATTAGCTGCATATACATGATCATGATCGGTTTCATTTACTGTAGGATACATAATGTTATTTGTTGAATTAGTCCTTCAACCAACACAAGCTTTTCTTTCTTATCTTAGTGTTTGTGTATATATAAATAGGAGAAACTTGTATAAGAGAGTACACCACTTCCACATTAGTATAGTTTGTAACTACTAGGAAAGACCATTTTCTGTTCGATTAGTCTTTTTTTATTAATTATAATCAGTAGTTGCAAAGTAAAGTATATAAGTATAAATAATTAGGGTTTGAATATCTGTAAATGCACGTTTCATTGTCATGACCAATGAATTATGGTAAACATGGAAATTGTATATTTTAATTGTAAATTGCATTTCCATGCTCTTTCTTAGGAGCCAGGACCGGAGATATATTAATAATAATAATCATGTCACATTGCCATATTCAGATTTGAAAATCTGACTGCAAAAGGATAGGAAGAGAAGACAATTTGCAATCACCTTGCAAGTTCCAACGATCTGTTCAAGATTACAAGCCGATCCTCTACTTAAAAAATAAGATTACAAGTTGACTACAGAATAAATTATTCTGAATAAGATTTCTGAATAATGTATTGTTTGTAATGGTGCAAGCTAAAATCAATGATTACTTGGCAACTGTTAAGCTGGTAAGGATATACAAGGTACCTTCTTAATTACAAACAGCCACTAAAACGGAAACACGTTACATATTTAAAGTTTTAAAAAATTGAAATTTTATACTAATACTTTGAACAAACAAAGGCTTTAATTTATATGTTCAACGAGAAAAACATTATAATATATACAACATGATTGTAGAAGCATTGGTACAAAACAATGTATTAAAACACGACTCCCCTGGGTTATTAGGCCATGGAGTCTGCGGTGGCTTCGCCAAAATTTTATTCTGCCACCCCAACAGATCCTATAAATTTATCAATTTAATCCTTTAAATCTCATTTCACATGACCATTGGACCATTTTAAAATTTTGCAAAACCTTTAATTAGAACTGAATTTTTCAAACAGACTATCGGATATTTCAAATTTATGATCAATAAGCATCAATTTTTACTGCATTTTTAAGTTTATATGATTTTTTTTTATGTAGTTTTACTGTTTTTATTGGAAATATCTTATAAAAACACATATTCTGTATGCATTTTTACCGAAATTTTCAAAAAAACCGATAAAAATGCATACAGAATATGTGTTTTAACCAGATATTTTAAAAAATTCGATAAAACCCCATACATTATAATAGATTATTTGAAATTGAAGGTGAGAAAAATACATAAGAAGGGGGAGGGAGGTTTGAATTGTGTTTTTCGTTTTTTCTTTACTTTTGAACAGAGTTCAGATTCTAAACCATGTTCAAATTCTAGTTATAAGTTGCAGTAGAATAATAACAGAAGCAAATAAATAACAATAGAACACACAAAGATCTATCCTGATTCCTCCCAAACTGAGAGCAGTCCAGTCCCCTTGCAGCACAATAGATTTTCCACTATAATCAAATCATGATTACAATTGTTTATACCCTCGAGCATAAGACTTTTCTGCTCAGACCCTCGGCCCGAGACTTCCTGCTTAAATCCCCCAGGTTCAAGAATTTCTGCTGAAATCCCATGGATTCAAGACTTCCTGCTTAAACCACTCAGGTTCAAGACTCCCCGCTTAAATCCCACGGATTCAAGACTTCATGCTTAGATTCCACGAATCAAAGACTTCTTTACTTAATTCCCTCATGTTCAGGACTTCTGCTCATACTCTCAAGTACAAGACTTCCCTGCTCAGATTCCACGAATCCAAGACTTCTGCTTAGACCTTCAGTCCAAGACTTTCCTGCTTAATCAACAACTGATCAAGACTTCAATGCTGAAGTACATAGCAAGAGATTTTCTTTCTAAATTACTAAACAAAATCTGTTTAGTAGAATAGACAACAATGTGTACTTGATACAATCAGAGGTACAGGGTAATAACCATTACAACGATCATATCTCTTAATATTTCTAAGATATTCAATGTTTAAGAAATCTTAAGACTTTGTACAATTTATATAGTTGAGATATAAATGTTACTCCTATAGTTGAGACATGTGTCACTGCTCCGATTGAGACAAATGTCATTGCTTCAGCTTTAACAAAGTCGTTTGTACACACAGATAAATGATTTTCTGGGGGGGGGGGGGGCAATGATTATTCTGTGCTCACTGGATATGTCGATCATGTGACATTGCAATTATGGAAAAAAGAGGTATGTATATGATATGCCGATGATGTGACTTTATTTATTATTCATACGTTGAAAATAACCAATGTTTTTGACTTTGTTTGTTACAGGACCGACCGCCGATGAAGATGCCCACCCATTGGGGGAAGTTGAAGAAGTTCTCAAATGTCTTGATGCCAAGGGAGGTCAAGGCGATTGTTAAGGATTACGGTCTCCTTTCACTGGTGAAATGTTTGCTGACCATGCTCGACGGTCATCTAATGACAACCTTTGTTGAGCGTTGGCACATGAAGACATCCTTCTTGCATCTTTCATTTGGTGAAATGACGATTACATTAAATGACGTTTCCTCTTTATTCCATATTTCGCTGGCAGGTAGTTTTTTCACTGCTCATCTCATAAGCCAGGATCTTGCATGTATGACTGTTGTACAGGACTTGGGGGTTACTGATGAGCAGGTGATAGAGGAGTTTAGATTTAACAGGGGTGCTCACTTTCGTCTATATACAAGTATTTCTTATTGTGTAGTGCTGGATACACGAGCATTTCTCATCCATTTGTGAATGAACGATTATTTCTACCACTCACTATGCCAAACAAGACTTTAGACAGCGTTTAAAAGCGCTGCCTAAGGTTGCGCTGTCGTAGGTAAAGACAACGCTTTTGTTTTATGAAAAAGCGCTCTCTAAAATATACATTAGACAACGTTTTTTCCGTAAAAAGTGCGCTCTAAAGTGGGCCTTTAGACAGCGCTTTTTCAAAAGCGCTGTCTAATGTATACATATAAAATTTTAATGAATTTTTCTATATACCTTTAGAGAGCGCTTTTTCAAGAAAAAGCGTCGTCTAAAAGCCCCTTTAGACAGCGCATTTTAAAGCGCTGTCTTATGTATGCCTATAATTTTAGTTATCAATTTTTCTATACCTTTAGAGGGCACTTTTTAAGAAAAGCGCTTTCTTCTGTGAACTATAGACAGCGCTTTTCCTAGGAAGCGCTGTCTTTTCTCTACGTATAATTTTGATGATTTTTTTTAAAAAATCCCATTTTAACCATTTTTTAATGCAGAAACCTGTATAATTCAAGCCATTTCAATAAACCTGTATATTTCACATTTCCATTAACATTTTCTAGTATGGTTCATTAACCATTTCCACTAATCCCATAAATCACATAAACCACATAAACCATTTCCATTATAATTCAAGTTATTTACATTAACTATTCACAAAACTATACAATTACAATCCAAAAACACATAAAGGGCATAAACCATTCACAAAACTATACAATCCCATAAAATAAACCATTCACAAAACTATACATTCACATAATCCCATAATCCTATACATTATATAAGATTTTTTTTTCAATAAGGTATTCACACAATTCCTCCTTAATTTCTTGCAATTTATCCTTCGTGTAATGAGAACACGCGTATTCATCAAAGTACTACATAACAAAACAAAATATGTATGATTTAGTTAAAAATAATAAATTATATGACATATCCGATAAATATTAAAATAAATCCTAAGTTATAAATCCATGCATACCGTAAGAGGAATCTCTAATCGATCCATTTGAAGGATTTCTCTCATAAACCTCAAAACGAAATACCCGCAGTCTATGCCATTACGGTGACGAGGGCACTACACATAGACAAACAAATAAGAATTAATATATAGTTGTTTTGTGTTATCAAGTAGCATCACTAATAAGCAACATTGTGAAAATTAATATAGCTCCACTTTGACCCATGTAACGTTGGTTGCTTTAGTCCGTGCTACTCGAGATTCTCTTTGTGCTCGGTATACAAGTATTGCTCTATAAAAGAAAAACTTAAATTTAGAACAATCTCACAGAAATAATTAAATATACAAATACACACGAATATTTCGAACAATCTCACTTACGTATCAACCACATCCTTCATATCCTGATATGTTGACCAATCAGTATCCAATGAATTCAGATAATAGACCACTTCTCTTGTAGGATTAATGGCATCCAACAACCAGTGTCCACTGTAAAATATAATAAAAGTTTAGATGGATAATTTATACGGAAAAGATACAAATTTAAGATTAGAATGAAATTAGAATGAAAATCTTACCCGTTTCCAGATTATACGGTAAAAGAAACAAACTTTATGTCTTGCTGGCCATAAATCTCTCAGTTAAGTGGTCTCTTACTGAAAGTGCATTCATACCAATTGTCGGTGCATTGACAAGGGTGCAAGAGATGAAATGGAATCTGTTTGACAATTCCGTCCAAAAAGAGATACCAATTTAGCAAAATTTTTTAAAGACCTATAGCAGTGCTTTGTCCAAAAAGCGCTGTCTTTGGTGCGATGTAAAAAGCTAATTTTGGCGTAGTGACTGTTGGGTCTGCATGAGCCAAGAGATGGAGGGGCAGGCAAGCACATTTGGGAGATGTTACGGAGTATAAGAAGAGGATTAATGCGTTGACTGTAGACGATGTCATCTGGACACCCTACGTAGACCATATAGTGTATCATGAGTTAGATGACACTTCATTGTTTTCTGATTAACTATGATGGGAGACCTTAGTGGCTAGACACTTACCTGAGAGGTGTCTGCGTCAGTTTGGATATGTTCAGGACATCCCAGGACCAGTATTTTCTATTCTATATGAGGCACTAATAGTTGGTTTATTGGCCACATTTTAGGTTCTACCAACGCCATTTGAGATCGTGTAATGGATGTTTAGTTCCCTTCGGAGTGTATGGATGGGTACTTGGAGTAGTACCTTAGTGTATCACACCTTCACATCATCCCACACTAGTACAAAAGAGGAATATAATTTTAAAATTTACACCCGTTATACTAAAAACGGGTGTAAATAAAAAACACAGTGACAATTTTGTAAATAAAGTGTCATTTTAAGTATAAACATGTGATAATAGAGACCCTATTTTTTTAAAATGGGTGTAAATTCAAAATATTATTATAATTAAATTTTTATTACACCAGTTAAATTTAAAATGGGTGTAAATTTAAATGAATTAAAAAATTTGGTTAATTTTATAACAAAAAATATTAATTCTAATAAGTAAATATAAGGGGGTAAATTTTCTTTAAGAGAATATTTAGTAAATTTTCATTTCAACTTCCCCTTTTTTTTTTTTTTTTTTTTTTTTTTCGTTTTTCCTCTTTTCGTTAGTTTTATGCTATTCAAGGAGTTCATCCAAAATGGAGATGATGTTGGACCTTCTCATGCCAGATCTTCTCATATTAGATCTTATATTATTGAGGTACCTTCTGATGATGTGTCGCCGCCTCCACATGGGGCGGATGACGCTCAGCGTCTATAGATGATAACAGTCATTATGGATAACCTCATTGGTTTGGTGAACCAAGATGGCGAGTTTTATACTATTGTATCGCAGGCAACACACTAGCCAGTGGGGGATCTGTTTAGACCTTATTGTCATTTTTGTATTATTTGTACATTATGTGTAGTATTACTCAAACATTTGCACAAAACTGTTTGTTAGATAACATTTTAGCACTTTCATTGATGCATGATTAATATAACTTAACATTTGACAAACAGTTACATAACTTAGACAGACGCTTGCATAACTTAACAAAACAATAATAAATAAGAAAATCTAAACACTGCCAGATGGTTTTGGACGTTTCAACATCTTGATTATGTCCTTGAAAGATCTAGAAATTGTCGCATCAAACTCGATCGGTCCCTTAGTTAGCGTACGGTGATATGTTCTCCACATAACTTTTAAATCTTCATCGGTTTTCAACTCAATAAGGTTGTATTTGACCTTCCATCAGTATCAATTTAGTTTGCACAAAACTCAATCTTACTCACCTTTGTGTTCTTAGTGTCAAGCAACATATTAGCAACATATTATTAAACTCGGATATCAGAAGGGCGAGACACGTAGTTCCCTCCGAGAGCTGAAACTCTACAGGAAGTTTCACCCCGTTGAAGTACACTTCTGCCTTAAACAAAAACTAAGGCATTATTAGATGTTTTTCTTAACATTACATGACACCTATTTATAAAATTCAGATTCATTCTTGACCACACAAAATGACCGTTGCGATCACAACCGTACAAAATTGTCGACAAAATCTCAACCCTTCAATTAACACAACCGGATTTTTGACTAGTCCATAAAAAATCCATTAATTGAAGGTTCTTTTGAAAAACCCGATACTTGTTAAACTACCAAATATTTCATCTTTAATAACAAAAATACGGTAAATATAAGTACTTTTAAAAAAACCGGTATGCTCCATAACATATCAAATTTTTTAATATGTGGTACACTAAAAAAAAAGTAAATGAGTTTAATATAAAAAATAAAGAGTCCAATACTTAATTAATATCCATAATAATAACATAAAATAATACTTAACTAATATTGATAAAATAATAGTATACTTAACTAATATCTATAATAAAGTGGATTAACAATAAAATAAAATAAAATAAAGTAGATAAAGTAAATGAGTTTAATATAAAAAAATAAAGAGTCCAATACTTAATTAACATCCATAATAGTAACATAAAATAATACTTAACTAATATACATAAAATAATAGTATACTTAATTAATATCTATAATAAAGTGGATTAACAATAAAACAAAATAAAATATAAAAGGCTTAATTGTAACTATAATCCTCCTATTTTGTATTAATTTAGATTTTGATCCCCCCATTTTAAAAATTACGATTTTGATCCATTTGTTAAGTTTAGTTTAATTTTAATCCTCTCTCCAATCTTAGACTTTTTTTTAACGATGTGGCACTATTTAATATCACGTGTCAATGGCAAGTCATTTAAAAAAAATTAATTTAAGATTTTTTTTATCGACTAGGATAATTAAATTATTAAATTTATTTTAATTAATAAATTAATAAATTATATTAATTATTAATATATTATTATTAATTTTAATTATAAATAAAATACTTTGGGCCTAAAATTAATAGCCCATGTTTTTTGTCCATCTTTTTAACTCACAGTTGAATTATTGTGATTGATTCAACTTTATAAACATATTTATATCTTATATAAAAATTAACGTGAGACTTCTAAAAAATATTTTATACTTCAACAGTATCTTCTTCTTCTTCATTGCAATAACTTCTCCTTCTCAAACCCATGTGATTGATTGGAAGAGTGTTTGGTTGCAGGCATGGTGCAAGACAGGTTAGGAATCCTTGGTCAGATGAACCTGAATACATAACACTGTGTCCAATTAAACCAGGAAATACGTTCAAACAAATCATACATTTGACAACAGAAGAAGGAACAATTTGGTGGCATGGACATAATAGTTGGGCAAGAGCAACAGTTCATGGAGCTCTCATCTAAACCTCATGCTGATGTTCCAATTATACTAGGTACAAAACCTACATCAACTTTACATATAAATTTGTTTTTGTTTTATGTTTTTAGTCCTATTCCTCTATTGAAATTTTCATCATTTTGAAGGTGAGTGGTGGAAGGAACAAGTTATGGAAATTCCAGAAGTAGCTAACAAAACTGGTGGAGAACCAATTATATCAAATGCATATACCATTAAGGGTCAACTTGGTTACATATACCCACTTCATTTCAAACATTCATCTTCCACACAAACCTTTCAAAACTCTAATGGCGCTTCTACGTATTCCCTCTCCTCAATTATCCACAAAAAAACACCATGGAGTAATAACCTCTTTCTCCTCCATAGACTTTGACAAGAACAAAAACTATTCCATCAGCCGTAAATCTAATTCCTTCTTTTCTTCCATTCACTCTCTACCTCATACACATACCCTTATTACAACCAAACACCACGCTAATTTTACTTTCAGATGTTCCCAACAACAACAACAACAAACTCAAGTAACTGACGAAAACGCAAAAGAATTCTCTAGTATTAGGTTGCTTGCTAATGTATTTTAGAAGTCCCACGTTAATTTTTGAATAAATTATAAATATGTTTATAAAGTTAAAACAAATACAACAATTCAAGTGTGGGTTAAAAAAATAGACTAATGACATCGGCATTTAACTTTAAGTTCAAAGTGTTTTATTTAAAATTTTAATTAATTATAAAATTAATAATAAAATATTAATAATTAATCTAATTAATTAATTTGTTAATTAAAATAATATTAATAAATTAATTATCCTTTTCAATAAAAAAATCTTAAATTAATTTTTTAAAAATGATTTGGCATTGACACGTCATTTAAGATAGTATCACATCATTAAAAAAATATTTAAATTTAGAGAGCGGACTAAAATTAAATTCAAAACTTATAAAATGAACCAAAAAAATGATTTTTAAAATGAAATATCAAAATTTAAAAAAATATAAAATAGAAAGAACATAGTTGCAATTAAGCCAATATTAAAAAAAAAAAGAAAAGCATGGCCCATGGGGAAGGAGGATGCCGTGAATCTCCAGTAACTCACTCCTGTTATCATATGTACATGAGAGACGTACCAACAAATACTAATAATAATAATATACAAAAAAAACAAGCCACAACATGGGAACGGTGCCCTTTTTCTTCCAATACTTGTTAATTTTTTTAACATTTCAAATAGGAAACAAAGAGAATTATATATATATATATATATATATATATATATATATATATTTGTTAACGCAAACTCACTTATTTTTACAAAGGTTTATGTTAGCAACATGCACTTTAGAGTGCATTTAACCATTTTTTAGTTAAAATTTTTTAAAATACATCTTCATAAAAACAAGTGGGTGTATTTTAGCAGACTACCCCACTTGTTTTTATGAAGATGTGTTTTAACAACGCGCACCTTAAGGTGCATTTAAGCATTTTTTAGTTAAATTTACTAAAATAGACTTTCATTATATATATATATATATATATATATATATATATATATATATATATATAACTTAAGACGGAAAAAATTATATGCATATAAACTAAAAATAAAACTAACATATAAACTAAAAGAGATTAATTACTATATATTGTCATTGTAAAAAGTTTTACACGGTTAATTCATCACCATCATCCGACGTCTCTAATTAAGTGTTTGTATAAAATATTTTAATACTGGCAATTTATTTCAATTAAATTCAAACTAAAAACTATATAAAAAATTTAATAAAAAGTATCTATATACATTAAAACAATCGGTATTATATGAATGAGTTTATTATTATTATGGGTTGGTGTGTGTATGAGAGAAAAGTGAGGTGAAGTTTATATGTGAAAAAAAGAGTGTATGCCAAGAAGTTCACCAAACTGACTAAATTGTTCTTTCTACAAAAAAAATTAACACTATCAAAAGGATAATTCAGTAATTAACAAATGTCATAAATAAATCTCAACCAAACCTCTTCTTACATGCCAAATGTAACTCACCCATTGGTTGCCTCAAATAAAACAATTTCCCCTTATCTGTCTCTTTTTTCTCTCACTCTCTGATCCCTCTTTCTCTCTCCGTAGCTTGACTTTTCTCTCTCTCCCTACCCTTCACTTTCCCTAGCCTTCTCTCTCCAAGTTTTCTTTGTTCTTCTCTTTCCAAGTTTTCTTTGTTCTTCACTCTTTTCCATCAAACCGTAGCACTTCCGTCGTCATTTCTTTCTCCGTTGCCGTCCCTTTCAATCTGCAAGAAAGTCAGGGTAGCTTTTCTCCATCCTTCACACATTTGATTCTTGTGTTGTTAGAATTTTTCAATTTTTTCACATTTATGGTTAATTGATGAAATTTGCAATGCTTTTTGTTTGTTTTGTGTAGATCTGTTAGTTTTCTATTTATATAGCACTGATTGTATTTATATAGTCGTGGTACGAGATCGAACGGTAGTGCAGGAGGTAGATCTGTTAGTATTTTAAGGTTTTGATTATTATTGAACTTGTTCGTGTTTTTGTAGGTGTAAAGAATCTCTTAAATTTTTCATTGCTAAGCTTGGAATTTCCTTATATACATGGTACATAAAAGAGAGGTAGAACACATGTATGACTTTCTACAACCCACCTTCTATTTTGTGTAAATCTTGCTTTAAAACCTACTTCGAAAATAATTTTTTCTTTGATGGTATATATTTTACGAATTTTATGAGTTATTTCAGTTTTATTGCACATCATATGCTTGATAAAATGTTGTAGAGGATTCTCACCAACAAAATGACTAAAGTACGATTCTGTTTTCATATATTTGGCATGTTAATGTTTGATGATGGCTTTATAATATTTGAACTTTGTTTTGGATTGAGAATAGATACCTTAAAAATACTTATTAGATCAAGGTATCTTTTCTTACTGGCTTTATGTTAAGAACTACTTAAAAATACTTATTGGTGGTTGTTTGTTAAAAATACTTTTTTGATACATGTCGCCCGATGTAAATAAGATTTGGTTTGCCATTGACGATCTCAACAACACTAGATGTCCTTGGCATTATCTAACAGTGGCTGGTGAGATCAAGAGAAGTTTCATGTCTAACTTTTTTTCTTCTGTATAGAGCATTGCCATTCTGCAGAATTATCGGGTGAAAGTGTCGATGTTTAAAGTTCCAAGTTTGGAAGAAATGTATATTGAAATACCACTTAAAACTACATTGTTGATGTATAAGTTGTTCACGCATTCTTTGTTATAGCAACTAGTCTTTTACTATGATTTTATTAGTCAAGTATGATTGTGAATTGACTAAAGTAATACAAATATCAATGAAAGGAATGTTATAGTGTTGTATAACACTTTATTAAAGTTGAATTAAGATAGGCTTTTTAAAATAGGTTCCCTATGTCACAGGTCTCCAATGCAAAAGTTCTATGTTACCTGTTTTTTTGCAAGTGACGCTTAAGAACGGGAAATTTACTTTGAATGGTGAGAATTTTATAATAGTGAGAAGTTTTTTTAAGCAACCAATGGTTTGTCTCATAATCCAGGTTTGCTCTTCTGTTGCTGCATGCTAGATTTTTTTAATTATTATTTTGTCTTTTGAACTCTTGATGTAATAGTTATGATTGTTTTTGTCATTATATGCTGAGATGAAACTTGGGTTTTTCCTTAAACTCATGTGGTTACAAGGAAACAAAAAAACCATAAAGTGCATTGTTCTAAGAGTAAAAAATGGAGGTAGGAAAATCATTTATGTGTTGTGTTAAGGGTGCTAATTATGGATGAATACTAATGGGGATAAGAGATGAAACTCTTTGATGTGAGACTATTTATAGATAGTTTTCTCTAATAATGGATTAAAGTAACTAAGACCTGATTGATAAATGAATTAAACCATGTAATGATTAAAATAATGTTTTTAAGCTTTGTTGTTAAATATAGTGTATGAGATAAACCACTGGTTTCTTGGAAAAATCTTTTGAAAGGTTACTTTTGTGAAGGCTGCAAGAAACAACAGTTTTTCACCAAATATTCAACTTTATTTTGAGTGCATATTTTGTATAAAAATTTAATTATGTCTACTTTTAGAGGCCATGACAATCATGGTATTCTCTTCTGCAGTTGTCTCTTGCATGCATTTGAAGTCGAAGAAATGATAGGATCAACATAACTTCCTAAGAGAGCTGAGACATGCGATAAGTGGACACAGAGATAATGAAAAGCCAGTGAAAAAGTTAGAAACTTTATTTTATGTATGCAATTGTTTTTTATAACTAAAAATGTATTATTTTCTCAAATTAGTACTTTGGTTTCTAATTTTTTATTTTCCCAAGAAACCTCTATTTCACGAAAAATGGAAAAGCACAACCATAAGTGGTGTTGACTTGGATCGTTAGAGCTTATAGAAAAGAAACCTGATTCGTTTATTATGGTTTGTTAGTGTTTGATTTTTACTTTTGGAAATAAGCTCACCACTGCTTGATGTTAGGGTTTATTGAATATATCAGAATTAAAATTTTTTTCTCTTTTAGAGACATGATAAATATGTTTTTTTTTCTGAGTTGGAATGCTATAATTTCTTGGCTATCAAGTCACAATGTTAGCTTTGATTTCCTATTTTAGGCTTTGTCTGGCTTTGATTTTTGTTTGGCTCACCTGTAGCTATTCTTTTAGTGTTTGTTTTGGTTTTGTGGTTGTGTGGTGTGCAGTGTTTCTTTTAGATCGGGTAATTGGAGGATGCAATTGTTGTGGGTGATTCCTCAACTCTGCTTTTCTACTATAACAGGAGGTGTTTAGATTTGGTACTATAGTATCTTTAATTTGCTAATTTTAGACTTGTCATCTGTCTCTCTCTTGGAAGATTTTAGAGCAATTGGAGAGTTTCTTGATGGTTGGAATTGTTCTGCTTTCGCTTAAGTCGAATTACTCTCAATGTCTTTAAACTAGCATGCTTTCTTGGTACCATTTTTATAAAAGATACATTGATTTAAGAAAAACAAAAAATTATCATTGTGTTTACTCTATTTTAATGAAAACTGCATTTTGTAGACCTAACATAACAGGAAAAAAGTGATTAAAGTTTGAGTAGACTGCGTTTTGGCCAAAGGTACAGTTTTTAACCTCTACCATTTAATGATAGCATAAATCTATTTGATATATCACTCATTAGACTGCATATAACCATAGAAATTGACTAACATAACTATTAAGCCTGCTTGTAGGAATTTAAATCTGCCGCAGTCACTACTTTCATACAGTCATGATTTTACAAGCCGTTACATTTTGATCTGATGATCAGAAATAACATAATTTTAAAATTTCAAAAATAATAAACTTAAATCACAACTGTCTGATGTAAATCAAACGGTTCCTCCTGCATGACAGTGTGACTCTGTGCTTTTTAGACTGTAGGGAATGTTGATCCTATTTGTATTAGGGTTAATTGGTTTTTGCTGGCATTGTTGAGCCTGTGGTTTGTCCGTGCAGCAAGAATTGGTGGGCGGTGGTTAGATATCCTATTTTTTTCAACTGTAATTTTTAATTGTTGTCGGGTTTTTATATTTATTTATGGTTAATTGTTGGTGGAACACATGTGTGTTTGGTTAGTTATTTTGGGAATCTAGGTGTGTTTTATTCTATTACTGTTAGTGCTGTTTATATTAATGTTTATTGACCTTTCTTAAAAAAATTAACACAACTATTAAAAGGTAGTGTCGGATGTTAAACCACTGTATACTCCTAACGTTTTTCATGTCATATATTACTACTGCAAAACCAACTATCAAACATGGGACTATAACATAACTTCTTAATTTATTTTTTGTTTGCTTAGTAAATAAACTGTTATATAGTACTTTTCAATGCCTTTTCATACTTTATCCTAATTCATTAGGATTCAAATATCTATAATACCAATTATTGAACTTGTAATAATTTATATCATCGTTGCTGATTTTACAATTTAATTACTCATTTCAAATTTCAAATTTACACGTATATTTAAAATACTTTTATATTACATCAAAAAAATTAAATTTACCCGTGCGGGAGCACAGGTATGTTACTAGTTTGATTTCAAAATAAAGGAGAGAACTTAATGATATAGTGGGGCGGCGTGTCAGATCTATGGTCTTTCCCCTTTTCAATTTCAAATGATTATATTTATATCACTTTATTAGGTTAACAAAATAAATAAAAGACATAATTAGTCTTCAAGTCCCGTAAATTAATTATGAGTTATGATTCAGTCCCTCAATAAAAAATCGTTTCAGATTGGTCCCGTAGTATTACTTCCGTTAGCATATTAAATCCCTGCCGCTAGTTCTGATGTTAAAACGTTAGTAACTGCCAACATGACATGCCAAGTGTGTGGTGACTCATCAAAATAATGAATAAATAATGATTTAAAGAGTTGAATGTTGGCAAACATCTTGTAAATTTACAGAAAATTGCTCTTGCATATATTCACTCATTCCTTGTGTTGATGTGTTTGGTTGCTATCCTAATCTCTTCGTTCTAGTTGTCAGGTTGCTTCCCTTTGTCTCTTCGTTCTAGTTTCCTAATATCTTCGTTCTTTCCTAATCTCTTCCTAGGGTTTGAGTATTCTCCAATGTCTAAGTTGTCAAGCAATTCTTCCATTGGAACTGCTAGGTCAGTTATTCGCAGAAACAAGAGGAGGGAATGTTATTGCCAAGATGAATGTGTGCTTCGTACCGTGGGTGACATGAATAGTGTTAATTTTGGAAAAACGTTTTGGGGTTGTAGAAATTTCAGAAATCATGTGAACAAAGGTTGTAATTTCTTCAAATGGTTCGACGACGACATTATTGATGAAAGGGATTTGAAGATCCAGAGGCAAAAGAAGAAAATTTACAAATTGAAGAATGAGATCATTAACACCAGGGAATGGTTGAAAGTGTCCGTAGTGATTGGAATATTGAGCCTAGTGTTTAAAGTTGTATTTGTAACAATGTTTTTTTTAGGTTGGTTATTTGTCTGTGTAATGAGATGTATTTGTCAACATTTATCAGTGAAATGTATTTGTGAATAAAGAAGTTGAAATGTATCTGTCATGAAATGTGTTTGTCAACATTGTTATGTATTTATCAATATTTATCAATGAAATGTATTTGGAGAAATGAAGCATTTATTTTTCATAATACACCAGAACAAATGCACTTTTAATTTGGTGTAACATAAGCATAACATTCCTTATCATTACTAATGTTTCCCATAATATACCAGAACAAATGCACACCATAATTTTGTCATAACAATAGTAACAGAACCTTAACAGAAGTTGTACTAAAGGTCATACCAAAAGTAACATTATAGGTCACGAGTGATGGTAACAAAACCTTAATAGAAGTTGTAAAATAAGTCATACCAAAAGTAACATTATAGGTCATTACAACAGTTACATTACAAGTCATAACAAAAGTGGCATTCCAAGCCATAAGTCATAAAGTAGAAAATAGGCATTGTATGCCATCTGTTACATCAGCAGAAATCCAACAAAAGTGGAAATATAAGCCTTAGTCATAAACTATAAAATAGGCCAAAAGTGGCATAACTAGTACACATCAAAGATCAACATAAAGATTAGGGTTGGCTCAGAACTGATTTTAGACCCTTTTTAAATTTCCTTTTCTTTTTGGGTGGTTGCTGAGTTGAAGCTCCATTTGGTGTTGGTTGGCTTGAGGTAGTAGCTAGTTATGGTTGGACTGTGGTAGCAGCTGGCTGTGGTTAGCCTAAGGTAGCAGCTGGTTGTGGTTGGCTGAGGTAGCAGCTGGTTGTGGTTGGCTTGGGTAGCAACTGGTTGTGGTTGGCCTGAAGTCATAGCAGCTGTAGGCAGCTTGCAAGTGGCCTTATTGTGACCTCCTTATGGCACCTGCTGCATTTGATACCAAATTTTTCCCTTTTGAGTTGTGTCTCATTTCTCACTTGTTCCCCGGCCTCCTTGTTCCTTTTCTTCTTGGGTCAAACAGGCATCCTTTTTATGGGGGGTGGTTGTTGGTCAACAACACCTGTTTTGGTCCAAAGAGATTCTCCATTAACCGGATAAATCACTGGTGCATAGCAAGCCTCATATCATTCCTTTTTGTAATAATCAGCCACAAAATCATCCACTTGTAAATGTTGATCCTTCATACATGAAATTGCATGACAACATGGTATCCCTGTCAGCATCCACCTTCTACATGAACACTCATGCTTTGATAGATTAACAACAAAATTTTCTTCTATGAGTGATATATGTCTAACCTCATAGTCTACTTCACTGTAACACCTTTTTCTACCCCCAATAATGTTGCAGCAGAAACAACTCAAATATCAGAGTAAGGCATAAAAATTCCCTCAAAGGGTGCATATTTCACATTTAAACCAAAATAATACACTTGCCCTGTAAACAAAGGGATTTTCCTCAAAATAACTCAAAAGCCTTCACATGGCAGCGGAACTCAAAATTCTCAATTAAAAGGTTTTCAACAAACATCATAATAATCAAAATAAAACCATATCGTCAAATGACAACGAAAATAAGGAAACAACATAGTTCGACTCAAAGGACCCCAACCCGATGTTACACTATCAGAGCAAGACCCTCTAAATTGACCAAAAGCAAATAAACTTTAAGTCCTCGAAAGCATCCACAACTAAACATGATATCACCTGCACGTTACCCACGTGGAGGCAACATTCAAATAGGCAGGGTGAGTAATCACAATTCATAATAATCATTATAAAACAAGATATACATAAAATGGCATTATCTTCATAAACGACATCATCAAGGTCATCATCAAGGGAAACATCAAGAAACACCATATCACAAATTCATCAATGCCATATAAATGCAAGGCATAACAAGACTCATGCATGTGGTACCAATCGTCACAAAGGATGGACACCAGGCAATCAACCCTCCAAAGATCCCCATCAATAGGATCGATCCCACATTTTGAACCGGAGCACGTCATAATTACCTCATATCCGCACAATGGGAATGAAGCGTCGTCACAGAGTATGCATATAAATGTATGATACACAAACGTCAATAATTCATCATCATCAAGTAACCATCATCATGTGCATCATCATTCATCAATTCTCATACACGTCATGTCATCACATATTCGTCAAATAATCACCAAAACATCATCATATAATCATCAGTAACATCATAGAAAATCATCATAGAAATCATAGCATCAAGACATCAAAAACAACACAGCAGCATAAACCAGAATTTGGCGAACAGCATACGTTCGCTCCAGGGTTCGCCTAGCGAACCTGTTCACTGTGGCCTTCGCCTAGCGAAGTGGCCAGCGAACCTCACAGATCTCACACTCAACACCAGAAACCCAAACATCTGTAATGCTCGCCCCCACATTCGCCTAGCGAAGCCATTCGCTGGGGAGTTCGCTGGGCGAGACTTCTAGCGAATCCCTAAAGCCCCTTCAGGAACACCTCTGCATTTGCACTCCTGCTATCACGCATTCATTGCGCTGTTCGCTTAGCGAACGATGGCGAACATTCGCCTAGCAAAAGCAATGGTTCGCCTAGCGAACCTGCGATTACAGCAAATCGCTGCTACGCATCAGTAGCTCCCAAACCTCCAAAGCACCTGCGATTACAGTCTCAATTGACCCAAAATCATCCCTACATCAGTCCTAACATATCACAGAACTTAAAGGCCTAAAATCTACGTCTGTTAGGTTGATTCAGGACCCTACGGGAAACCTTAATTTCCCTAAACCTTCAAAACTCTCAAGCTTCATATAAACTCTAAAGATCCTTCGCCACAAGGTTAAAACTACAACAACGAGGAAATCTGCCCCAAAGGTCTATTTTATCGATTAAATTCAACTTCTTACTAATCGATTCACAAAATACCCTCAAAATCATCAGTTTACCCCCAAAACCCATAAACCCTCATAAACCTCAAAATCACTAAATCCACTTCATTCAATCGAATCCTATAATGAAAACAATGAAAGGTAATTACTCCCCATACCTTAGATTGTCGATCCGATGAGTTCTCTCTTGAGCCTTTGGAAATCCTCACGAAAATCCTCGCCTTCTCCCTTTTTCCTCAGAGCTATGCACTTTCTCCTTATTTTCACGATCTCCACAATGAACCCTAATTCTCCTCAATTCCTCTTTTTTGGTTAATTTAACTCTCGGGCCTCAAAATTGGGGCTTTCTCCATAATGCCCTCACTAATACTCCTAAAATGCCCACTTTACCCTCAATTCCTCTAATATTATTTTAAATTAATAATAATACTAATATATTCATATTATATACTATTATTTAATTAAAATAACCAAAACTTCACAAAAACACCGACATCGACACAATCCACCAAAAATCACAGAAATTCACGAATATAATATTTAAATGAATTAAATAAATATTCTTATGAAATTTGGGGTGTTACAACTCTCCCCCACTTAAAGAATTTTCGCCCCCGAAAATTTCCTCAAGGAAATAGAGTCGGATACGACTCCCTCATCTGATCTTCACGTTCCCAAGTCCAACTTTCGCCAGCTGGTCTACCCCACAACACCTTCACCAAAGATATGTCTCTACCCCACAATTGCTTCATCTCTCGACCGTCAACACGCACAGGCAACGCTTCCACAGTCAGATTATCCCTCACTTGTACATCATCCATCTAGATCACATGCGACGGATCCGGAATATACTTCCTCAACTGAGACACATGGAACACGTCATGCAAATACGCAAGTGACGGCGGTAAGTAATTCGATAGGCTACCTCTCCTATTCTTTGCGATATCTGGTATGGACCAACAAAACGTGGAGTGAGCTTCCTAGACTTCAAAGCTCGACCCACACCAGTCACCGACGTCACTCTCAGAAACACGTGATCTCCCTCTTGGAATTCAAGTGCTTTCCTCCTCTTATCATGGTAACTCTTCTGACGACTCTGCGAAGCTTTCATCCTTTCTTGGATCTTCTTAATCTTATCAGTCGTCTCTTGCACAATTTCAGGTCCGAGTACAGCACTCTCGCCCGACTCATACCAACACAAAGGAGTCCTACACCTTCTCCCATACAAATCTTCATAGGGCGCCATTCCAATATTAGCATTAAAACTATTATTGTATGTGAACTCAATCAATGGACAAATGGCTATCCCACGATCCTCCATGATCCAACACACAAGCCCTCAACAAATCCTCTAATGATTATATCGTCCTTTCTGTCTAACCGTCCGTCCTGCGGATGATAGGCAGAACTCATCCTCAACTTGGTACCCAGCGCATCTTGCAAACTCTTCCAGAACCTCGATGTAAACCTCGGATCTCTATCCGACACAATACTCGAAGGTACCCCATGCAACTTCACAATCTCTTGAATGTACATCTCGGCTAGCTTCTGCATGGAATGATTAATCTTCATCAGTAAGAAATGAGCCCACTTAGTTAATCTATCCACGATCACCCAAATTGAATCATTTCCCTTAGCAGTCTTCGGCAATCCCACCACAAAATCCATGGAAATACTATCCCATTTCCATCCTGGAATCCTCAACGGCTGCATCATACCTAAAGGCTTCTGATGCTTAACTTTCGACTTCTGACAAGTCAAACACGCATAAACAAACTCCGCAACATCCTTCTTCATACTTGGCCACTAAAACAACTTTTTCAAATCTTGGTTCATCTTCGTAGCACCGGGATGAATACTCAACCTACTTCGATGTCCTTCTTCAAGAATACTCTTCTTAATATCTGGAACATCTGGGACACACACCCTATCTCTAAACATCATCACATCCATTCTCGTCAATCTGGAAGTCACCTACGTTACCTTGGTTAATCAAAATCAATTGGTCAACCAACTTTAAATCAGATTGTTGTCCCACTCTGATTTCTTCCAGAATACTACTAATTAACTTCAACATTCCCAACTTCACACTGTCAGGAGTCGCTTCACACCAAACTCAAATCTCTGAATTGCTCAATTAGTTCAACTCTTTCACCATAAGCATCGACATATGCAATGACTTTCTGCTCAACGCATCAGCCACTACATTTGCTTTGCCCGGATGATAACTCAAATCAAAATCGAAATCCTTCAATAGGTCAAACCACCTTCTCTGCCTCATATTCAATTCCCTTCTGATTAAATAAGTACTTCAGACTCTTATGATCACTGAACACCTCAAATTTAGAGGCCAAACAGATAATGTCTCCAAAATTTCAACACAAACACCACGTGGCCAACTCCAAGTCATGTGTAGGATAATTTCTCTCATGAATCTCGCAATTGTCTCGAAGCATAAGCAACAACTTGTCCATTTTGCATCAATAATCCACCAAGACCCATCTTCGACGCATCATAATACACCACAAAAGATTCACTCGGATTAGGAAAAATCAACACTGGAGCAGTAGTCAATCTCTTCTTCAATTCCACAAAACTCTCTTCACAAGCTACATCCCACACAAACGCTTGACCTTTTCGAGTCAACTGAGTCAAAGGTAATGGCAACTTAGAAAAGCCTTCAATAAACTTGCGATAATAACCCACTAATCCCAGGAAAACTTTCGTATCTCAGTCGCAGACTTCGGAGTCTCCCACTGTAACACGACATCAATCTTAGAAGGATCAACAACAACACCACCACTTGAAATCACATGGCCAAGGAAACTCACTTCCTTCAACCAAAACTCATACTTCGACAGCTTTGCATACAACTTCTTCTCTTTCAACACTTGCAACACAGTCCTCAAATGCTCAACATGCTCTTCTTCGGATCTAGAATATATCAAGATATCATCGATAAACACCACCACAAACTTATCCAAATGCTCATGGAAAATACGATTCATATACTCCATGAACACGCCAGGTGCATTAGATACACCAAACGGCATCACAGTGTATTCGTAGTGTCCATATCTCGTTCTGAAAGCCGTCTTCGGAATATCATCAGGCTTAACTCGAATCTGATGATAACCCGACCTCAAATCAATCTTGCTGAACACACAAGCACCTACTAGCTGATCCATTAAATCGTCGATTCTCGGAAGTGGATACTTATTCTTGATCGTCACTTTATTCAACTGCCGATAATCAACGCACAACCTCATACTCCCATCTTTCTTCTTCACTAACAACACGGGAGCACCCCACGGAGAAACACTTGGTCGAACAAACCTCTTCTCAAGCAATTCTTCCAACTGTTTCTTCAATTCACTTAACTCAGAAGCTGACATCCGATAAGGAGCCATCGACACTGGACTCATACCTGGTATTAAGTCCACTGCAAACTCCACTTCACGCTCTAGAGGCAATCACTGATGTCATCTGGAAACACATCTGGGAATTCACAGACAACCGGGCAACTCCACACTCACAGCTTCACGATCAATTTACAATGATGCAAACATTGCAAACACCAAAGCTTCGTCTTCCACAAGTTCGTCTACTTGCTTAGCAGGCAAGAACATCAACTCCCCACTATCATCAATCTCAGGAAACTCTACAGTCTTGTTATAACAATTGATATGAACACGATTGAACTCAACCTGTTCATTCCAAAGATCACGTCAATTTGGTGCAAGGGTAGGCACACCAAATCCATCACAAAGCTCTTCTAAAAATCGTCACAAGACATCTCAAACACACAAGGGTAGTAGTAACAGAACCATTAGCTGGAGTTTCTATTACCATATTCCTATTCATATCAGATAACTTCAAACCCAATCTATTAGCACATTAAAGCGAGATAAAAGAATGAGTAGCACCAGTATCAATAATAGCAATCAACTCGATATTATTAATAAAACAAGTACCTCGAATCAGGTTGTCCTTCTCTGGCGTCTCTGCACCACTCAAAGCAAACACACGACCACTGGTCTAGGCAGCAGTAGCAGTCTTCTTCGGCTTCTGGCATTGAGTACTGATGTGACCTTTCTCACCATAATTGAAGCAGGTTAGACCTTCATCTTTGCAGTCAGTAACTCTATGCCCCTTCTTACCACATCGGTAGCACCTCACCACATTATTGGTACACGCATCAGCACGGTGACCTTGCTCGCCACACTTATGATACTTTCCAGAAGCGGGAGCTGCTCCCACACTTGTCTTTTTTCCATCTGAAGCCTTCTGCTTCCCTTTGTCAGCTGAAGTTGTATAAGGCTTACCCCTATACTGCCCTTTCTTCTCACTCAACTGCTTATAGTGAGCAGATCGAGCTCGGCTATCCTTATCATAGATTCTGCTCTTGTCCACCAACTCAGTATACCTACGGATCTGCTGACACCCAATACCCTGCTTAATCTTTGGTCTCAGCCCATTCTCAAACTTGAGACATTTAGACATCTCAGCATCAACACTATTGTAGTGCGGACAGAACTTCACTAGCTTCTCAAACTTTGCGGCATACTCTGCCACCGTCATGTCTCCTTGCTTTAGCTCAAGGAATTCCACTTCTCTCTTGCCACGAGCATCCTCTGGGAAATACTTGCCCAGAAACTCCTGCTTAAACACAGCCCAAGTTATCACAGTGCCAACATCAGTAAGCCTCTGACGGGTGTTATCCCACCAGTCCTCAGCTTCCTCTTCCAACATATGCGTTCCGAACTGAACCTGTTGCTCATCAGAACACCCCATCACTCGGAAAATCTTCTCGGTCGCCTTCAGCCACTTGTGTGTACTTGCTGGATCATGCGTACCCACGAAAGTTGGTGGATTGTTCCTTTGAAACTTCCCCAACGCGCGAAACTCATCAGGAGCTCCACCATTTGGATTCAGCTGCGCCACCACGTTAGCAACCGATTCCAATGCATCAGCAATCGCACGATCATTTCTTCCAGCCATCCTGTACACCACCAACAAGGTTAGAAGAACTAAACCATCGACAGTGTACACACACTCGTCGACTGACAGGGACAAACATCAAGTAAAAACCTGGCCGGACGGACCGACCTGCTCTGATACCACTAATGTAACACCCTTTTCTACCTCCAATAATGTTGCAGCAGAAACAACTCAAATATCAGAGTAAGGCATAAAAATTCCCTCAATGGGTGCACATTTCACATTTAAATCAAAATAATACACTTGCCCTATAAACAAAGGGATTTTCCTCAAAATAACTCAAAAGCCTTCACACGGCAGCGGAACTCAAAATTCTCAATTAAAAGGTTTTCAACAAACATCATAATAATCAAAATAAAACCATATCGTCAAATGACAACGAAAATAAGGAAACAACATAGTTCGACTCAAAGGACCTCAACCCGATGTTACACTATCAGAGCAAGACCCTCTAAATCGACCAAAAGCAAATAAACTTCAAGTCCTCGAAAGCATCCACAACTAAACCTGATCACCTGCATGTTACCCACGTAGAGGCAACATTCAAACAGGCAAGGTGAGTAATCACAATTCATAATAATCATTATAAAACAAGATATACATAAAATGGCATTATCTTCATAAACGACATCATCAAGGTCATCATCAAGGAAAACATCAGGAAAAACCATATCACAAATTCATCAATGCCACATAAATGCAATGCATATCAAGACTCATGCATGTGGTACCAATCGTCACAAAGGATGGACACCAGACCATCAACCCTCTAAAGATCCCCGTCAATAGGATCGATCCCGCATTTGGAACCAGAGCACGTCATAATTACCTCATATTTGCACAATGGGAATGAAGCGTCGTCACAGAGTATGCATATGAATGTATGATACACAAACGTCAATAATTCATCATCATCAAGTAACCATCATCATGTGCATCATCATTCATCAATTCTCATACACGTCATGTCACCACATATTCGTCAAATAATCACCAAAACATCATCATATAATCATCAATAATATCATAGAAAATCATCATAGAAATCACAACATCAAGACATCAAAAATAGCACAGTAGCATAAACCAGAATTTGCGAACAGTATACGTTCGCTCCAGGGTTCGCCTAGCGAAGCGGCCAGCGAACCTCACAGATCTCACACTCAACACCAGAAACCCAAACATCTGTCATGCTTGCCCCCACATTCGCCTAGCGAAGCCATTCGCTGGGGAGTTCGCTGGGCGAGACTTCTAGTGAATCCCTAAAGCCCCTTCAGGAACACCTCTGCATTTACAGTCCTGCTATCGCACATTCGCTGCGCTGTTCGCTTAGCGAACGATGGCGAACATTCGCCTAACGAACCTGCGATTACAGCAAATTGCTGCTACGCATCAGTAGCTCCCAAACCTCCAAAGCACCTGCAATTACAGTCTCAATTGACCCAAAATCATCCCTACATCAGTCCTAACATATCACAGAATTTAAAGGCCTAAAATCTACGTCCGTTAGGTCGATTCAGGACCCTACAGGAAACCTTAATTTCCCTAAACCTTCAAAACTCTCAAGCTTCATATAAACTCTAAAGATCTTTCGCCACAAGGTTAAAACTACAACAACGAGGAAATCTGCCCCAAAGGTCTATTTTACCGATTAAATTCAACTCTTACTAATCGATTCACAAAATACCCTCAAAATCATCAGTTTACCCCCAAAACCCATAAACCATCATAAACCTCAAAATCACCAAATCTACTTCATTCAATCGAATCCTATAATGAAAACAATGAAAGGTAATTACTCTCCATACCTTAGATTGTCGATCCGATAAGTTCTCTCTTGAGCCTTTGGAAATCTTCACGAAAATCCTCGCCTTCTCCCTTTTTCCTCAGAGCTCTGCACTTTCTCCTTATTTTCACGATCTCCAAAATAAATCCTAATTCTCCTCAATTCCTCCTTTTTGGTTAATTTAACTCTTGGGCCTCAAAATTGGGCTTTCTCCATAATGCCCTCACTAATACTCCTAAAATGCCCACTTTACCCTCAATTCCTCTAATATTATTTTAAATTAATAATAATACTAATATATTCATATTATATACTATTATTTAATTAAAATAACCAAAACTTCACAAAAACACCGACATCGACACAATCCACCAAAAATCACAGAAATTCACGAATATAATATTTAAATGAATTAAATAAATATTCTTACGAAATTTGGGGTGTTACAACCTGCACGCCTGTTACAAATACATAAATTAATTATGGACCAAAGTTATATCAATGGTCTGTTCTTTGTCTCAAACAAGTATGAACCATTACCTAACAATCCAACTATTTGTTCTTTATGATTCCTTTTCCAACCTCTTTTTGATATTTGGCAGAATGGTATCATCATATTTGGAAATCTTTTGTCTGTTGGGCTCCCACCTTTGCATCAGGTACACTCTTATCTCTTTAACCATAGTCACAATAGGCTTGCCTCTTGCAGCTACAAATATTGAGTTGAAGGCTTTTGACATGTTTTTCACCAAAGTATCACACTTTGGACCATTTCTTAACCTTGATTTGCTCAAGAACCTTAGTGGGATTTTCCAAAAGTGCTTGAATGCCTCTTCATTAACATTCTTCATCTCACGCATAATTTTTTCCCAAACATTTGAATGACTTGCATTAACAACCTTCCACGTCAATTCCTTTAATCTGACACCAGGAAACTTCTTCTTGAAATTGCTATATAAGTTCCTAACAAGAATAATACATGTCAAACATCCACATCAGTAACTAGTATAAGAATAAAACATATCAAATCCGACTTAACAATAATGTTTAACTAACACAAAACCTTTGGTTAACTTCTGGTAGCAACTCATCAAGTGCAGGCAACAACCCCTGTATTTTAGGCAAACCAAATCAATTTTAAATGTCTTGCATAATCTAACAAAAATGATAAAACAAAACAGTTAAAAATATATCAATACACACCTTTTGTTGATCACTTATAAAGGTATATATATGTCTTGCATAATTTGACAACTCCCAAATCAGTTGTCAATAGATCCAAAAACCAACTCCATGAATCTTTGGTTTCTCCCTCAACTACATCAAATGCTATTGGCAGCATCTGATCATTAGGATCCCTCTCTATGGCTGCAAGAATTTGTCCACCATAATAGTCTTTCAAAAAACACCCATCCAATCCTATGATAGGTCCGCACTTAAAGAAACTATCCTTGCAAGCTTTGATGCATATATAAATCCTTTGGAAATGTGGATTCAAAGAACTCTCACGATTCTCACTACTTTCCTCTCCACCTGGACTTGGTTAACTTGTAATTTTCACAGTTGAATCAGGGTTTGCCCTTAACAGCTCATGACCATAATCATGGATTCTTGTATGTTGCTCCCTAAATGAACCATCAACAATGTCAATAGCAAGTGACTTAGCTCTGTATGCAAGTGTCTTATTGATCCCTACTGTAAGGCCCTAATTTTTGACCCCTAAGATTCCACATATCATTCACATCTCATTTTGCATCTTTACCACAAACAAGATCATGCTTTGGTTCCTTTATTCCTCTCTTATTTGGGTTTATGCCTTGCAGGAATCACTGAGCATCTGTGTCTTTCTTACTTGCCTTTATTTGCTTATATTTACTAACCTTTAATCAAAATCCAAAAATATGTTTGTTTTTGTCTTCACTAACTTTTTCAGGAAGGAAATCAAGGATATCAAACAGTCCCTCAGCTCGAATGAATTTCATCTGATAAAGTCAAAGTTGATCTGCAAATAACTAAAAAATTCACCTGATCAAGAGTTCTCAAGTTTTTGATTGATTATTATTCAAGAGACTCCAAGGTTCATGTGTTTATTTCCATGCCTTCTTTGACAAGCAAAAGAATCGAGCCGAACCACAACAGTGCACTCAAAAGGGAATTTTTTCAAAATTTACACTGAGTAACCGGTTACCTCAATCAGAGTAATCAGTTACCCTCGTGAAAATTTGAAAAAATGGCAGCAAATTCAAATTCTGCAATTGGCACCAATTTTCACCAATTTTGATCACATGTGGAATATTCTAGACCATCTCATTTTAATTCCCCTACATCATCACAATTAATTCCTACCATGTACCTCCACTAATCACCATTCTTTTGCTAATTTCCCTCCAAATTCAAATTCCAAGCCTAATTCTCGTTTCCAAACCAAACTCCAATCCACCAAAAATCCCAAGCCTAAACTCTATAAATAGAGGCCTCATTTCATTCATTTCACAAGCTTTTGATAGCCAAATTCACCTTGCTAAAATTTCTCTTGAAGCTTTTGATAGCCAATAAACCTCTTGCAAATTCTCTCCTCAACCACCAAAATTCACCAAAGCTCACTTTTCTTCTTTTGAAAGTTAACAAGTTTTCACATTGAATCTTGTTCAACTTTGAGCTAAACCTTCATCCATTCACTTTTTCATCATCAATTTCAGTAGATCAAGACTTTGGAGTTTGGATCTTGGAGCAATTTGAAGGAATTTTCAAATTTTGAGTGGTAATCTCATTTTCCACCATTGTTGTTCTTGATTCATCTTCCACAATGTAGATCTTGAAGGTGCAAGAAAGACACAAGAAAGGGGGGGGGGGTTGAATTGTGTATTTACTCTTTTAACAACTTTTCGCTTCTTGTCAATAAGACACTTTATGTTACATCAGAGTTCGTTGAGAGACTCTGACTTGTAAAGTTGTATTCAGACTTGACAATGCTTAGAGCATGAGAACCAATAAGAGCCTGAACGCTATGTACATCATTCAGAGCCTGCAGAGCGGAAGCTTATCAGAGTTGCAAGGTTCTAACTTGCTTATGTAAGGTTCTGATCCTCAATATAGAAACATAAACAAAGACATTAAGCATAAGAGTAAAGAACACACGATATATCCTGGTTCACCACAAAGGCTAATCCAGTCCACCCTCCTCAGGTGATTTCTCCTTGAACACAAGGTCTTAATCCACTATAATCAATCTCGATTACAGATGCACGAGCACACAGCTGGTGACTAACAAACTGCACAACCGCACTGTGACTAACATGCAATGAACCGTTCAGGGATTCAACTTAATGAATATAACGAACATTAACCTGCAGGTTCCAATCTCACAAGATCTACTGCTAGGCTTTCACAGCTATACGTTCAGGGATTCATCGCAATGAATATAACGCTACTGACCCTATTTCAAGATTTACCACAATGACATCTCGCCATTGTCTTCTCGAGTCTCCGGTCACACTTGTAGCGCGGTTTTTGTGACCGCCCACATCTGCCTGCGGATGGGATTGGGTGCTACTTTCTGATTTCTTATTTATCCTATGAAGCTAGAAAGGAAAGGGAAGCTATCTTAAACTAACCTTGCACGCAAATGTTTTCTTTAATAAGTGCTAAGAGATTGGGGAGTTCGGGGTCAGGTTATACAATGGGGAGTTGTCAATTACCCATCCTATACATGGTTATCCATGGGTTATTAGCAATTTTCCTTACCTCTTTCTACTTACTGGTTTTTATCTGTTGTAAATGAGAAAGTTTCTACTTTAGGAAGGTTGAGAGATGTTGAAAAGATATTTTTGTTGTTTTCGGGTTTTTTGATGTTTTTGGTAAGGTACTGGACCTAAGGTTTTTTCGTTTAGTGTGCTCGCTAAGATTTCACAATCTTATGCATACGTATTCCCATAATGATAACAGGGAAATCAGAGCAATTGTAGTTCCTCCTATTCTATGGGAGGAAAAGAGATGTTTGGGTGTCTCGTTCAAAGCCCGAGATAGAGGCTAAAAGGTTATTTGTGTCTTTTGTTCAAAGCCCAAGATTGAAGCTAAAGGGGTGTTTGTGGGAATTGATTGAAAGAGTGAAAAGATTAAAGATTGAGATATAAATATCCGGGAAAAACATCGGATAAAAATAAAAGGAATATCCGGAAAAGCATCGTATGTTAAGAAAGAAGAAAGGGTTTTTTCTGTGTTTTTAGGAAACTTGAGGGTTTCTGGAGATCCAAAAGTAGATGAGACTGTCCAAGTCTACTGGTATGAAAAGGTTTATCTTTGTATGATGCCCAAGAGAATGCTGATGTTTTAAGGGATGAGAATCAACCCTAAATTGGTTTGATGTTTTGACTCTAGAAAGACTACTCTAGCAAAGGAGGACTAGGTTCTGTTCATATATCTTTAAGAGGTCGTCGGGTCCTTGTGTTAAGCCCAAGAGAAGTCATAAGAACTTCTAAGAAGCCGAAGGGTCCTTGTACAACGCCCAAGAGGAGGCGGGGACGCTTTTAGGAAGCCCGTGGGTCCCCAAACCCCGAGAAGTTCAAGACATGCCATTCACCGAGAATAGATCAAGCCAGGAAAGTCCGAGAATTTAGAAGAAACTCAAGAGATGCCATTCACGGAGAAAAGATCATCTATGGGGAGTAGAGTTTCTTTGACAATTTCTAAGGGTGACAGTCTGAGAAAAGGTTCACCGAGAATACTGCTTTTCTCTTTGTTCTATATTGTTTAACCCCAAGAGGAGGGAAGACTGTATCTGGAATCCTACGAGGGATCTAGTTTTGTTTGTATTTAAGAGTGACCAACAGGGCTTTACCTAGTTCTAGACGTAGTTGCCGGGGAAAACTCTAAATAACTATACTAGTATATATACAGTTGATATATGACAAGTATTAAAAAAGGATATGAAAGAACACTAACCATGCGCAGCTTCCCACAATACAGTTATATATATGAAAGCAATAAATGAAAGCGGATAAACACTTACCTGTTGTAGAGCTTCCATGCTGTTTGGTTAGTTGTTCAACAAAGAAATGAAAGAAAGTTTTGATAACAAATATGTTTTTGAATTTAAATCACAAGGAAAGTTGTTTTGAAAAGAAACGATATGAATATCCAGGAAAACGTCGGATTGAAAGAGATAAAAATAAAAAGGTCGCAAATACGAATATTCGGGAAAACGTCGGATGTAAAGAGATGATGAAAAAAGAAAAGGTTGCTCGCTAAGACTTTACAGACTTATGCCTATGTATTCTCAACGGGATCTTGAGAAATCAGAGCATTCGTAGTTCACCCCTAAGGGCACGAACTACAAAAAATAAAGTTTAAATCGCACGGCGGCGAGAGGGGAAATATACCCTAATGTTATCATGCTTGATTAAATATCCTAAAGTCTGTCTTATTTCAAACCTAAATAGAAAATTAAATTTGAACTAAGAGATCCTAAGGGAGCATGCATTCGTGACAAAATATCACGGAATAAATGAATACACGGCAAAGCATCGTATAACAGACAAATATAATATACACGGAAAAACATCCAGAGATTAAAAGCATATACACGACAAAACATCGTTTGTGAAACTGAATGCATGGAAAAACATCATGTGATAAAATATACACGGAAGAACATCGTGATATCATGGCAATTGAAAACATACACGGAAAAGCATCGTGTGAATAAAACATGGATAATGAGTTCGAAAACTTACCTATTGGAGCAAGGTCCAATGCCTCTTCTCAAGCTTCCAGAAGCGAGATAATGATCCTCAAAGTATCATATAAGAACTCCTGCGTCAGGTAAAAGACAAAGCAGAGAAAACCAGAGATTATAGAGAAATTCCCTAAGTCTTATCAAGTGATTAGAATCGAATTTGAACATTTAATTAATTATTTACAAAAGTTTTACTTGAAAATAATCCTAAGAATAAATTACCAAATAATTGAATAAAACAATTTAAACAATTAAATGATTAATTACAAATTAATTAAATCAAATTTAATAACTTAGAAATTATTAATATATTTTAGAATATTTAATCAAGATTAACTAAACTAAAAAATAAAGTTGTATTAAAAAGAAAAAATGGGCCACAAGAAGTATTATCAATTAATTTAAATATTAATATTTAATAAGATTAATTAATAATTTAATTAATCAAAATTAAATAAAAATATCTAAATTAATTAATAATTAAACAATATTTTTACATTTCTAAATAAAACTAGAAATAAGAAAATTAAAAAAATAAATAATGAAAGAGAGAAATATATGTGGGAGAGAGTTGAGAAAACAATGTGAGAAATTGTTTTGGTGTGATTTTGAAAGTGAATTTGATGTGGTATTTATAGGAAAAAATTTACTTGAAGAATAAGATAACAAGCTTAAAAATTAAGCTAACTTAGTTTTTAAGCTAGCTTAATTTTTAAGCTAACTTAAATATCTATATAATAGAATAATATAAAAACAAAATTGTATTAAAAACAAAAGTTTTTTTAGAACAAAATATATAAAAAACAAAAATTCATAAAAAAAACAAAATATATATATATATATATATATATATATATATATATATATATATATATATATATATATATATATATATATAAAAACAAAATATATGAATTTTAAAAATTATATAAATATATATATATTTATATATATATATATATATATATATATATATATATATATATATATATATATATATATATATATATATATATATATACATATAAAAAATATGAAAAATATATAAAAAATATAAAAAAAATAAAAAGACAAAAAAAAAACAAAAAATATATATATATATATATATATAAATATATATATATATATATATATATATATATATATATATATATATATATATATAAATATAATACGAAAATTTATATATATATATATATATATATATATATATATATATTATTTTTTTATTATTTTTATTTTATATATGTAAAAATAAAATAAAAAATGAGAAATCGATTAAATCGTGCGAAAGATAGATGAATAATGAATATTTGTAAATTTAATTGAAAAACACGTCCGTTCATTGATTTTTCGCATAATTAACCAAAAAAGACAGAAATTTCAACGTATATATTCTGACTGAAAATTCAAACAATATGCATGACAGAAAAAGATGATAGGATATGCAGATGACACGAAGTGAAAACACAATCGGATAAACAAAATTTTTTACAATGAGTGGTCAAAATTTGGGGTATGACAACACTAACCACTCAAGGAATCCTAATTCACCAAGAATTAGTTATACAGGAAATTACAAAGATGCTTCTTAACAAGCAGATTACTCCTAAGTTTAAGTACAAAGAACACATAAGTGTTCAAGCAAGATATGAGCAACAACTCCTTGCTATCTTAAGAAACTACAAAGATGTATAATGATTTGACAGTTGTTGACATCTTGTAGATCTTCTTCTTCTTCGTCTTCTTGGGTGAGCAAGCTTTGAGCAACAACTCCTTGCTTCAGATCTTCAATGTAGTCCTGACGAGAAGGTGGTTGATGACTTGACTGATCTTCAATGTTGTCTTCTTCATCAACAACTTCTGTTCTAACTTGTTGTTGTTGTGTTGAATGTTGATTTTAAGCTCCAACAACAATGGCCATGTGTAAATGGTGATAGCTTTTGATATTTAAGTGTTACAACGAGAACTCATCGTTGTTGCTATCTTCACACAATGACTTGGTCAATTCATGAATGATACATCCAATTGATGATCAATGAAATCGACACATCAGAAGCGAGAACTCTTTCCTTTAAATAGCCTAGTAGAAATATAACTGTTTGAAATACTGTTGGCTGTTGGAAAAGAGACGTTGTGTAATAATTAGCTGTACTGACACATCTCCTTTTTGCTGTGGAAGAAGTGACGGGATATCTTCTTGAGCAGTGTGTACAGTTGTTCACAACGGTAACATTTGACTTCCAAACTTCAGAGGCTTCTGATGGTAGTTAGATGAAGCATGAGTAGAGCCTTCTTAACAGGATATCTGATACGTCAAGTCTTCAGTCATTTGAAGAAGTCCATTAGGAATCAGTCTTCAGAACTTCAGCACTTGTCTTTAAGAACATTATCTTTTACTTACTTCAAGTCTTCCGAAACTTCAGAACTCGTCCATTAGGAATCCGTCTTCAGAGTCAATAGCACTTGACCTTTGGAACCGTGATCCTCAGAACACATAAGTCTTCAGAGTCTTTCTGCACTTGGTCTTCAGAGCCTTCAACCTTCAGAACTTCAAGTCATGAGAGTCTTCAGCACTTTGGTTCTCTTCTTCAGAAGCTTCGCTATCTTCAGAATCTCAACCACTTTCAGAGAGCATCCACAAGAGCATTGCAACTGCAATATCGACATCCTTGGATCTGACTGATCATGATCAGATACAGAAGCATTCTTGCTTCTTGCGACTTGTGTCACACATAGTAAATTCGCATATAATCATTTTCGCTCATCTGGCCGGTGCTTGTTGAATCTGATATCTTCTATAATTATGATCTGCACACAACACACGTTAGAACATCAAATAATTCTATCACAAATACATATTGTTATCATCAAAACATAGATTGACTTGTAGAGACAATTCTTGCTCTCACAGTCTCCCCCTTTTTAATGATGACAAAACCAAGTGTTTTGATTGAACATTTTATACAAGGTAATCACCAAACAAACATATTCAGAGTATGGAACAACAGCTCCCCCTGAATGTGTTATCCTCAAAGTTTTATCTGTGATCATCTAAAATCTTATATGATCCAAAGACATACAGAATAACAACTCGAGTTGTCAAAACAAAGAATAGAAAATGACTACTTCTCTATCTTGTCTTTAAGGAGACACAAGTCTTCAGCATCTGGACTAGTTCATCAGAACTTCCATCTTCAGATCTTCAGAACTTAGTTCCTTTGTAGTCGTATCAGAGCTCATAATCTTCAAAGACATTTGAAGCATTTCTACTTTTCAGCAGATTCATTTAAGCACAATGTCATACCCCAAATTTTGACCACTAAGATTTCCCATCATTGGGCAAATCATCATCACAATATGGGTCAACCATCATGCCTCATCAGTCTCCCCAAAGATGGGTGAGCATTCACTATTATCAAACTTAGGGTTTCAAGCCCTCTCAGAGTTCTTAGACAAAAGATCAATCAAGAAATGACATGATCTTCAACTTGTCTAACCTCTCAAACATCCACAAAGGATCAAGAGGACTCTCACTTTAAGGATTAAGCACAAGGCTGCTCCCTTCTAGGTGGATCAAGCCTCAAGATCGCCAGTGTCACCAAATTAGGGTTTTGGTCGACCAGGGCCTCCAGATGGGAATTTTCCTCTGGGCATGAGCCAATGCTTCAAATCATAACCTAATATACTCCATGGAACCTCATGGACCCAATCATCAAGTTAATTTGGCCTCAGGGGATGCATTCATAAAAAATCAGGAATTAGGGTTTCTTGACCAAATTCACCCTGAAGTTGACTTTTGGGACAAAACATGAGCCAAGACCTCAAAGGAGGATTTGAGGGTCTCTAATACACCACATTGATCCATTTGTAACAATGGATTGATCCAAGAAGCTTGAGCAACAAGTTTCAATTCCATCAGAACCACAGTTAGGGTTTCGCGGGAAAAGTCAATTGTGCCTTTGACTTTTGACCCAGGCATGCTCCCAAACCTTGGGACATGATTCAATACACCCTATAACACCTATGAAATCAATCCATCAAGTTTGATTTGGGTCAAGGACTTGATTTCATAGAGGATCGCACAGTTTAGAATTCATCTGACAAAAAGTCAACTGTGCACAAAAGTCAACTTTGACTTTTTGGAATTTTTCACAAATATGGTTCCCCTAAGCACGCTATGGGCGCTAAGCGCGCCCTTATTAATGTTTAAACCGCCTTAAAAGCCCGCTAAGCGTGGTCGGGCACGCTAAGCGCGCTACCTGCTGCAATGAAAAATGTTTCAGCCATAACTTGAGAACCGTAACTCGGATTTGCGTCCGGTTCGAAGCGTTGGAAAGCTTATTCAATACTCTATACAACAATGGCAAGATATCCTTGATTGAATACCTGCAAAAATAAATGAAAATAAATTAAACTCAATGATATTTACACGATAACGCAATATACACACGAAAACGTATTTATACATAAAGTGGGGTTTATTCAACCAATTTTAACACAAAGTAACGATAAGTGCAACAAAACTTATATACAAAAATAGGTACAATTTGCACTTATCAAACTCTCCCCAACTTACATAATTGTTTGTCCTCAAACAAAAATCAAACAACTCAAAGAAACAGAGTGAAAACCAAAGAATCACGAGTCAACAGGTTTTGAAAATCGGACAAATGACTGGTTCAAATGAAAACGGTACACATAAAGTAAATACTTACCACTAAACTACGACGATAACATAGTCACGAAACAAATGCAAAATACAAAAATCATGCCAAACATTCTAAAACAACACAAGTTCAAATATGAATCACACCTAGCAAAAATAGTAATCGGTAGATGAAAAACACAAAATGAGGGATTTTTCACTCACACAATAATCTTGCAAACAAAAGACTAAATTATGCAATCATCCAAAAATCATGTTGAAAACACAAAAGCAAGAATCAAAAGGACTTTCAGGGTTGTAATGTGGTCGGGTGGACAAACAAGGAATAATTCCTAAAGCTAATCGAAACAAAAACTTGCCTAAACCTAAGGGAGTGATCAACTCACAAAGACTCAAACACAAAATTCCAATCAACTTCTTCCAAAATCCCAAGTGTTACACCAAACACATAGAACTTATTAGCACAACATTATTCTACTCTTTTTGTTTTTCTTTTTCAAAGTTTTTTCAATTTTTTTTCTTTCTTTTTCTTTTATTTTCTTTTCTTTTTCTTATTTTTCTCTTTTCTTTTCTTTTTCAACCTCATACAACCAATAACATAAGTGAGAAAACATCGCTCTCCCCAACTTGAATTCAACCACATCATCATGTGAATACTCCCTACTTTCTAAGGCAAGGTAAAAATTCATACAACAACACAAAGTTGAGGGTTCAAGAAAAAAACAACAATCAAGATCCACACAAAAAATGAATTTGACACTCATAGACAAGAATCAAACTCAAACAACATGGATAATGACCAAAGGCTCAAAGGGTTTACAAACGATCACACACTCACAAGGTGAATTGACTATTTGGCTAGGTAGTTGTGCTCAAAATGAAACAAGTGCCTTAATCCTTTTCATGCTTTCAAATAATCAACACAAACAAAAGATTAAGCATAATAAAATCCAGTTAAAACAAGAATATTGGTACTCCGAGCATATATGAACATTGGAAGGCTTCCTCACAAAAAGGGTGGGAACTAAAGTGATTCACATACGAACAAGTATATAAAAGAATGAATGGCATGAAAGTTTGTAAAAAGCCTAAGTATCATGAATATGCTAAATTCAAGAAAGCGATAAACACATACCTTGAACGTGTACAAAACTTTAAACAATATCATTACCACGCATTCGCAAGTTGAAACACTCAAAATTGGAAAAAATAACCAAATGCGACTTCAAGATATCGGGCTAAAACTTGAGTCCAAACAATCAACAAAAGAATTAGAAAAATTACTAATAATTACTAATATATAAGGCCTTGGTGGAAGTGGGAAGAAGGGGGACAAGTGAACAAGTAAAATAAATCACTAGCTCAGCACAGCAGAGCGCGCTAAGCGCGCTACACCAGAACCAGAAAAACCAGTACAACAACAAGGTACTGGTGTAGGCCTCCACTTAACACCTACACAATCTCATATACAAAATCTCATAATGAAAAAGTAATAACGGAACAAAAAATGATAAAACATGCTTGTTTTACGTCGTAAGCTCGACGCCTATTATTTATACACACTTCTCCAAGTTGCCTCTTTACACGGTTAGTGCTCACTGACGACGAAACCTAACCAAACACTTAGCAAACGTGAAGAGAAACAAACATATATACTAAATTTACAAGTATGGAAAACATGTAAAATTCACAAATATGGTAAACATATACAAGTATCAATATAAACAAGTGAAAATAGACAATATATACGATATCTACAAAACTCAAAAACAAAGAAACTATCGCAATGCGATCCAATAAAAACACCAATCCCCGGCAGCGACGCCATTTTGTTGGGAGCGGTATAGGGCAAGCAACAAAAGATTTGGAAGTATTTTTTCAGGAATTTATCGTGTCCATAGAGATCGGTGCTACTGAACTGCCGTTCGATAATTTAAATGTTAATGAGTTTGGGTTTAGAATTGGTTGAAACATAAAAACGGAAAAGTAAATATTAACACAAGAAAATTCATTCGTCAGAGAGAAAAGACTTATCAAGCATGTATATATTCCACTCGTCACAAACTTAAACTTATCGACCAATTACACTCAACCTATAATACTCCTCAATATCACCCGGTATCGCTCACAGTAGTGTTCATCTCTGACACACCGAGCTGAGTGAAACAACCGTATTACTCTCTTCGTCACTCTCGCGCACGAAGCCTCGAAACACGGAAGGCATTATGCTCCGACACCCAAATAGATTGTTAGCTCTAAATCTATCTCTAGCATCCAGAAACTAACAGATAATCATCCCTAATCAAGATTTGTGAGGATTATCTCTAACACGACCCAAACCCCGCGCATAAAGCAAAAATCAGAGACAATCATCGATAAAGATTTGTAAAGCAAATTAAATATAACACCATGATCAACAAATATACATAAGATCAAAGTAAAATCATATACAAAACCCAACATAGAAGAAATTACAAAGAGAAGAGAGAAGAGGAACCAAATATTTCTTGGTTTGTCAACACCAATCGACGGGATATTCGACTCCGGATCATCCAAATGCAAGCTTCCATGATGTTTTCTAAGCTAATCTACTAAAGAAATGAAGTTTGATGGAGTTGGGAGCAAAAACCCCAAAACCATCCATAAAAATGTGTTTTTTACCCATATTTACTGTCATCAAAGCAGACCGCGCTAAGCGCACTATGGGCACTAAGCGCGCTCTTATTAATGTTTAAACCGCCTTAAAAGCCCGCTAAGCGCGGTCGGGCGCGCTAAGCGCGCTACCTGCTGCAATGAAAAATGTTTCAGCCATAACTTGAGAACCGTAACTCGGATTTGCGCCCGATTTGAAGCGTTGGAAAACTTATTCAATGCTCTATACAAAAATGGCAAGATATCCTTGATTGAATACCTGAAAAAATAAATGAAAATCAATTAAACTCAATGATATTTACACGATAATGCAATATACACACGAAAACGTAAAGTAAACGTATTTATGCATAAAGTGGGGTTTATTCAACCAATTTTAACACAAAGTAACGATAAATGCAACAAAACTCATATACAAAAATAGGTACAATTTGCACTTATCACTGATCCAGTTCTACGATCCGGTTTATCACTGTTTCACATTCCCGGACTATCAGCTAGCACCAACGCTGGAGGAGTATTCTCACTTGACTGATCTGCATATCGATGATCAAGCTCCATTTTCTAGACTGGAAGAAATTCCAAAGGATCAAACCATTGCAAGAGCAATCCATTTGGACGAGTCGAAAATCAGGACTCACATGACCACTAAGGGTGGAATACAAGGTTTGCCAGCCCAGTTCTTGACAACGAAAGCCCTGTACTTCGCTAGTATAGGGAACGTGGCCGCTTTCGAGAGCATATATTTTTTGCTCGCTTACGGGTTATTTTTGTTTCCCAACATCGATAACTTTGTAAATATCAACGCCATTAAGATTTTCCTGATTGGAAACCATGTACCCACCTTACTCGCAGATGCCTATCATTCGGTACACTTAAGGAATTTATACAGCGGAGGAATAATCACGTGCTATGTACCCTTGCTTTACAAATGGTTCGCTTCCCATTTGCTCAAGTCTGCTGTGTTTTGGGATCAAAAGAATATTTTACGTTGGTCGTAGAGAATCATGTCTCTTACCAACTCTGACATCGATTGGTACAATTGAATCTACGACGGGATCAAAATTATTAACCGTTGTGGAAATTTCCCAAATGTACCCCTTATAGGAACTAAGGGGGGAATCAACTATCATCCAGTGTTAGTTCGTCGCCAATTTGGATACCCGATGAGGCATGTCCCGCGCAATGCTCATCTGGAAGGTCTTTTCTTTAAGGAAGGAGAAAATGACAGGGCACTAAAGACAGAAATAGTGCATGCTTGGAAACACGTTCATAGGAAAGGACGAGAGTCTCTAGGAAAACCAGACTGTGTCTCTGTGGAGTCTTATCTCCACTGGGTACAAACTAGAGCTCTCAAGCTGAGCATGCCTTACCCTCGCCAGGAAGTTCTTCCATTAAGGGACGCTGCCCTTTATTTCATGTCTGAGACGGAAAAGCTTCAGGTTACTCTCAGCAAAGTTCAGCAGGAGAAGAGGTCTTGGAGGAACAAGTACCGTATTCTCAATGTGGAATGTAAGAAAATACAGCAGCTATTAAAAGAAAAGGACGCTCTGAATGAGATTTTAGAGCAACATGTTGTAGAGAATCAGGACGACCAAAGGAATTTGCTCGCTCCTTTCACTTGGAAAAGGAATGACAACCCGACAACGGCTCAAGAGCCCCGGTCAAAGAAGAGGAAAGTACCAGAACCAGCACTTGAGCTCTCCTCAGAGAGGACTCAGGATCCATTAGTTTAGGTTTCCTATTTCAGCACTTTGTAAATCTACTGTATTTCTATTTCCGCAATCCTTTGAATTTAATAAAATGGGGTTTCCCCACTGTTTGATATTTGCAATCTAATTGGCGAAGTTTACTTTGAATAAACAAAAATAATTAATAATCATTGCATTCATCATTCTCATAAACACATTCTTCTTACCTATGAATCTCACGTTTGCGTCTCGATTCTAGAGTCAAACTGTCTCATTAGTACAATACTCGGGCCAATCGTCAGAAAAAGATGGATGATCTCGAGGAAGAGAACAGAGAGTTGAGAGAAGAGACCGACACTCTGATAGAGGATCTGAGAAAGCTTCATAACGACATGCAAGCTCTAGCAGAAGATCAAATACAACAACAAAGGACTGTGATCTCAGAGATCACTACAACGCCCATAGTGGAGAAGTATGATCCTAGGTACAAGATACCGAAAGATCGTCCCTGGGGCATGCCTATTAACTATATCCCAGAAGGATATGTTCCGCCGATCACTGAGGATCAGGGAACCGCAACAGGAGCCGCTGGGCCTGAAGGTTACAAACTTCGAGAAAGCGGAGATGCCAGGGGCATGACAGCAACTCCTGAAGGTTACAAACTTCGGGAGGCACCGAGAGTCTCGGCCACAATGACTATACTACCGCCTGTGGTACACACTGTCTCGGAAGGACAGATTCCCCAGATACCTTCTGGTGGAAACGACAACATGTTCGATAGAATGAATGAGTTCCAGGAACATGTAACACCCATATATAACAACATACATCAAAGCATATATATTATACATGAATCCAAGTATTTGGTACTGAAATACCATAAGTTCCTAGTTAACACATTATATACATTAAATGCCCTAAATACAAGGTCTAAAGTCTACGGCATAACATATATAAGATGTCCCAAAAAAAGCACTAAGAACTAGATCAATACAATGATCTCAAAATAAAACGCCATAGCGGAAGCCATGCCATCTCAAAAGCTACGATCCGGAAGGAAAGTCAAATAACCTTGTCCTTACCCTTCGCCAAACCTGCAGAACCTGTGATGTAAACAACAACAGTGGGGTGAGATACATCAAATCTCAGTGAGTTCGCTATCTTATAGTCCCCTCGGCTTTACAAGGTTCTAACGTCCTAACTCAAGTCAAAAGGGAAGGGAAAAGACTTTGAGTACGCACACACCATATAAGCATTCACACTTGTGAGCTTGTTAACTCACAATAGTACCAAAGTAAATCCTGAGCCTGTTAACTCAAGAATCTCGCTAATCAATAACCGTACCAAGGCATCCCCTGTTCCCGTCCGCTTCTATGTCTAGAAGATGACCCGAGTCATGGATCCTCGTATTTACTTGGCATACGAATTGGATTCGGGATCATCGACCTGTTAACCGTGAACCGTCACTTCTCATGGCCTGTTAACCATCACAAGTCTCTTTACCCGTAGGCTCCAATCGTACTATACACGGGAATCAAACCTGCCAAGTAATTGTGCATACGTTTCAGAGGAGGTGCTCGAGTCTCATGAAACTACACCGCAAGATCAATCGATTATGATTACTAGACACACGCCTCGACCTCTTTTGTACGAGCGTTGTCATTATGTCATTTACACACTTTCGATATCATTTACGGTAATGTTCCTCACTCTACCTATTCATATTTTAACATGCATACATATTCCAACATGTTCAACAATAATAACATAGGCATGTAATCATTAATTACACAATGGAACACCAAAATTCAACATACCACAATTTATACCAATTTACGGTTCCTTCCGATTCATTTAATCGGGCAATAAACAGACAATTCTCACTACCATAAGCTAGATTATGTTCTTAGCTTCACAACGATACCAAGAATATGCAAAACGGATAAACGAGTCAAAAGTTATGCAAGAAACAATATGGATGTTCTGCTATGTTCGCATTGCGAAGAAGCCAGCGAATGCTCGCTACTTCATTCGCAGTGCGAAGCGTCCAGCGAACGCCTAACCAACGCTTGCTCGCTGCCCCATTCGCAGTGCAAACGCTGGCGAACTAAGGCAGTAGCAAAAACAACGCAAGGTTCGTAGTGCGAACCACTAGCGAATGCTCTCCTTCGCATTCGCAATGCGAGCTGTCAGTGAGTGCACGATTTTCCCCTTCGCTGGGGGATTCGCAGTGCGAATCTGGGAATGCAGAAAGTTCATCACCATAACAGCTGATCTCCCATGGTTCCAAAACCCCACCAAAACCTATCCAAACATCCCACAATCAAACAGAAACGATTCTACACTCACATAACTCATACTACTCAGTTTATAACACATTTCAACTGTTAATTTTCAAGATTTTGCAATTAATCCAAATCTCTTACAACTCTAACCTATGTCTTAGAATCCAAGAAAAACTAAAACAAAAGCATCTATCTAGAACCCACCTTGAATAGATGAAGATGGTGAAGATGATTGGATGAAGATTTGATGATGTTCTTGATCTTGAGCTTTCCTTTTTTTCTCTTCCTTTCCTTCTCTTTTCTTTCTCTCCACTTCTTTCTATCCTTTTCTCCCTTTGCTTCTAAAGAGGAAAATGAGAGGAAAAGGAAATGATATAGTAAAACATCATCAAATATCAACACTACTAATTGTCCGAAAAGTCTCTAAAGTCCAAATATTTAAATATCCCAGAGTCATATAATATTAATTGGATTTACTCTAAGTTCAAAAGTTACCCCAATTATCTCTGCAGATAATTTCTCAGAGCACACTGGGACTCAGTTGATCACAACTAATATTATCCAGAGTAACAGGATTTATGGGGTATTACATCCTCCCCCCCTTAAATAGAAATTCGCCCACGAATTTAAAACAATTACCTAAAAAGATGAGGATAAACCTCCCGCATCTCTGATTCCAATTCCCAAGTTGCATCACCCGGATGCGTCTCATCCCACTGGACCTTAACAAGAGGAATCTCTTTATTCCTTAATACTTTAGTTTCTCTTCCGGTGATACGACTTGGTTGAGGCTCAAAGGTCAAATCTGCTTTTATCTCTATTGTATCTGGTAAAATTGGCTGAAGAGGATCTGGGACAAATTTCCGAAGCTGAGACACATGAAAAACGTCGTGCATCTCCGACAGAGAAGGCAGTAAGGCTAATCTGTAAGCTACTTCACCAATTCTTTCCAAAATCTGATATGGTCCCACATATCTCGGACTCAACTTCCGCGATTTAAATGGTCCTTTCAACCTCAATCTCGGAGTAACCTTCAGAAATACGTGATCACCTTCTTCAAATTCTAAAGGTCTTCTTCGGTTATCCGCATAACTCTTCTGACGATCCCGTGCTTGCTTAACCTTACCACAGATCATCCTAATCTTCTCCGTATTTTCATGAATAATCTCAGGTCCCAACATCCTATCTTCACCAACCTCTGCCCAACACAACGGTGTCCTACACTTTCTTCCATACAACGCCTCATAAGGTGCCATACCAATACTTGCATGATAACTGTTATTATAAGAGAACTCAATCATCGGCAAAAGTTCTATCCAATTCCCTCCACTTTCAAGTACACAAGCTCTCAACATGTCTTCCATGGTTTGTATTATCCGTTCCGTCTGACCATCCATTTGTGGGTGATTCGAAGTACTCAAACACAACTTCGTCCCCATCGCTTGTTGAAAAGCTCTCCAAAATCTCGAAGTGAACTTTGGATCTCTATTCGAAATGATAGTAGTAGGAATACCATGCAACCTCACTATCTCCGAAATGAATAACCTTGTGAGATGACTCTCCTTGTAGGTAGTCTTCACAGCTAAGAAATGCGCGGATTTCGTTAACCGGTCCACGATTACCTAAATCGAATTATAACCACCCTGCGCACGGGGTAATCCTACCGCAAAGTCCATCGAAATACTCTACCATTTCCACACCGGAATTTCTAAAGGTTGCAACAAGCCACCCGGTCTTTGGTGCTCGATCTTCACTTGTTGACACACCGCACATTCCGACACATACACCGCAATATCTTTTTTCATCCCGGACCACCAATAGTCCCTCCTTAGATCTTGGTACATCTTTGAAGATCCTGGATGTATAGTAAAATCACCCTTATGCGCTTCATCCAAAATCCTCCTTTTTAACTCCGTGTTGTCCGGAATACAAATCCTTTGGTTAAATACAATAACTCCGTCAGTAGCTCGCCCAAAACCCGGTTGCAATAACACTTCTTGTAACTTCTCATCTAACCCTTTCTCTTGTTGAATTTCTTCCCGAAGAGTAGAAGTGATATTCAAATTTCCCATAATCACACAATTAGGAGTCCAATTGAATTGAAGATTTAGATCTCTAAACTTTTCCATTAAGTCATACTCTAATATCATCAAGTCGGCACTATGAAACACTTTCCTGCTTAAAGCATCCGCCACCTTATTCGCTTTACCCGGATGGTATTTTAGCTCCAAGTCATAATCTTTCAAATACTCCATCCACCTCCTTTGACGCATGTTCAACTCCTTCTGATCAAAGAGGTACTGTAAGCTCTTGTGGTCACTAAACATCTCAAAACGCACACCATACAAATAGTGACGCCACACCTTCAAGGTAAATACAACCGCCGCCAATTCTAAATCATGCGTTGGGTAATTCTCTTCATGGACTTTCAACTGTCTAGAAGCATAAGCCACTACATGTCCATCTTGCATTAACACACCTCCTAATCCCATCTTCGAGGCATCACAATATACCTCATATGACTTGCAAGGATCAGGAATAACCAAAACAGGAGCGGTCGTCAATCTTTCCTTCAAGCTCCTAAAACTTTGCTCACAAGCCGAATCCCATTCATATGAATAATCCTTCCGAGTAAGTCTCGTCATCGGTAAAGCCAGTTGGGAAAAGCCTTTAATAAACCTTTTATAATAACCTGCTAGTCCCAAAAAGCTTCTAACTTCAGACACATTCTTCGGTCTCTCCCAATTTATCACTGCTTCCACTTTTGATGGGTCAACCGCTACACCTCCCTGAGATATGACATGTCCAAGAAAATTAACCTCAGACATCTAGAACTCACACTTACTTAACTTAGCAAAAAGTTGTCTCTCTTGCAAAATGGATAAAACGATTCTTAGGTGTTCACCGTGCTCTTGAGGGTCACGGGAATAGATAAGAATGTCATCAATGAAAATCACCACAAATTGGTCCAAGTAAGGTTGAAATATCCGATTCATATAATCCATGAAAACTGCCGGAGCATTCGTCACACCGAAAGGCATCACCAAAAATTCATAATGACCGTAACGGGTTCTAAACGCAGTCTTTGGTACATCTGAACTCTTCACCCGAATCTGATGATAACCCGACCGTAGATCAATCTTCGAGAATACACAGGCTCCTTTCAACTGATCTAACAAATCGTCTATCCTTAGTAATGGGTATTTGTTCTTGATGGTTACCTTATTCAATTGGCGGTAATCAATACACAACCGCATTCCACCATCATTTTTCTTTACCAACAACACTGGAGCTCCCCAGGGCGAAACACTGGGTCGAACAAAATGCTTAGCCAACAACTCCTCCAATTGATCCTTCAATTCTCTCAATTCAAGTGGTGCCATCCGATACGAAGAAACGGATATTGGAGCCGTTCCCGGTATCAGGTCAATAGAGAATTCCACTTCCCGCTCCGGGGGAAGAGAAGTGATATCCTCGGGGAAGACTTCAGGAAAGTCACAAACTACCGGAATACTCACAACTTAACGGTTACTACCCTCCTCCTTAGTAAGAATCAAAAGAACAAATTTTTCCTCCTCAAACAAGAAATTAATCATTCCAACCGTACCTTCTAGAATAGTAGTTAACACATCCTTCGGAGTAGCTTCAATAGATGGAATAATGATTAGCTTTTCTTCACACCCGATAAATACCGAATTAGCTGAAAGCCAATCCATTCCCATAACAACATCCACTTTCTTAAGCGGTAAGCAAATCAAATCAATCTGGAAAACTCTTCCATCCACAGATAAAATGCAATTTTCACACATTAAAGGTGTTTCAACCATCTCATCCATGGCAGTAGTAACCACCATGGGTGGAGACAACGGAACCGCTTGTAACCCAAGCCGCTTTACACATTGCATCGATACAAAAGAGTGTGTAGCTCCACAATCAAATAAAACAAAGCAAGGATTTCCATTCACAAAAAACGTACCAGCAATCAAAGAGTTGTCACCCTTCGTTTTCCTTGCATCCAAGGTATACACTCGCCCGGTATTCTTTTCTTGTGTCTGATTCCTCCTCTGAGGACAATCCCTCGATAAATGGCCCACCTTATTACACTGATAACACCTTAATCCTTCCCAATTGCACCTACCAAAATGATTCTTACCACAAGTATGGCATACCGGAGGCACACTAGTCCGGGAACTCTGAACTTGTTTCCCTTTGAAAGATTGTTGTTTCGGTCTAAAATGTTGATTCGATCGCCCACGATCACTTTGATTCCCCCTACTTAACTCTCCTTCTGCTTGCACCTTCTTTAAACTATGCTCCGCCACATAACACTGTCGTAACAATTCAGCATAGCTGGTAAATTCTCTCTGAGACACACTATGTGAAATTTTAGCCCTTAAACCAAACAGAAACTGATCAATCTTCCACCTTTCATCAGGAGCGTACATGGCTTGTCTAGAATAAGCAGCCATAACCTCAAACTTTTCCGCATAAGAAGCCACAGTCAAGTTACCTTGTCTCAGCTGCTGAAATTCAAATTCTTTTTGAGACCTTAAGGAACTTGGAAAATACTTCTCCATGAATGTTATCTTAAACTGCTCCCACACTTTCGGTACCTCTTGAATTGTCATCAAGGCTGAAGCGCTTTCCCACCATCTCATAGCAGGACCCTTTAACAAGTGAGAAGCGAAGACAACCTTATTTTCTTCACTACACTGGACGATCAAGAAAATCCGCTCCATACCGAATATCCATTCATGAGCCTTTACTGGATCTAACCCTCCCAGAAACTCCGAAGGATTCATACGAATGAAATCCCTAAAGGTTCCCCCTGTAGCTTTCGGAACAACCACTGGAGGATGCACACCACCAGCCATTTGTTGTACCATTTGTTGCACAAACTGATTCTGCTGTTACTGCATCTGCTGCATGAATTGATACAAAGGGGCATTCCCTTTGTCCCCTGGCGGATTGATCCCTGCTGGAGTAGTTCTCGGTCTACCACGGTTGTTTCTGCGCCCGTCGACCATGTTCCTAAATGTCATACAGATAGGAATAAGTTGATCAAGCTCAATACCATAAGTATAACACGTAAGACCAATGGCGACACAACGCATATGAAACGGAAAGAAACACTTATACTATTTCATGGCTAGGTCGAGGATACGACCTGCTATGATACCAACTATAACACCCATATATAACAACATACATCAAAGCATATATATTATACATGAATCCAAGTATTTGGTACTGAAATACCATAAGTTCCTAGTTAACACATTATATACATTAAATGCCCTAAATACAAGGTCTAAAGTCTACGGCATAACATATATAAGATGTCCCAAAAAAAGCACTAAGAACTAGATCAATACAATGATCTCAAAATAAAACGCCATAGCGGAAGCCATGCCATCTCAAAAGCTACGATCCGGAAGGAAAGTCAAATAACCTTGTCCTTACCCTTCGCCAAACCTGCAGAACCTGTGATGTAAACAACAACAGTGGGGTGAGATACATCAAATCTCAGTGAGTTCGCTATCTTATAGTCCTCTCGGCTTTACAAGGTTCTAACGTCCTAACTCAAGTCAAAAGGGAAGGGAAAAGACTTTGAGTACGCACACGCCATATAAGCATTCACACTTGTGAGCCTGTTAACTCACAATAGTACCAAAGTAAATCCTGAGCCTGTTAACTCAAGAATCTCGCTAATCAATAACCGTACCAAGGCATCCCCTGTTCCCGTCCGCTTCTACGTCTAGAAGACGACCCGAGTCATGGATCCTCGTATTTACTTGGCATACGAATTGGATTCGGGATCATCGGCATGTTAACCGTGAACCGTCACTTTTCATGGCCTGTTAACCATCACAAGTCTCTTTACCCGTAGGCTCCAATCGTACTATACGCGGGAATCAAACCTGCCAAGTAATTATGCATACGTTTCAGAGGAGGTGCTCGAGTCTCATGAAACTACACCGCAAGATCAATTGGTTATGATTACTAGATACACGCCTCGACCTCTTTTGCACGAGCGTTGTCACCATGTCATTTACACACTTTCGATATCATTTACGGTAATGTTCCTCACTCTACCTATTCATATTTTAACATGCATACATATTCCAACATGTTCAACAATAATAACATAGGCATGTAATCATTAATCACACAATGGAACAACAAAATTCAACATACCACAATTTATACCAATTTACGGTTCCCTCCGATTCATTTAATCGGGCAATAAATAGACAATTCTCACTACCATCAGCTAGATTATGTTCTTAGCTTCACAACGATACCAAGAATACGCAAAACGGATAAACGAGTCAAAAGTTATGCAAGAAACAATATGAATGTTCTGCTATGTTCGCATTGCGAAGAAGCCAGCGAATGCTCGCTACTTCATTCGCAGTACGAAGCGTCCAGCGAACGCCTAGCCAACGCTTGCTCGCTGCCCCATTCGCAGTGCGAACGCTGGCGAACCAAGGCAGTAGCAAAAACAACGCAAGGTTCGCAGTGCGAACCACTGGCGAATGCTCGCCTCCGCATTCGCAGTGCGAGCTGCCAGCGAGTGTACGATTTCCCCCTTCGCTGGGGGATTCGCAGTGCAAATCTGGGAATGCAGAAAGTTCATCAGCGTAACAGCTGATCTCCCATGGTTCCAAAACCCCACCAAAACCTATCCAAACATCCCACAATCAAACAGAAACGATTCTACACTCACATAACTCATACTACTCAGTTTATAACACATTTCAACCGTTAATTTTCAAGATTTTGCAATTAATCCAAATCTCTTACAACTCTAACCTAAGTCTTAGAATCCAAGAAAAACTAAAACAAAAGCATCTATCTAGAACCCACCTTGAATATATGAAGATGGTGAAGATGATTGGATGAAGATTTGATGATGTTCTTGATCTTGAACTTTCCTCTTTTTCTCTTCCTTTCCTTCTCTTTTCTTTCTCTCTACTTCTTTCTATCTTTTTCTCCAAAGATAGAAAGAAGTAGAGAGAAAGAAAAGAGAAGGAAATGATATAGTAAAACATCATCAAATATCAACACTACTAATTGTCCGAAAAGTCTCTAAAGTCCAAATATTTAAATATCCCAGAGTCAGATAATATTAATTGGATTTACTCTAAGTTCAACAGTTACCCCAATTATCTCTGCAGATAATTTCTCAGAGCACACTTGGACTCAGTTGATCACAACTAATATTATCCAGAGTAACAGGATTTACGGGGTATTACAGAATAGTTCCTGGAAATGCAGAAAGAACTGCAAGATCTTCGCGGTCAGGATTTATTTGGAAAGGACACCGCAGACCTTTGCTTGGTCCCCAATGTGAAAGTCCCGCATAAATTCCAGGTGCCCGACTTTGAAAAGTACAAGGGTAACTCTTGCCCTCAGAGCCATTTGGTGATGTACGCTCGGGGAATGTCAGCTCAGACAAAGAACCAGGAGCTACTGATTCACTACTTTTAGGATAGTTTAACCGATGCCGCATTAAAATGGTACATGGGTTTAAACCACGCTATGATCAGCACGTTCAGAGATCTTGGCGCCGCCTTCGTTGAACAATATAAATACAATTTGGACATGGCACCAGATAGAGATCAACTCAGATCAATGTCACAAAAGGAAAAGGAAACCTTTAAGGAGTACGCCCAGAGATGGCGTGAAATTACCACCCATATTTGTCCACCTCTTGAGGAAAAAGAGATGACAAAGATCTTCTTGAAAACCTTGAGCTCATTTTACTATGACCGAATGGTTGCCAGTGCGCCCAGTGACTTCACCGAGATGGTGGGCATGGGAGTTCGTCTTGAGGAAGCCGTCCGAGAAGGACGTTTAGTTAAAGACGCTGGATCATCAAGTAGTACAAAACGATACGGTAGTGCTCTCTCTAAGAAAAAAGAGCAGGATATTGGGAATATCTCTCTCGGAAAGCAAAGGCGATGTTACCAACCAGTAGCAGCTGTAACTCCTGCTATTAACCCTGCGTCTGTTCCTACGTATCAACCTCAGGTTGCGCAGAGCCAACCTAATCAACAACAACTTCAGCAAAGGACACAACAGTCTCTTCAGCAGACTCGTCCTCAGTACCACAACAACCGTACAACATGACCACTAGGGTTTGACCCTAGACCCATGTTGTACGCAGAGCTGCTTCTGTTGTTACTGGTCAAGGGGCACGTCCAAACTAAGTCTCCTCTTACAGTACCAGAAAATCAGCCTTTTTGGTTTAAAACGGATCAGACTTGTCCTTACCATCAAGGAGGACCAGGGCATATCATAGAAAACTGTCTCAATTTCAAATCCGACGTACAAAAGCTTGTTAGGAGCGGGGTCTTATCTTTCAAGGATACGAATCCAAACATTCTCACAAACTCGCTGCCTCAATATGAGAAAGCTACAGTCAATTTGATAGAGGGAGAATCTAACAACATATATCAAATTCATGATGTACTCTTATTAAGGGCCAACTTGGTCAAGATGCATTGTAGACAGAGCGGATATGGCCATGTGCCACCTCATAATTATCACCAATGTGATATCTGCTCTAAAAACAATCAAGGATGTTCTGTGGTGCAAGCAGCTCTACAGGAACAATTGGATCTCGGATGCATCCAAGAGCATCGAGTTCGTGGAGTCAACATGACATATACAAATTCCAACATCATTCAGAACCACGACATCCGTACAATGAATGTCAACTGGGTGGCGATGCACTCAAGGAAAAGCCAGTATCATAATCTTCCGCGGCACGATTACAATTCCTGTCTGACTTGCTCGGTAAACAAACAGGGATGCTCTTTTGTACAAGAGACCCTCCAGTGTCAGATAGATCTTGGATGGATCCAGGACTACCATGATAGAAATCCTTATCAGATCAACATGATTCAAATCTTTGATATTCGTCTGATGAATACCAGCTTGGTAGAGTTACATGCCATGCAGGTCCAACTCAGTTTTCTCACTTCACATGATTATCTGAACTGTAAAGGATGTTGTGAGAGTAACCAAGGATGCGCTCTCGTTCAGAGAACTTTACAACACTTGTTAAACCACTGGTGGCTTCCAATCTATCTAGATGAAGACACGCAACATATCAGTGTGCTTAATGGAAACCCTACTCAGAGTCAAAGTCAGGATGTCCGATCTATGGGAATAAACCTGGTAAGGTTGCACTGCATTCAAAGTGGGCGTGGCCAGGTGCCACCACACAACTATGAATGTTGTAGAGTCTGCTCGGAGAGTAATCAAGGATGCTACCTTGTGCGGGCAGCCCTTTAAGGTCAGTTAGATCGTAAAGAGATTCACCCATGTCCGAATCCCGAGCTAATCAACTGGACGCCGGACTACTTCACTGATCAAATCAGAGGCATTATCATAATCTCTGATCATCAACAGAGCAAGGATGTTTGTACCATCATCCCTCTACTGGACGAATCAAAGGTTCCTAACCAGGAACTGTTTGAAGTTACTTACGACAGTCAAAAAAATCAGAAGGCTCCTGTAGTTATTTATTTGTCGGGACCATTGCCGTATGAATCGGCTAAGGGAATCCCTTACAAATACGGTGCAACAATAATTGAGAATGGAAAGGAAATTCCATTACCCTCCATCGTGAATATTGCAGACATTAGTCGAGTAACACGGAGCGGTCGAATCTTCGACCGAGGAGTTGGAGAACCTAACAAAGAAAAGGAACCGCAAACAGAAGTTCCTAATCCACCAGTCGGTCAATCCAGTAATCCCGACCTTTCGAAAAACGATGATGAGATGCTGAAGCTCATCCAAAGGAGTGAATACAACATTGTTGATCAGCTGTTACAAACTCCTTCAAAGATCTCTGTGCTATCACTTTTACTCAGTTTCGAAGCCCATAGAGAGGCTCTACAGAAAGTTAGAGCAGGCCTTTGTGGAACAGGATGTGTCAATACGACAGTTTGACAACATCATCTCTAACATCACTTCCTGCAACAACTTAGGGTTCAGTGATGAGGAATTGCCAGAGGGGGGCAGGCGCCACAACATGGTGCTCAATATCACAGTTAACTGCCAGGACGATGCTTTAGCCAGCGTACTGGTAGACACCGGATCGGCCATCAACGTTATGCCGAAGTCCACTTTAATGCGACTATCATTCAAAGGATCCCCGATGAGGGACAGTGAGGTCATCGTCAAAGCCTTTGACGGATCTCGGAAAGCAGTTATTGGCGAAGTCGACCTTCCCATAACCATTGGTCCTCACACTTTCCTAGTCACTTTCCAGGTCATGGACGTCCGGGCAGCGTACAACTGTTTATTAGGAAGACCTTGGATACACCAGGCTGGGGCAGTCACTTCGACACTGCACCAGAAATTGAAGTTCGTCAAGAACGATCAACTCATCACGGTCTGTGGAGAACAGGCCTTGCTCGTGAGCAACTTGTCATCATCTACTTGTGTAGAACCCGAGGAGGTTGTTGGGACTCAGTTCCAAGCACTTTCGGTGAGCAATGAGAATTAATTAGAGAAAGGAACCTCGATTTCCTCATACAGAGATTCTCTCGAAGTGATAAAAAATAACAATACAAAAGGATGGGGACATCTTGTCATTCCTACTGATAATAAAACAAAGAAGGGTCTTGGTTTTTCTGCAACCTGCACCAGACAACTGCTAACGATGAAAGTCTTCATCCTATTAAGGATTTCTTCCACAGTGGAGGTTTCCTTCACCCAGTGCCTCAAACAGTCCATACTATCAACGAGGAAGATTCCTCCGATACAGATGAGGAATGGAAGTCCAATCTTAACAAGGATAGTTATATGTCTCAGGAAGAGGTGCCTACGCCATTTTGATATCCCGTACAGAGTCCGAGATTTATGCCCAGGTCAGACGTCGAAATGATATATGGAGATTGTGATCCAGAGGGATGCCGTGCTCCACCAAATTCATTAGAGGAAGATACTCTGTTGAAAGACAACTTTGACCACGACTACTGTAACACCCCAATTCCCATCGCGGATAAATAATACATAATTAAATCAGAGTGAATAAAAAAAATTGTTCGACGGAAATAAGGATGCCACATTTGAGAAAAACGTAATCCACCTGCTTATAATCTTGATACATAACACAAAATGGAATAAATAATAACAGGAAACTTTTTCCAACAAAAGGAAAGTTCAATTATGGAATAAAGCGGAACGATCCATAATTGACTCGTTTTTCAAAATAAGTTGTTTCATAACATCAAAATATACATACAAGTTATCAAAATATATATAAACATAAATAACAAAAGCGTTTCCCCGACTCCCGTGTTACGTATCAGAGCAGACACCAAAGATCTAAGTAAAATGTAGATCTAACTCTTCCACTTGCTTCCACAGTGGCTAATCTGCACTATGCCATAAAAAACATATTCCAGCAGAAGGGTGAGAAATAACAACTTGTTGTACCCCAAATTTTACCCTCTGATTCGCTAGTTGTTATTTTTTAGCATCTCATGATCTTGTATTTCCCTCTTTCATGTTTTTTATGATTGTTATTTATATTTTAGTTCAATAATTATTTTATTCATTTTAGCTTAATTTCAATATGGTTTGTTTTTATTTTAATTTATATTTAAGATGGTTATTTTGTTAATTTAATTTTCAACCTCAATTTAATCCTCTTTTAAAAAAATTTGGTTTAATTGATTAGATTAATTTTAATACTTTTCTAACTAAGTTAAATTAAGTTATTAATTAGTTTTATTATTATGTTATTATTAGTCATATTATAAATGTCAAATTAAAAAAAAAAACTATTTCATTTCCATTTCTCATGATTGGTCCACCGTGTCTTATTTATATTTCATAATTGGATTTTTCCATTAACCAAACAACCAATGAGAACCAAGCTTGTGTGTTTGACTTTTCAACCTTTGGCCATAACCAATGGACAAGCGCCGTGTGGCATTTGAAGAAGGAAAAGAAGCCAACATCATTCTTCTCCCTTAGTCGTATTGCTTCGTTTGGCTGAATGAGGATGAATCCCAACAAGCTCGTCTCAAACTCATTTCAAATTTTCGATCCGTTGGCGCTCCCTCTGCAGCCTGAAAATGACGTCTCAACAACGGACAAATTCAAAAGGAATTGATAAACAAGTTTTGAAAAGTTAAGGCAAAAACCGGCATAAAAGGAAAGGAGAACGGCTATTCAAAGGGGGGGAGGACCTCATTCAAAACGCTTCAAATCCTCACAACTTCTTTGGCCTCTCAACTTTTTGAATGACCATAACCTTTATCTCTTCTCTATTCCACAACAAAAGAACTCATAAACTCTCTGTTCTATTCTAACCAGATATTGACCACAACCTTTCATCAACCTTTACACCACTCCTAACTTCCCCTCACGCAAACAGACGCAACCACCATCCCAACCTCTTTCTTCTTCACCTCGCCAAACCTCCTCCACCGGTCACATCTCAGAACGCCCTCCTTCAACACCTTCATTTCTCCCGACCTTCAACAACCGTGAGGAACAACCTTCTTTTCTCCACCCGACCGCGAATCAACGCGCAGACCACAACCTTCGCCCCTGTTTCGAATCATCAGCAACCTCCTTCGTAACCTTATCAAACCTATTCCCAAATCAAACCCAGACAGATTCAAAACCCAGCTTTCAAATCCCCAGAACCACAAATCAGAATCCCTCAAATCCAAATCTCAGAACAATTAAAGAAGAAGAGAACAAGATGATTTGAAAGCCAGACCAGAGAGAGACTGAGAAGAAAAGAGTGAGACGGAACAAGAACACAAATCGAGGTACGAACCTGAAAGAGGTTAAACTAATCAAACGGAAGCGAGACCGTGAAAGGAAACGATCAGGTAAGCGAGTTGAAAATGAAGCCAAAGGTTGGAAAGAGATGATACACGGTGGCTTTTCACAAACATAGTTCCTTTCATTCTTTTCTAATGATTGTGATGTTGTTTTTTATTGACCCTGTTACCTATAACTTTCCCTCAATTGTGTTTCCCATGGACTGATGGCTGTTGACTCGGCCAGCTATTACTTTTTTACTTTTATTTAAAAAGAAAATAAACGGTTGATGATGAGGTTCACACCAGGCGGCAGCGTGTTGGTAACTTGAGGGTATGATGAACCCTAAGTGTGTAGTAATTGGGCTCATGAAGTCCAAAGGATACCACGTATTAACACCCCCTCTTTTTTAATCATCTCTGCCATTTGTTTATTTTCTTAAAAAAATTTCTGCTTTATAAAGTTTTCAAATCTTCTTTCTAGTTTATAAAAAAGGAGGGTTTTTTTTTAGAAATAATCAATCTTTGTTTCTTCTTTTGATTTCGATTTTTTATTTCTCTTTTTGTTTCGATTCTATTTCAAAATCTTATCTTGGGCCAATGACAAAAAAATCTTAACTTTGTTGATTATTTCAAATCAATAAATTTTGATTAGTACGAGGCCGTATTTTTCTATTTTGGTCGATGAAAGTCAAAGATATAAGATTATCGATTTATCGATTAAACCTTGATTTAGACGAGACTAGTTTTATTTTCATTCCGATTCTATTTTGGTCGATGAAAGTCAAAAATCTAAGATTATCGATTTACCGATTTAAATCTTGATTAAGACGAGAACAACCTTATTTTTATTTCGTAATCTTTATTTAGGCCGATGACGTTACACAAATCGTGACTTTGATCATTTCAGATCAATAAAGTCTTGATAAATGTGAGGCTACTTTTTATTTATCTTTGCTGGTCAATGAAAGTCAAATATTAAGATTATCGATTTCTCGATTAAATCTTGATTTAGACGAGACCGATTTTATTTTTCTTTTCGATTCCACCTTTCTTTATTTTGGTCGATGACATAACAAACCTCATGGTTTGGTTGATTTCATTGAGTTGACAAAACTTTGATCAACATGAGACCACTTTCTTTTTATTTCAGTTTCTTTACTATTTAGTCGATAAAAGTCAAGAATCATTGAGTATCGATTTCTCGATTAAATCTTGATTAAGACAAGACTATTTCTATTTTATTGCATCTCATCTTATCCATGTCTTTTATAATCATCATATTTGCATTAGCTTGTTATCTTTTAGTATCTTATCAACTATTATCTTTCCCCTTATTCCAAAGGAAGGTGAATTAATGTTGACTCTTAAAGTCATAGCCCCCATCTTACCTTAGTAGCCTCATAAGAGCTTGCCCTCATTTCTTGGCCTCATGAGAGCCATCGAATTATAACTAGCCTTAGGAGAGAGTTTTTACACTCTTGGTGATATTTCATCCTAATGAATACTCACTTTCCCTATTGACTAAAACTTCAACATAGGACCATTATAACTTAGATTTAGAGAGTTCTTGAACTCTAGAATGAGCTTGTACTCATTCTCCCCTGTGAACTTTGACCATAGTCAAAAGTTCATTACTTAGTAGAACTACGCGTACTCTGATTCTATTCCCGAGGATACGTAGGCGCAAGGTGCGATGCCTTGTCGAATATACTTAGATACTAACCCCTAGGGTTTCAACCTTTAGCATAGTACCCTTAGCAAGCGAGTAAGATTTAACAAGTAAAACAAGAGGCTCCCGTAGAGTACTACAGACGTTTAGGGTGCTAATACCTTCCCTAGGCGTAACTAACCCCCGAACCTTAGATCTCCCCCCTTTAGGTTTTTTAACGATCTTGAACCTTTCCTTTGGATAAATCAAAGTCGGTTGTAAAAGAAATATGATGCAAGTTAATTAATAGCTTGTTATCCGATTTTCAGTGCAACACAACTAAATCAAGATTTGCATAATAATATGTAAACATATAATTCACATATATAATTTAACTCACCCACACACCACATGCTAACACATATAGCACACAAAGATATCATATATTCATATACACAAGTTATGACACACACACACACACACACACACACACACACACACACACACACACACACACACACACACATATATATAAACACACACCAACACATCACATATATTCATATTCACAGATATGACATATATGTCTCACACCAAAACACAACATATATTCATATTCACAGATATGACATATATGTAACACATAAAAAATGCTTCTTCAAGAACCCACCAATTCCCGTAGGAAACATATATACATTGCTATACTCCCCACTGGGCTCACGGTGATCCTGAAACACATAACATAATAACGCAATGTGACTCAAAGACACAAATTACACCAACACACCATGGTTCATTCAATTGAACCCGATTCCTAATAGAATCCGAATAAATCACATACACTCCCACTGAGCAATGATTTATCTCCATCACAACTTCCAACAAGAATCACACACTTCAACATACACCCAGATAATCACACAAAGCATAATGCAACACAACTATCAACGAATGCAATGAGACACCAACTAGACTCAATGCATGTGGTACCAAAATCGATCCCTGCTTCATGATCACAGTTCCCGTCGGAACTCTCGACCCCTGTTTCATGGTCAAGTATGACCCCTATTTCATGATCACACCAACGGCCCCCGTTTCATGGTCAAGTACGACCCCTATTTCATGATTGCACCAACAACTGTGATTGCTTACACCCCACCTGGGCACATAATCACGCCAACAACAACGATTCCATCAAGGAATTCGGATAGACGATAACACCCCACCTAGGCACACCATCCCACAACTATGCACATACCATGCACCATCAACAACAACATGCAACAACGACTCATGCATACACATGGCATACTCATCTTCATACCAACATCATTTAACAATCAACATGCATTCATCTAAACTTACCTCATTGCACCAATGCAACAACTACACATCTTTGCATCATTCAATCATGCATTTCACATTATCACGTCAACATCAACAAAACAAGCACATAACACCTCGATGCATGCTCACCATACAACAGAAACAATACAACATTAAAAATACATTTCACTAGGATTCACGCTACAAGGGCTACCCGCAGCAACATCAATACGATATCATACATTGAAATTCATTTATTCAATGCTTTTATGCCACAAGGCCAGCATTCAATAACCACATTCTATAGCAAGATTCAACATCATATAAACAGCCTAAAAGCTCCTCATTTATATGGCACTAGCATAACACACGAGAAAATACCGACCGCACGCATTTTACGCGATAAGAAAATCTGACCGCACGACTATTTCTCAAAAACACGAATTAATTAAATCATCTTTTACCCTCCAAACCATTTTAATAGAAATAATATTTCATTAGCTTTCCAACGCTTCGAACGGGAACCAAAACCGAGTTACGGTTCAAAAGTTATGAATTTTTGAAGTTTCAGAAATTTTTCATTTTTGCCCAGACTGCGCTAAGCGCGCTCCAAACCGCGCTAAGCGCGATACCTGCAGAAATTCAGCAGATTTTGGCCTTAAAAACACCATCGAAAGACTTCCGGACATCCGTTTTTGATTCCGTAAAAAGCCTCGGTCTCAGAATTCAACATACTACAATATTTTCACCATTAAAAAGCCATCCAACACATTTTCCATTTTTGAAGTATTTTGAAACATAATTTTATCAATTTATATCAATTCCAAACTCAATCAAAACCACTCGAAAACACACAAACAACCATTCCCGATTAATTCCTATCCTCACCCGACTATACTACACAACTTATTCCGCATTCCAACCGTGAAAACATCGATTTCTCACTATTTCATCATTATTGCCCTAACTCTCACAAACTATATAACTCAATCCAAAACTCCCTAAATCATACCGACGAGTATTCCCGATTAAACCCAAACATTACTCGACTATTCTACACGTTCTATTGCGCCTTTGAACCGTTAGAACATCGATTCCCACACATTTGTTCTTCAATCCAACCAATAAGGAAAAGTATATATTTCAACCAAACAAATGCAAGCGAACACATACATATACATATACAATCGAAATATAATCGAAACTTCTCACCCTTACCCGATTAATCGCGCTTGAAACGGAGTATTGAAGATTTCCTCTTCTCCTCTCTTTCTCTCCTCTTCTTTCCCTTCCTTTCTCTTTCTCTTCTTTTTTTTTTCTTTTTCTTTCCCCTCTATTTCTACTTATATAAAAATATATATTTCTAAAAAAATATCTAACCTCCAAAATGACAATTTTACCCTTACGCTCAAATATCTCCCAAACGCTCTCAAAATACGATAAAATATAAACAGCGATGAAATATATTTTGGGAAATAAAAGTTGAAAAGAAATTATAATTTATTGCAAATATTTTACCTATCAGGGAAATTAACCAATTAACTCAATTAGCAGGTAAAATACAATAAATTCACACAATTCACAAAATTTCACATAAATGAAATAAATAAATACGATTAACCAAATCGGGGCATTACAACTCTCCCCCACTTAGAATATTTTCGTCCTCGAAAATATAACTGAGACGAACAACTCTGGATACGACTCTCGCACCCGACTAACCAACTAACATGCCAACACTAGGCACACCATGAATAACACAAACTGACAAACCACCTTGCTAACAGCATCCACAACAACGACAAGATGCAATGCCCATACAATGCACTTGACGACTAATTCACGACTCAAAGAATACCCAAGTTACGAACACATAGGTTCACTCTAGAACCAAAATACAACAAGATCGTTACCCGCACCATAGGTAACACTCCCCTAATTCCCCACAAAGGAATTAGCCACTCGCACTCGAACCATCACGATGGAAACGAGGCAACAACAAAAACAAGAACATAAAGTTCCACGACACAACATCGTTTCAACAACCTCTACATAACCATAATACCAACATCCTTGTCACACAACATTATTACAACAATGCTACGATTCACAAATCAAACATATAACCAAAGCATCCATCTACATAGTAGCCCATGAATAATATTTAAGCCTTTCATTTAACACTTCCATTCTGAAACATCCAATGGTCTCATCATCGTACATGTTTCCAATGTTTAACCTATGAACCCTTACAAGTCACGCACGCATATACGAAATGTGCCACATCATGCTTTCGATGCGCACTCTGATTACTCGCAACAAACAAATCTACCAATTTCATATCCAACTTCTGACTCTCTCTAATATTCACCAGAAAGATCATAGTTCATTTCTAATATACTTAACCTCACACTCTACTGTGTTATCTCACACACCAGACACAAGTCTCTGAACTGCTCAAATAATTTTAATCCTCTGACCAACAAAACAGACACGTATAAAAACTTCCGACTTAACTCATCCGACACGATATTAACTTCACCAATAGGATAATTCTAGCTAAAGTCATAACTCATCAGGAATTCCAACCATACTCGTTGTCTCATACTCTATTATTTCCGACCAAACAGGTACTCAATATTCTTGTGATTACTAAACACTTCGAACTTAAAACCATAAAAATAATACCTCCAGATTCTCAACACAAAAGTAACCGCAGCCATCTTGAAATCATGAATCCTCAATTGTCGTAACGCATAAGCCACGACTTACCATCTTGCATTAACACCCTGACTAAACTCATCATAGATGCATCCCAATACCTCACAAATGGTTTATCAGGATCACGCAGAATCAAAACTGGAGCCGTAGACAAATTCTACTTTAGCCCTCCCCAACTTTCTTCACAATGAACATCCAAAGCAAACGACTTACCCTTCACAAGTCAACTGAAGTAACAAAAATGCTAATTTGGAAAAGCCTTCCATAACCTCCGGTAATAACCAACTAAAGTCCAAAAAGTCTCTAATCACCTTAATCGACTTCGAAGCCTCTCATTGTAGAACTGCATCTACTTCCGATGGATCTATAACAATACCATCATCAGAAATAACATATTCAAGAAAACTAACCTTTCTCAACCAAAATTCTCACTTGAATAATTTAGCATAAAAATTCCTTTCTTTTCAACACTTGCAACTCGATTCTCGAACACCCTACATACTCTCCTCCTGATTTTATAATAGATCAGAATATCCCTAATGAACACCACTCCGAACTTATCCAATTAAATATGGAAGATACGATTCATATACTCCACAAATGTTCCAGACGCATTACTAACACTGAACACATCATTGTTCATTGTAATGCCCAACCAAATTCCAAAATATATACATTCTTAAAGTTTTGCAAAATTTTTCACTGGGTAATTCTAAAGCTAACATCTAATATTCCATCCGGAAATGCATCTGGAAATCACGCACAACTGGCAGCCCTTCACTGTGGCTTTCCTGTCAATTCTAGAACACTATTATCACAAACATAACAAACATCTTGGCCTCATCGCCTAAGAGTTTTTCTACTTACTTAGCAGATATAAACTTCAAGTATTCACATTCATCTATTTTAAGTTCGCTCTCTACTCCCTGAGGAGCAACCATCAATAATACCCGATCGTTCTCCCACAGAGACATCCCGACTTGACCAACATACCAAAGCCTCTAATCCGCCTCATCTTCCGATATAAGATTCTTCATCGACTCATCAAAACAATCTGTAATCATTTCTTAATTCCAAACAATTCATTGTACACACTATCAAAGCCGGAAAGACACGTCTATTCCATCCAACATAATTCCATCTACTATTAACAAGAGATTAAGGATGATCAGTTCCTCAATTTGTCAATAGACAGCCGACCATCATGATGGGGCATAGACCATCTTTACCAGACTATAATAGCATTTCTCGCATCTTGTGCACAAAACTCCTTAAGGCACAAATCCGTAGTAGACATAAACCTTACCTCCGCATTCCCTCTGGAACCGGGAACAACACTTTCCAAACAACACTTATAATTTGGCAAACAACGACACACCAAGCCAACGCTCCATAACTGAAGCAACTTGGAGAAGCACCAACTTCTCCCCCACTTAACTCATTCTCAATCCTGAAGACAAAGGATTAGAAAACCAGAAAGCACTGACAGTGTTTCACACATATATCACGTACTAAGGAACAAACAACATCGACAGTATTCAATTGTCATGCCACACCGACTCACAACTTGGCCGGACGTACCGACCTGCTCTGATACCAATTGTAACACCCTAATTCCCATTGCGGATAAATAATACATAATTAAATCAGAGTGAATAAAAAAAAATTGTTCGATGGAAATAAGGATGCCACATTTGAGAAAAACGTAATCCACCTGCTTATAATCTTGATACATAACACAAAATGGAATAAATAATAACAGGAAACTTTTTCCAACAAAAGGAAAGTTCAATTATGGAATAAAGCAGAACGATCCATAATTGACTCGTTTTTCAAAATAAGTTGTTTCATAACATCAAAATATACGTACAAGTTATCAAAATATATATAAACATAAATAACAAAAGCGTGTCCCCCGACTCCCGTGTTACGTATTAGAGCAGACACCAAAGATCTAAGCAAAATGTAGATCTAACTCTTCCACTTGCCTCCACAGCGGCTAATCTGCACTATGCCATAAAAAGCATATTCCAGCAGAAGGGTAAGAAATAACAACTAAATCAAGATTTGCATAATAATATGTAAACATATAATTCACATATATAATTTAACTCACCCACACACCACATGCTAACACATATAGCACACAAAGATATCATATATTCATATACACAAGTTATGACATATATATATATATATATATATATATATATATATATATATATATATATATATATATATATATATATATATATATATATATATATATATATATAAACACACACCAACACATCACATATATTCATATTCACAGATATGACATATACGTCTCACACCAAAAACACAACATATATCCATATTCACAGATATGACATATATGTAACACATCAAAAATGGTTCTTCAAGAACCCACCAATTCCCGTAGGAAACATGGATACATCGCTATACTCCCCACTGGCCTCACGATGATCCTGAAACGCAAAACATAATAACGCAATATGACTCAAAGACACAAATTGCACCAACACACCATGGTTCATTCAATTGAACCCGATTCCTAATATAATCCGGATAAATCACATACACTCCCACTGAGTAATGATTTATCGCCATCACAACTTCCAACAAGAATCACACACTTCAACACACACACAGATAATCACACAAAGCATAATGCAACACAACTATTAACGAATGCAATGAGACACCAACTAGACTCAATGCATGTGGTACCAAAATCGATCCCTGCTTCATGATCACAGTTCCCGTTGGAACTCTCGACCCCTGTTTCATGGTCAAACATGACCCCTATTTCATGATCACACCAATGACCCATGTTTCATGGTCAAGTACGACCCCTATTTCATGATCGCACCAACAACTGTGATTGCTTACACCCCACATGGGCACACAATCATGCCAACAACAACTATTCCATCAAGGAATTCGAATAGATGATAACACCCCACCCGGGCACGCCATCCCACAACTATGCACATGCCATGCACCATCAACAACAACATGCAACAACGACTCATGCATACACATGGCATACTCATCTTCATACCAACATCATTTAACAATCAACATGCATTCATCTAAACTTACCTCATTGCACCAATGCAACAACTACACATCTTTGCATATTCAATCATGCATTTCACATTATCACGTCAACATTAAAAAAACAAGCACATAACACCTCGATACATGCTCACTATACAACAGAAACGATACAACATTAAAAATACATTTCACTAGGATTCACGCTACAAGGGCTACCCGCAGCAACATCAATACGATATCATACATTGAAATTCATTTATTCAATACTTTATGCCACAAGGCCAGCATTCAATAACCACATTCTATAGCAAGATTCAACATCATATAAACAGCCTAAAAGCTCCACATTTATATGGCACTAGCATAACACACGACAAAATACCGACCGCACGCATTTTACGCGATAAGAAAATCTGACCGCACGACTATTTCTCAAAAACACGAATGAATTAAATAATCTTTTACCCTCCAAACCATTTTTAATAGAAAGAATATTTCATTAGCTTTCCAACGCTTCGAACGGGAACCAAAACCGACTTACGGTTCAAAAGTTATGAATTTTTGAAGTTTCGGAAATTTTTCATTTTTGCCCAGGCTGCGCTAAGCGCGCTCCAAACCGCGCTAAGCGCGATAATTGCGGAAATTCAGCAGAATTTGGCCTTAAAAACACCATCAGAAGACTTCCGGACATCCGTTTTCGATTCCGTAAAAAGCCCTGGTCTCAGAATTCAACATACTACAATATTTTCACCATTAAAATGCCATCCAACACATTTTCCATTTTTAAAATATTTTGAAACATAATTTTATCAATTTATCCCAATTCCAAACTCGATCAAAACCACTCGAAAACACACAAACAACCATTCCCGATTAATTCCTATCCTCACCCGACTATACTACACAACTTATTCCGCATTCCAACCGTGAAAACATAGATTTCTCACTACTTCATCATTATTGCCCTAACTCTCACAAACTATATAACTCAATCCAAAACTCCCAAAATCATACCAACGAGTATTCCCGATTAAACCCAAACATTACTCGACTATTCTACGTGTTCTATTGCGCCTTTGAACCGTTAGAACATCGATTCCCACACATTTGTTCTTCAATCCAATCAATAAGGAAAATTATATATTTCAACCAAACAAATGCAAACAAACACATACATATACATATACAATCGAAATATAATCGAAACTTCTCACCCTTACCCGATTAATCGCGCTTGAAACGGAGTATTGAAGATATCCTCTTCTCCTCTCTTTCTCTCCTCTTCTTTCCCTTCCTTTCTCTTTCTCTTCTTTTTTTTTCTTTTTCTTTCCCCTCTATTTCTACTTATATAAAAATATCTATTTCTAAAAATATATCTAACCTCCAAAATGACCATTTTGCCTTTACGCTCAAATATCTCCCAAACGCTCTCAAAATGCGATAAAACATAAACATCGATGAAATATATTTCGGGAAATAAAAGTTGAAAAGAAATTATAATTTATTGCAAATATTTTACCTATCAGGGAAATTAACAAATTAACTCAATTAGCAGGTAAAATACAATAAATTCACATAATTCACAAAATTTCACATAAATGAAATAAATAAATACGATTAACCAAATCGGGGCGTTACAACTACTATGGCCCAATGGATGGCCTGCCTATCTGGCAACCGTACCCAAGAGACTTGGGGCATGAAATTCAGCTGAACAATGAAAACCAGCTGAGCATCATTGAAAAGAATACATGCGTCCCCACCATGTCATGGGATTAACACTCAGGTCATTCTGAAAATATCCTGTACGACGATGAATTGGCAAAGCTTGCCGGACTAGAATTCATCAACTATGCTTTTCCTGAGGTCAGCGTCATCGAGAGAGATGACTCTTCCAGTTCCAAAGAAGTGTGGGACACCTTGGGACAACCGAGTGGAAAATTCGACTACATGGTCAAGTACACCGCTCCTGAAAGCTCTCGTATCAGGCTTGAAGACATCCAACCAAATGGATGGGGAGATTTGCCTGAGAGCACAAATACTATGCAAAACACAACTGAGAAATCCTCCTACGACAACTCTGCCTGGGAGACAGATTCCAATGATCCTGCTCTGCTAGAAATCGGCGTTATTTCTGAAGACAAATCGAGGAAAGTACCAGACTTTGTGATTCACCGAGGAGTTCGCCGCCAATGGGTTGCTGTCAATGTTCCAAAGATTGTTCATAAGTCAAAGTAATTGTCGTCTTTACTTTAACCTTTCACCCTGCCCAGGTGAAACAGATGTTTTGATAGAGCTCGCTTTCTGTAAATTTCCCTCTTCACTTCGCCCAAAGCGACAGAGTTTTGTTTTATAGGGCTGTAGTTTCAAGAATCGACTTGTTCATAAATAAAATAACGTCGTTCTGTAAATTCCGCAGTTATTGCTGTTTTCTCTTTTCGCTTTTTCAGAAAATGGTAATCCTAAAAAACAACTCAATAATAAAAACAAGCAGTTTTTCAAAGAAAATACACTGCACACACACTTGCATTCTCTCTATCTCTTATAAACACAAATCATCGCATCATGCAGATTTCTTGTTTTAAACCCCGTTGAAACATACGATCCGATGCCTTCTCCCGACTTTGAGTTCCCGGTATTTGGGGCTGAAGAAGAAGTTGACAATGAAATTCCAGAAGAGATCTCCTGATTACTCTAACAAGAGGAAAAGTCTATTGAACCTCACAAAGAGCCATTGGAAACAATCAACGTGGGTTCAAAGGAAGAGAGAAAAGAAATCAGGATTGGGGCACTGCTCAGTCCAATTGCCAAAGAGAGTCTGACAAAGCTTCTCAGAGAATTTCCCGATGTGTTTGCTTGGTCCTACCAGGACATGCCAGGGTTGGATACCAGCATCGTGGAACATCATTTACCATTGAAATCGGAATGTCTGCCAGTAAAACAGAGGTTGAGATGGACTCACCCGGACATGGCCATCAAAATCAAAGAGGAGGTACAAAAACAGATTGACGCAGGTTTCCTCGACACATCAGAATATCCTCAATGGTTAGCCAACATCGTACCCGTTCCAAAAAAGGACTGAAAAGTCAGAATGTGTGTCGACTACAGGGATCTAAATAAGGCCAGTCCAAAGGACGACTTTCCTTTACCACACATTAACATGCTGGTAGACAGTACAACAAAGTTTAAAGTCTTCTCCTTAATGGATGGATTCTCGTGCTATAATCAGATATAAATGGCGCCGAAAGACATGGAGAAAACTTCCTTCATCACCCCATGGGGTACCTTTTGTTACAAGGTAATGCCGTTCGGTTTGAAGAATGCCGGGGCAACCTATCAAAGGGCCACGACTACTCTCTTTCATGACATGATACACAAGGAAATCGAGGTATATGTCGATGATATAATTGCAAAATCTAAGACAGAGGAGGAGCATGTGACCCACCTGTCAAAACTCTTCGAGAGGCTGAGAAAGTACAAACTCCGCTTGAATCCCAACAAGTGCACCTTCGGTGTCCGTTCAGGGAAACTCTTAGGGTTCATCGTCAGCCAAAAAGGAATTGAGGTTGATCCTGACAAGGTCAAGGCCATTCAAGAAATGCCTTCTCTGAAAACTGAAAAACAAGTCAGAGGATTCCTGAGACGGTTGAACTACATCTCCAGATTCATATTCCTCATGACCGCGACATGCGCGCCAATTTTCAAAATACTTAAAAAGAATCAGGGCTGCGTTTGGACAGAGGACTGCCAAACCGCCTTCAACAGTATTAAGGAATACCTGTTGAACCCACCGATTCTATCACCTCCAGTGGAAGGAAGACCACTGATCATCTACCTCACAGTCTTGGAAGACTCAATGGGTTGTGTGCTTGGCCAACAAGACGAAACTAAAAGGAAAGAGTCTGCCATCTACTATCTGAGTAAGAAATTCACCGACTGCGAGACTCGGTACACTATGCTTGAGAAAACTTACTGTGCTTTAGCTTGGGCAGCCAAACGTCTTCGCCAGTACATGATTCGTCACACTACTTGGTTAATCTCAGAAATGGATCCAATCAAGTATATCTTTGAAAAACTTGCTCTCACGGGAAAAATCGACCGTTGGCATATGTTGTTATCAGAATACGACATCGAGTACCACACTCAGAAAGCCGTTAAAGGGAGTATTTTAGCCGATTATTTGGCTCATCAACCGATTGACGATCAAGAATCAATCGGGTTTGACTTCCCAGACGAAGATGTCATGTATTTAAAAATGAAAGATTGCGATGAACCGCTACCCAGTGAAGGGCCAGAGCCAGATTCCCAATGGGGACTTATCTTTGACAGAGCCGTCAATCATTATGGAAACGGAATTGGGGCAATCATCATAACACCTCAGGGTACCCACATTCCTTTCACTGCCAGACTTACGTTCAAGTGCACAAACAACGAGGCCGAATACGAAGCTTGTATTATGGGTCTCGAGGAAGCGATTGACTTAAGGATAAAAAACTTGGAAGTATATGGTGACTCAACCCTGGTTATCAATTAGATCAAAGGAGATTGGAACACATACCAATCAGGACTGATTCCTTACAAAGACTATGCGAGAAGGTTGTTACCTTTCTTCAACAAAATTGAGTTTCATCACATCCCTCGTGATGAGAATCACATGGCTGATGCCTTAGCCACTCTCTCATCCATGATTAGTGTAGGTCAATGGAGCGACCTACCTAAGATCGACATAATGCGCCTTGAACGGCCCGCTTACATCTTCGCGATCGAAGCAATCATAGACGACAAACCTTGGTATCACGATATCAAATGCTTTCTTCAGAAACAAGAGTACCCACCTGGGGCACTAAGGAAGGACAGAAAAACCCTCAGAAGGCGGGCTGACAGCTTCTTCCTGAGCGGTGATACACTCTATAAGAGAAACTTTGACATGGTCTTGCTCCGATGTGTAGACAGACCAGAAGCAGACATGCTGATAAAAGAAATTCATGAAGGATCCTTTGGCACTCATGGCAACGGACACACAATGGCGAGGAAAATTCTCAGAGCAGGGTACTACTGGTTGACCATGGAATCCGACTGCTACAAGTACATAAGGAGGTGTCACAAGTGTCAAATATACTCCGACAAAATCCATGTACCGCCAACATATCTCAAAGTTCTCTCTTCCCCATGGCCTTTTTCTATATGGGGAATCGACATGATTGGTATGATTGAACCTAAGGCTTTGAACGGACATCAGTTCATCCTGGTAGCCATTGACTACTTCACCAAGTGGGTCGAAGCAGCATCGTACGCCAATGTAATCCGACAAGTGGTGGTCCGATTTATCAAAAACAATATCACCTGCCGTTATGGTGTTCCAAGCCAGATCATTACTAATAATGGATCTAACTTGAACAATAAGATGATAAAAGAGTTGTGTGGAGAGTTCAAGATCGAACACCAAAACTCATCTCCCTACTGACCCAAGATGAACGGAGCAGTAGAAGCGGCTAACAAGAACATCAAGAAGATTGTTCAAAAGATGGTTGTAACCTACAAAGATTGGCACGAGATGCTCCCCTTTGCTCTTCACGATTATCGCACATCTGTCCGCACTTCAACAGGGGCAACCCTTTTCTCTCTGGTATATGGCATGGAGGCAGTGCTCCCCATAGAAGTAGAGATCCCATCAATCCGGGTATTGATGGGAGCTAAGCTTACAGCAGCTGAATGGTGTCAAAGTCGGCACGATGAACTGAATCTGATCGAAGAAAAGCGAATGGCGGCACTATGCCATGGTCAGTTGTATCAACAGAGAATGAAGAAGGCCTTCGACAAAAAGGTCCGACCTCGCGTCTTCAGGAAAGGAGACCTTGTGATCAAGAAGATACAATCATTTCTCACAGATTCCCGGGGCAAATGGAATCCGAATTATGACGGCCCCTATGTGGTCAAGAAAGCTTTCTCAGGCGGTGCCCTGAGACTTGCAACCATGGACGGAGAGGAATTTTCCTATCCCACGAATGTTGACGTAGTCAAGAAATACTTCGCCTAAACTAAAAAAAGATGTCTCGATGGATTGAAAACCCCAAAGGGCGGTCCAGGCAAAAATTAGAGACATAATAAAAAATCATCCCGGTGGATTGGAAATCTCAAAGTACAATCCAAGAAAAATTTAGGGATACTGGCAAGTAACTATGTCCAACAGGGGCAAATCCCCTAGTAGCAGTCATGCCATCCATCAGAAGAAAAACTCCAGTCAAGGTCATCTTCGACAGAAGCTCAGGATGTCCCGAATTCAAAGTTGGCAGAAGGATAGTGGTCATTATGTTTTAAGGTAGCCCTTTTCCCTTAAATTACCATTTTCTAAACTTTGTAAATACTCTATGGAATCACGCGTTTGGCTGATTTCCATCCTATCAATAAAATTTGAGCCCTTGTGCTTTTGTTTGCAATTCTTATTTGTTTTAGCTTTATAGAATGACATTTTAACATGATCAACGATTCTTGAAACGAAACAAAAATGAATTTACTTGTAAAATTTTTCTGCTTTTAAAATAAAGACGGCAATTTCTTTTGACTGTTTGACAATAAAAGAACGTCGTTCACTTCTCTAGAAGTAATCGAGCTTCAAAATGCAGAATCAAAGTACTCCTTCTAAAACAAGTGCGTCTGGAAGACCAGAAAATCTTCGACAAACGTCACTCTTCGCCATTGAAGATGATAGTTTCGCTTTCTCGGATTAAGGAAAATCCCCAGAGAAAGCCTCTTAACTTAATCAAAGATTCGACGATACAGTAGTTTTTCTCCGAAAAATCCCCTGACGAAAAGGTCATCAGCACCTCAAAATTGGATCACATCATATGGCATTTCTCCGAGAAGATCCCGAGAAAAGTATGATGTAATACCCCCAAGCGGAAACTGCCTCTCAAGAGACTCGTTTTCCCCAGTAGATTCGACAAATGGCGTCTCCAACAGAGAAGTTTGTACACCTCTACAACTCAGACGTCTGGGTTCCCCAGCAAGTCTGACATCAAAATTTTTCTATCAAATGGCATATCCCCAGGAAAATTCAGCGAGAAGTTTGAGGAAAATCGCTACACATGGCGTCCCTTGTCAAGAAAGTTTTTTGACAAAAGAAACTTAGACCAGTTCCTTGGTAGGAAACCAGGATCGAGGGGAAGTTTATTTCAGAAACTTAGACCAGTTCCTTGGTAGGAAACCAGGATCGAGGGGAAGTTTATTTCAGAAACTGAGACCAGTTCCTTGGTAGGAAACCAGGATCGAGGGGAAGTTTATTTCAGAAACTTAGACCAGTTCCTTGGTAGGAAACCAGGATCGAGGGGAAGTTTATTTCAGAAACTGAGACCAGTTCCTTGGTAGGAAACCAGGATCGAGGGGAAGTTTATATCAGAAACTAAGACCAGTTCCTCGGTAGAAGACCAGGATCGAGGGGAAGTTTTTACCTTTTCTAAGCATCATTGCTTAGCAAAAGAAGATGAATGCGTAAGCTACCATTCATAACCACCATCAAAATTTCGGGTATTCCGATATTTAATCCTCTTGCACCCAGAATGCCCGAATACCTTCGCCATTCGCACCTTCGGTTCCAAGAAGATTAAATAGGGGCATCTGTCATACCCCAAATTTTGACCACTAAGATTTCCCATCATTGGGAAAATCATCATCACAATATGGTTAAACCATCATGCCTCATCAGTCTCCCCAAAGATGGGTGAGCATTCACTATTATCAAACTTAGGGTTTCAAGCCCTCTCAGAGTTCTTAGACAAAAGATCAATCAAGAAATGACATGATCTTCAACTTGTCTAACATCTCAAACATCCACAAAGGATCAAGAGGACTCCCACTTTAAGGATTAAGCACAAGGCTGCTCCCTTCTAGGTGGATCAAGCCTCAAGATCGCCAGTGTCACCAAATTAGGGTTTTGGTCGACCAGGGCCTCCAGATGGGAATTTTCCTCTGGGCATGAGCCAATGCTTAAAAGCATAACCTAATATACTCCATGGAACCTCATGGACCCAATCATCAAGTCAATTTGGCCTCAGGGGATGCATTTATAAAAAATCAGGAATTAGGGTTTCTTGACCTAATTCACCCCTAAGTTGACTTTTCGGACAAAACATGAGCCAATACCTCAAAGGAAGATTTGAGGGTCTCTAATACACCACATTGATCCATTTGTAATAATGGATTGATCTAAGAAGCTTGAGCAATAAGTTTCAATTCCATCAGAACCACAGTTAGGGTTTTGCGGGAAAAGTCAATTGTGCCTTTGACTTTTGACCCAGGCATGCTCCCAAACCTTGGGACATGATTCAATACACCCCATAACACCTATGAAATCAATCCATCAAGTTTGATTTAGGTCAAGGACTTGATTTCATAGAGGATCGCACAGTTTGGAATTCATCTGACAAAAAGTCAACTGTGCACAAAAGTTAACTTTGACTTTTTGAGATTTTTCACAATTATGGTTCTTTGACCCTAAAATGATGTTAATGTGTGATTGGAATCATCATTAATCAAGAAAAATCAAGAAAAGTTGGATAACTTGTAAAAGGGGTAACCATAAAAACTTAGAAATTTTCTAAGTTATGGAACAAAGTGGCTAGGGTACCAACTTTGGAGGATCATAACTCCTAAACCACAAGGCCGTTTTTCCCCATTCAAAGCTGGATTTGTAGCTCTCATGGCCCTCTACAAAAGCTTCAAACACAACTCATTCCAATTCCTCATGGATTTTAAGTTATGGAATGATCAAAATCAAGAAAAGTGAAAATGTCACTTTTTTCCAACACTTAGTGAAATTTTCACTAAGTCAGAATCTGCCTTCACTTTTTTCCAAATGTAGGGGAATTTTTCACTTGGATCCAAAAAGTATCAAAACCAACTATAATCAAACAGTTGTTGTATCATATGAGGGCTTTCCAAAATGACCAAGAACTTCACCAAATTCAACTTGAGCCATGAGATGTGACAATGGTAACATGCCTTGCTGAAAACTGCCAAAGCAAGGCAGATTTGTGCATTTTGCTCGATTTTCCAAATTTGTGCAAATGAAAAGCACACTTATCCATCTGAACACCTCAAGGGGAGACCAAGGAGGAACCAACTCTGATCCTAAACCTCCCAAGTCCTTGGAACTAAAAGTAGCATGCCAAACCTAGAAATCCCTAAAGAGGGGACAAGACTCCAATTTTGTTTTGGAGCATTTAATGGATGCACTAAGGTGGCATGGACTGAGCCATTTACAACTGAATTCAGTCAAGACTTATCCAAGACCAAGGGAACCAGCAGCTTGTGCCCTAACCTCTAGTCAATGGCTAGAGGAGACTTGGCTTCTCATTGCTCAACATTGGCCAAACCTATGCAGCAGTTGCCATTCACTATTCCTTACAAAACAAACTTGCTCTACTATAAATAGAGCTCATTTGTGATCAGTTTGAGTACACCAAAGCCATCAAACGGATGTTTTCCTCAAAATCTCCTTCTTCACTCCAAAATTGCCTTCCAAAGCAAGTCACTATCGGGTTTTGAGTTTGAGAGCTATTCCAACCAAACCAATCACACACACACCTCATAAACATCATATGGAAGTGATCCAAACACTCACATAACATCTGGAACACCAAAATCACAAAATCACTAGCCATCTGCACAAGCCTTTCACAGATTTGCAGTTGAGGTGCCAAATCAAGTTCCAGCTCAATTCAATCCACTCCAAGCATCCAGACACACTCCATAGCACCTAGGGAAGTTGTCCATATCTTTGGAACCAAGCTGCAACACCTCTAACACAAAACACGATCACCAGCAGTAAGAGGTAAGCATGAGCTCTTCTAACTCTATGATTCATGCATTTTTAGCTGCACAATAATTTGGCCATATGTTCATAATCATGCATGGAGTGTTTTCCCTTAATCAATTGCTTTGTTTGAATCGTGTATAGAATTTCTGAACCTTCATGCAAATTTTAGGGTTCTTGAGGTTTCTCTTTGATTTCTTATTTCATGCTTAAAATAAATGAAATTAAAGACCATAGACATGATCGTGAGGTGAAAACGAGTAGATTGATATGTAGATTGCATGATATAATCAAGTATTCAGTGAGATTGGATAGAAAACGCAAATCTGCAGAAACAGAGGGTGGCGCGTGTTCTTGCCATGTTCTTGGCGCCCTTTTTGAAAATTCAAATATTTTAATTTTGTGATTTTATTTAATTGATTCAAAAATTAATTTCTCTCTGAATTTTAATGATTTTGAGTTGATTCTTTTTTTAATAATTCACAAAAATGTTAAAATATTTTATTTTCCCAAAAAATCCCAAAAATATTATTTATTTCATATACTTGATATTTTTGTAAAGAATTAATATTTTAATTGTTTTTGACATTTAAAATATTTTCTCCTTCTTGATTTTTCAAATTTTAGTGATTTCCAAACATTTTGTGAATCAAAACCTGATTTTTAAAACATTAATCCAAGATCACAATTTGTTTTCCACATGTTTAACAATTTTGATCATTTTAATTGAATTTTTTATTCAATTAAAATATATTTTGAAAATAAATTAGGGTTTTTGATTAATTCAACCCTTATCAAACTTTTTCAAACACTTTGGGCCTTTAATAGAGTGTAAGACCCAATCCCTTTGAAAACCAAACATTTTGGGCCTTAGTCATTGTATAAGACCCATTGCGTTTTCAAAAACCTCGGCACAATAGTCATTTTCAAACAAACCAAATGGGCCTCTCCTTGAGCTATAAGACCCATTATTTAAACTTTTGGGCCTCTTGGTATAGTGTAAGACCCAACCCTTTGTATAATCCAAAATATTTTGGGCCTCAGTGTATTGTATAACTCCCGATACCGCCAAAAAGTTCGGCGCGATCGTCGCCTTTTTAACAAAAAACCCATGGGCCTCTCCTTGAGCTGTAAGCCCCATCACTTGTACAAAAATAATCATTGGGCCTCTAATAGAGTGTAAGACCCAACCCCCTTTTAACCAAAACTTTTTGGGCCTCAGACATGGTATGAGTCCCTCTGCGTTAAAAAGAAATCTCGGCGCGATCGCCAATTCAAAAATAAATCATCTGGGCCTACCCTTGTGTTATAAGCCCCATTATTTTTCTTTAAACACCTTTGGGCCTCTTGAGAGAGTGTAAGACCCATCCCTTTGTACATAAAACCTTTTTGGGCCTCAGTCACTTGTATAAGTCCCTATACAATTTCAAAACCACAGTGCAATCACTGATAAAACCTTGGGCCTCTCCTTGAGCTGTAAGCCCCAAGAATCTTTTCAAAGCACTTTCTCCTTTGATTTTGAATATAATATTGTTATCAAAGCTTTCTTTGTTGAACAACTAACCAAACAACATGGAAGCTCTACAACCGAGTAAGTGTTTACCCGCTTTCTTTATCCGCTTTCATATATATATAACTGTATTGTGGGGCTGCTCACTGTAAGTCTTCTTTCACAAACTTTTATATACTCGTTAAATATCAACTGTGTAATACTAGTATAGTTATTTAGAGTTTTCCCCAGCAACTACGTCTAGCACTAGGTAAAGCCCTGTTGGTCACTCTTAAATACAAACAAATCTAGATCCCCATAGGATTACTAGACACAGTCTTCCCTCCTCTTAGGGTTAAACAATATGGAGACGTGAAAGGCAGCGTTCTCGGTGAACCCTTTCTCAGACTGTCACCCTTAGAAATTGTCAAAGAGACTTTACTCCCTAGAGTTGATCTATTCTCCGTGAATAACATCTCTTGAGTTTCTTCCCAATTCTTGGACTTTCCTGGCTTGATCTATTCTCGGTGAATAGCATGTCTTGAACTTCTCGGGGTTTAGGGACCCACAGGCTTCTTAAAAGCATCCCCGCCTCCTCTTGGGCGTTGTACAAGGACCCTTCGGCTTCTTAAAAGCTCTCATGCCTTCTCTTGGGCTTTGTACAAGGACCTAGAGACCTCTACAGGTATAGGAACAGAACCTAGTCATCAATTTGCTAGAGCTGTCTTTCTGAGTCAAGTGTCAAACTAGTTAATGGGTTGACCTTCATCCCTTAACATACCAGCCTTCTTTTGGGCATCATACAAAGACCAGTCACTACCTGAGAATTGATTTCTCAAAACACCAGTAGACTTGGACAGTCTCAATACCCCTTTGGATTTCCCATTTCCTTAAAGAATAGGAAATAACCCTAATCCTATGATCAATTCTAAAGCACAACAATACCTTTAATCATTCCCTTTATAAGAACTAATTTTCTCTTTTATCCAACATACTGGACATGTCACTAAACTGAAATATTCAACAGCACAATAGCCTCCTCTTAGGCTTTGTATAACGATCCTTCCTCAGGGAAGTTAGCCTCCTCTTGGGCTTTGTACAATGATTCTCCCCAGCTAAGCTAACCTTTTCAGACTCTCTCGTTGAGTCAAACACTTTTAGCCTCCATCTCGAGCTTTGTACGAGATAGAAAATCACTCTCTTGTTGAGTATAAAAAACTCTCTCTTGTTGAGTCAAACACTTTTAGCCTCTATCTCGAGCTTCATACGAGATACAAAAAACACTCTCTTGTTGAGTATAAAAGACTCTCTTGTTGAGTCAATCACCCTTTTAGCCTCTCTCTTGGGCTTCGTACGAGACACATAAAAGCACTCTCTTGTTGAGTCAACCCTTTTAGCCTCTCTCTCGGGCTTCGTACGAGACACATAAAAACACCCTCTTGTTGGGTCAATAGCCTCCTCTTAGGCTTTGTATAAGGAACCCCCGGTTGAGTCAATCAACCTTGTTAGCATCAAAATCTGTGCCTCGTTCACAGTATACAAACATCAACAACTCCTTTTCCTTCATCTAATTGCTGTAAGCGGCAAGCCTCTGGATTATTTACATCCACGTCATTGTCCTTCTTTTAGCATGAGAAATTCCTAAGGAAAGATAACATTGCTTTACACTGAGTTAAAGTCTTCTCCTTTAGGTTAAACAACCCCTATAAAGGAAATTATGGCATTGCTGGATTCACATATCCCAGTTAAAGTAATTCTCCTTTATAATCAGTCACCCCAACAGTTGTGACAAACAGACCAAATATCCCCTTTAGAGATGACAAATTCTCTCTAAAGTCAAAACCCTTTAGCTTCACATCTTGGGCTTCGAACAAGATACAAATAGACCCTTCAGCTTCACATCTTGGGCTTCAAACAAGATACAAACCACATTTATCTTCACGTCTTGGGCTTTGAACAAGACACCAAAACGACCTTTTTCCTCCCATAGAATAGGAGGAACTACGATCGCTCTGATTTCCCTGTTTCGTCAAACGGGAATACGTAGGCATAAGATTTAAAAATCTTAGCGAGCACACTAATCAAACACCCAAAATCCTATACATCAATAAAAAAAAGCATCAGACCTAACATCCTACTGATAGCCTGGGCACTGTTCTAACAAAATAACCTAAGAAAAACCCATAATATTTGTAGCATCTGTAAACCAATAGTCATATGTTCAAACTCAGTTTGCAAGCAGGGTTAATTGGAGACATCTATTTCCCTTCCTTCATCAGCTTCAATAGGATAAAAAATGAATCGAGCTGTAGTACCCCAAAGCGATAGTGCTTCGCAACAACGCAAAAACTCGCGCTACACACAAACAGAACAGTTCTTATCTAATAACATATCATCGCTATTCATCAGAGACAGACACTGTCTTTTGAGAAACTCCCCCTGATTTTCAGACTTTGTGAAGATTTTAGGATTTAATATTTGAATCTTCTGGGTAGTCTTCCCCTAATTTCCAAAAGTCAGATATTGGGATCTTCATAATCGTAATTCAGGAATATGAGTTTTTAATCACCAATATGGATCACGACTTTTTCAGAGTTTGACTTTTGAACACAGGTCTTCATCTCAGAGCCTTGTTACTCTCACAACTCAGTGGTTCATCAAAGCTTGATTTTTGATCAGATACCAATTAAAGGTTAATTATTGTGATCAATCAACGCTTGATTCTGAAACTGGTACACATGTTTTAATCTTAGTCTGATACTGAGTTATACCAGAGTATGTTGTGTCTGATTCCAACTGAAGGAATTCTTTTCATACCACTTGAAGGGTATTTCCTTAGTGTGTTAAGATTGATACCAATGAAGGTATAGAAAACATTTCACAGCTTAGCTCTGATTGATATTGCTGCAGACTGAGTCTGATACCAATCTTTATGTATACAGAGTCTGATTACCATTTGTTGATTTAGTCTGATACCAAATCATTTTCTTCTTAATTGGTTCTTGGGTAGACATCAGAACTACTTGTTCTTGGATCTTTAATCTGGATCTTCAGATAGTTCTTGACTTCTGATTTGCACAATTCTTCTGAATAAGCATCTTGAGATGTAGACTTTGTCTTGACTGCTTTCAGAGTTTTCTTCTTCTGATTCTTACATTCTGAATCTCATATTCTTAGACAGCTTACAGCTTTTGAACCAAGTGAGATAGAGATCAAGATAAACTTTGACTTTCAGACAGTCCTCAACTTCTGAACAGTACTGGGTAGATCTTATTCTAAACACATGTTCGCGAAGTGTACAACTTCATTCATATAAATAAACAGTTCACAAGAACTTCTAATAGATTTCTTCTTTCTTAACCTGTCTTAGAATGCCTAGTGAACTTGTTTAGAGTTCCTCGGTTAAACATCAAACAAAAAACGTTAGTAGTAACACATTTTATATGATTGATTACTTGTTTGAGTTTGCATTCTTTCTGTTTTAAGATTTTTCTTTCCAATCAAAATCATATTATATTTCTCCCCCTTTTTGACATCAGCAAAAAGTTTTAGAGCGTCTGAGCATTTAAGCATATGTAGATCAATATGATAGTGAACATAAATAGACTCATGGTATGTTATCATTTAAGCATACGAAGATTGATATGCTAAATTCAAAAGATTATCATTTAAGCATTAAGCATATATAGGTTAATATGATAAAGAACAAGGATAAATCATTTCTTGAGATCAGATAAGGCATTATCATTGATGGACAATTAGATTAAAACACAGATCCACAAAGTAGTTTTAAAATATAAAGCATAGGTTGAGCTTAATCCTAAACTGGTTCAAGGTAATCAAAACATAGATTTAATGAGGATAGGTTCCTAAGAATTAGACTAAAAGGAGCCTAATGATGATGAGGAAGATGAGAGTAAGCTTTCAGAATCATCAGTTCTTGAGGTATGCAGCTTTTCTTCTGCTTGAGTGACAACCAATTTCTGGCTCTTCACAATTTCCTCTGAGATCCATCCATGGAACTCAGTCCAGATGTTTCACACTTCTAAGGGATCTATACTTGAACTGGAAGCATCTATTACGTTCTGAATTCTTGTGATAGCATCATCCTTGAAGGATGTTAATGCATCATTTCTAATCATTGTTAGGTTTATGATAGAGTTATAATTGTTTAAGCAATGTAATCCTTTTAGAGAGTGATAAAGATTTTAGGAACAGATTTCATACAGATGTGAGTATAAATGACAAGACAGAAGGTAGCATTGATTCATTTATCATAAGTGCAAAATACGAACAGTACAGACATATACTTAACAAATCAGTTCATACTGATTCCTTAACCTAGTTCCAACTAGCAGCTATCTTATCCTAAGAAAACCAACTATTGTCAAAGGTTTCACAAAAATTTCTATTCAGAGCAGTGTCTAGGCCACACTGAATTATGCAAATTGGTTGCACAATTTCTGCTCTGAAGAGTACTTCAGATAAGACTCTTCCGTAAGGAATGAAAGATTTGTCCAGTGGTCTTGACATAAGAATTGATTCTTTGAGATGGTCAAAGATTATTTGAGACAAATCAATAGGGGTTCTCCTAAGAAGGCACATGATGAGAAGCTTGTTATCATGATACAGAAAATCTTTGTTTGTATTGCGGGGTCTAATATTTGTTAAGATGAACTTGAACTAAACTCTAGCAATAGGCAAAAGTTTTTCAGGTTTCGTTGGTTCAAAGGCAGATCCTTTATCAAACATGTATTGCATTTCAGCATCAGAGGTGCATCGAATGGATGCATGGTTAGGAGTGACACTTCCTGGTGGACAGTCAATGGCTTCAGAGATTTTTGTGGCGTTGATGGTGACTGGGAGACCATAAATGTCAGAAGAAATAGTTAGACCATTACTGCTAACAGAGGCATTGATCCAAAAGGATTTTAAAATGTTCGGATAAATTGAGCCTCTTAGCATGTGTATGTTTCCATTCCAATTTTGAAAGTGAATACCAAGATGAAAATCATGATCAGTATCCAATGGATTTGGTCGTTTTTCATTTATGACTTCAAGGAGATCATCATTACCATAAAAGGTTGGAGTCATTTTAGATTGCGGTTAGGATGAAAGGAAGGTTGGGAATAAGAGATACTGGAGAATTCTTTTGGAATATGTTATGACTTAAAATAGATGGATGGAGGAGTTTGAACTAAATGGGTCAACAACTGAGAATGACTTAAGAAGACTGGAATTCTTAGGTGTAGTCTAAAAGATGAGGACAGATAAGCAGACTGTTACTATAGGGAAGATCAAAGAGATATACATGCACTTTATTCTTAGCAAAGGTTTGGAGGTTGTAGTAACTGCATTATGAAGTCATTAATTCTAATAGAAGACCAAAAGACACGCTTTCTAGTTTCAAGGTTTTTATTTATTAATCATTAATCAGCGCATAGCCAAGAATGCAGGGAAACAGATTTTTTTTACTATTTTCGATTCTGAAGGAGAATCCTGACTTGTCAGAACATGACCATGCCTGGTTTAGGTGGTGTTGCCTAGGTGATAAGCTATTTTGGTCAGGGTAGCACATTTCCCTATTTCATAGCTGAACATATACCACTCAGTATGCGCTTATCAAGGAAACTTGGATGGCTGAGATTTTCCTAAGTAGAGATTTGGACAGATTAAAGAATCAAAAGAGTGTCGTTCAATTTAATTTAACATCATGGTTTCTTAGACTAACTAGGTTAGGTAGAGGGACTCTAAGAGAGAGAGAGAGTTAGGTTTGGAATAGGAGTACTAGTTGTAGTGTACTTATGGGTTATAGGATGTGGTCAAGCAGAGTGAATGACATGATGAGGAGAATCTTACATATGTGACTGTTTTACTTTAACTATTTCAAAAAGCATATGCAGACACATACGGAAAAGGACAAAAGATTTTCTAAATATATTTCTAATCACTTCTCACGAAACTTAACACATTATAAAAAAAATGTTTCTGGTTGTTATCATGAATTTGAATAAGTCATAAATGAAAGAGGGATGGTACCTGAGATCTTTACAGACTTATCTGAATGCATTCCATTATGACTCCTATCTTTCTTTTTAAGGAATCTGGAATCTCTATGTCATACCTTTTATGAGTGCATTCCTTTCTTACCTTTTAACCATTGTCTTTCTAATTCTGCTTACTTCTGAGTGAACTGCTATGGGTTCTTGGATTCTTCAAGATTTTCTTGCATTCTGGTTTCTTCTTGTTCAATCATGCTCCTCAGATTTCTCAAAGATACAAACATTATTTCAGACTATTTAAGTCCTTTTTCACTCTGACTCTGATCTTCCTTTCTTGTAAAATATGTCGACTTGATTGCCTACTGCAATTGAGTGCATTCCAATTTGAGCCACCTGATCATCGTCTTTCATCTTCAACTTCCTTCAGAGAGAGCTACCGTATATTGGCTGAATTATGTATAACTCTGAGTTTGAACAATGTAGATATCTCCTACATTTCGATCATAAGAATCATATTTTAGATGATCTATTCTTTTCTTGTTCAGAGCTGTTCATCTGACTTCTAAGAACAGTCAATCAGAGGTTCTGAACTTGAACATCAGAATAACAGTCTTTCAACACATTTCAAATTTTGAGAACATAAAAAAAAACTTAGCTTGATCATAAACTGCTTGGGAGGTTATGAGCTAAAGTGAATTGATTGACATCTTCTGACTATGTTTCTTCAACGAATGCAGATTATGTTCAGAAACAAGTATCATCAAATATGTGTGTAACACAACATATAATTTGCATGACACTTCTTGATCTCATAATGCTGATTTAACTTGATTATAGAATTAGTCCATCAAAGATCAACAACATATCTTCTTCAAAAAGAATGTCAACTGATTCATTCTGAAAAAAACAGCAACTTAAATCCTTTTGACTTCAAAAGATGACTTTAGTTAATGTATCAAATTGAACATCTTCTGATTTCGGATTAATGAGGTTCTGAGAAACTTATCAGATATAATCTGACCAATAACATTTGATTCAACTGAGATAGAATCTCAAGTTTAAGAGAACTTGAATCATCTGAGTTTGTTCAACCAAGATTCAGGATTTATTCTGATCAAGTATTTAAATTTCTTCTTCCTGAATATTCTCTCAGTTTATGCTTTCCAAGAAAACAATATTCAGTACTTCATTGAATCTTTCAACTTCTTGATTAGTCAAGATTTAGATGTTGAATCATTTCTAAGAATTTGAACTTATCAGATTTCTGACTTCATCAGACTTAATTCTAAAGTTCAAAATCATAGAACAACAATCTTTTTTTTTTTACATGAAGAAGTTCTGAATGAGCTTTAAACGAGAAAGTCAAGGGTGGACCTAATCCGTTTCTTGAAAACATCTCAAAAACTCATAAAGAATTAATCTTCAGCAAACAAGACTTCTTGTTTTCTGATGATTAAACTTTGAGCAAATACGTGGTTCATCCACAGGTATCTTCCAAGATAAGCATTCAACAAATATTACTTCTTATCTGATGAATCTATCTTATCAGCTGATTCATCAATCTTCATTAAAACTTAAGTGAGGAAGATTTAGTTGTTTGACAGCTGCAAAACTTCCAGAATCAGTGATTTTCTCAAGTACTCAGATTGATTAGAATTTTGTACACAATCATCTTCTGAACTGTTACAGAAATTGTAAGTAGATTTCAATCTCACCCAGAGTATTTCTACGCACCGCATCTGGATCTTTTTCTGACACTGTTAAGTGTTTGATATCCATCAATAACAGAACCAGAGCTCTGATACCAATTGAAGGTGCGAGAAAGACACAAGGAAGGGGGGGTTTGAATTGTGTATTTACTCTTTTAACAACTTTTTGCTTCTTGTTAATAAGACACTTTACGTTACATCAGAGTTCGTTGAGAGACTCTGACTTGCGAAGTTGTATTCAGACTTGACAATGCTTAGAGCATGAGAACCAATAAGAGTCTGAACGCTATGTACATCATTCAGAACTTGCAGAGCAGAAGCTTATCAGAGTTGCAAGGTTCTGACTTGCTTATGTAAGGTTCTGATCCTCAATATAGAAACATAAACAAAGACATTTAGCATAAGAGTAAAGAACACACGATATATCCTGGTTCACCACAAAGGCTAATTCAGTCCACCCTCGTCAGGTGATTTCGCCTTGAACACAAGGTCTTAATCCACTATAATCAATCTCGATTATAGATGCACGAGCACACAACTGGTGACTAACAAACTGCACAACCGCACTGTGACTAACATGCAATGAACCGTTCAGGGATTCAACTTAATGAATATAACGAACATTAACCTGCAGGTTCCAATCTCGCAAGATCTACTGCTAGGCTTTCACAGCTAGACGTTCAGGGATTCATCGTAATGAATATAACGCTACTGAGCCTATTTTAGGATTTACCACAATGACATCTCGCCATTGTCTTCTCGAGTCTCCGGTCACACTGACCACTCAAGGAATCCTAATTCACCAAGAATTAGTTATACAGGAGATTACAAAGATGCTTCTTAACAAGCAGATTACTCCTAAGTTTAAGTACAAAGAACACATAAGTGTTCAAGCAAGATATGAGCAACAACTCCTTGCTATCTTAAGAAACTACAAAGATGTATAATGATTTGACAGTTATTGACATCTTGTAGATCTTCTTCTTCTTCGTCTTCTTGGGTGAGCAAGCTTTGAGCAACAACTCCTTGCTTCAGATCTTCAATGTAGTCCTGACGAGAAGGTGGTTGATGACTTGACTAATCTTCAATGTTGTCTTCTTCATCAACAGCTTCTGTTCCAAATTGTTGTTGTTGTGTTGAATGTTGATTTTAAGCTCCAACAATAATGGCCATGTGTAAATGGTGATAGCTTTTGATATTTAAGTGTTACAACGAGAACTCATCGTTTTTGCTATCTTCACACAATGACTTGGTCAATTCATGAATGATACATCCAATTGATGATCAATGGAATCGACACATCAGAAGCGAGAACTCTTTCCTTTAAATAGCCCAGTAGAAATATAGCCGTTTGAAATAGTGTTCGCTGTTGGAAAAGAGACGTTGTGTAATAATTAGTTGTACTGACACATCTCCTTTTTGCTGTGGGAGAAGTGACGGGATATCTTCTTGAGCAGTGTGTACAGTTGTTCACAACAGTAACATTTGACTTCCAAACTTCAAAGGCTTCTGATGGTAGTTAGATGAAGCATGAGTAGAGCTTTCTTAACAGGATATCTGATACGTCAAGTCTTCAGTCATTTGAAGAAGTCCATTAGGAATCAGTCTTCAGAACTTCAGCACTTGTCTTTAAGAACATTATCCTTTACTTACTTCAAGTCTTTCGAAACTTCAGAACTCGCCCATTAGGAATCCGTCTTCAGAGCCTTCAGCACTTGACCTTTGGAACCGTGATCCTCAGAACTAATAAGTCTTCAGAGTCTTTCTGCACTTGGTCTTCAGAGCCTTCAGCCTTAAAAACTTCAAGTCACGAGAGTCTTCAGCACTTTAGTTCTCTTCTTCAGAAGCTTCGCTATCTTCAGAATCTCAACCACTTTCAGAGAGCATCCAGAAGAGCATTGCAACAGTAATATCGGTATCCTTGGATCTGACTGATCATGATCAGCTACAGAAGCATTCTTGCTTCTTGCAACTTGTGTCACACATAGTAACTTCGCATATAATCATTTTCGCTCATCTGGCTGGTGCTTGTTGAATCTGATATCTTCTATAATTATGATCTGCACACAACACATGTTAGAACATAAAATAATTCTTTCACAAATACGCATTGTTATCATCAAGACATAGATTTACTTGTAGAGACAATTCTTGCTCTCACAGATCTTTGGTAATCCTTGTTACTTGATCCATTGGATCTTGTAATTGTGTTTAATTGCTGGTTTTTACTGTTGTTTTACTAAGAATTTTGTGCAATTTTGATTCCATGATCACAAGGTGCTTGAAGAAAGTTTTAAAAGAGGATCATGCTGAATTTCTCTATTTTCTCTGCATTCTAGCCCAGAGTAACCGGTTACCCTATTTTGAGTAACCGGTTACCCTATGTATTTTTCACTTGGTTGCTGCATTTTTGAACTAAGTAACCTGTTACCCTATATAGAGTAACCGGTTACTCTGAGTCAGAATGCAATTCTTGACTTGTTTTTGGGACTGTTTTGGTTCCTTTTTCATTTTCTTCCCTTTCCCTTTGTTCTTAGCCTTAGATCACATAATTTTGTCGTTTAATTTGGCTTTCTCTTCATCTATTTCTCTTTTCTTTTGATCAATGAAAGTCTTATGGATCTTAGAATCTCTTTGTTGAATTCTTGATCAAGACTAGATCACTACCTATTTTCTTTTCGTGCGGTATTGTTTTTGGATGACGATCTACATATCATTCATCTAGCATGCATTAGCACAAAAATAACTATTGACCGGCCTCGAGTAGGGTGACTTCTTTGTAAGTCACTTGGCAATTGCTTAACATAGCGCTACATTTGTCCCTCTTCGAATCGGAACTTGATCTTTCGTGGCCCAAACCTTTTGGTTGTGTAAGCCCAAGGATGGTTAATCTTTTGTATTAGGTTCAAAAATCATTGAAGCTTGTTGTTGTAGAGGCTTTGATTCTATCAATCTTCTAACAAGTCTTCATTAACCTTGACCTAAGTACATTGTTTAATCATTATAGTTCAAGACGCGAGACGGTATTATCGGTGTTACCTTTTGAAGGCTTATGGCACTAGGGCCTTGGTGCTACTAATCACTAACTTACTAACAATATTATTATACTAATCTTGTTTATGTTTCTTTCTCGCTCCCGATCTCTCTTTTACTTTTATGCTCCATTATTATCATCTCATATCATGTTTATGCTTCCACAATTTTTCCTTTGTCCGTTGGACACATGTTTATGCTTGTGCCTTTTCTCTTTGTCCACTTGGACCAAAAACATTAATAAAGGCCAAAACCTCTAAAAAAACCTTGTGTTTCTAATCTTGGACTATGGTTACTATCCTTTGCATCGGACATGGAGTTTTGCACCTAGACCTTGGACATCCAATGCTATTCTTGGAACCTTGGACTTAGAACTAGGACCTTTCTCCATTTGCTTTGGAATTATGGTTTGAAGACTATGGAGCTCACTTGTGTGGTTAGACTATTCTTATCCTTAGCTTTTACTTTATGCTTTAGGATAGTCACTTCTTATTTTCCCCATTCTTCAATTTCAAAACTTTCTCCCTTTTTCAAAACCTTCTTGTTTTCAAACTATCACCTCTTTCATAATCAAACCTTGACTATGTCAAGTGATTTTACTCTTTCCTTTTCATTTCTTAACAAATGCTAAACTACATAAGCATATTAACACTTTTTTCAAAAGACTTAAAAAACATCAAACCCATTCAAACTCTTTTTCTGCCTTATGCACTTTTCCTTTAAAAGTTTTTCATAAGTTTAGACATGATTCATCTCTTTAAGCGAAACTATTCGCTTGGAAATGACGACTTGTCTTTACATTTAAAATCAACCAAAACAAACAAATTTTATTCTTTGTACCACGAACTACGGGGTTTTGATCCTATATTGCACTTTGTGGGTACGTAGGCATGAGATGACAAGTCTCTCCAAACACAAAAATATTAAAAACATATTTCTCTTCTCACCTCCCCAATCTCTTTCAAACAAACCATTTTCAAACCAAAAAGCGTAAATATTTCAAAGGGTTCCTATAGAGTACTATAGACGTTTTGGGTGCTAATACCTTCCCTTAACGTAACCAACCCCCCTTACCCATACTCTGTGCACTTGTTCTTGTTTTAGAGCTTGTGTAGGTTTTGTTCGCTTTTTTTTTCCTCCCTTTTTTGAGATAAAATAAAAGTGCGGTGGCGACTCTTGATTTTTGAGTTAAGTTAATCAATAGCTTACACTTACGATTTTTCCGCTACAGAAAAGTGGCGACTCTGCTGGGGATCAAACTCCCTTGAGGGGTTTAGCCTACTTTGATTTATTTACTTCTTTTCGTTTGATTTGCTTGTTACTTGATTGTTCTGTTTGGGAGTACCTCTGTGTGATGAGATAGGTCCTATACCCGGACCAGAGTGTACTTCGAGATAGGAGGATGGTATAGTCAAGGGAGCTTTGAGGGAGTCGAATCCCGAAAAAGCAGAACTTGAGAATCTATCCACTCGGTGGTTGCCTCTTTGGAATTACTGATGCCGATCGAGCGATCGTTGAAGGCATTACTTTTTTCATAGAAGCCTATAACACTGAGGACCGTAGTACCCTTAACCCATCTTAGCCTTTTTAGGATCGTGGCGCGGAAGCTATGAGGATGCAAATCTGATTTAGTTGTTACACGATGCCACACTCAGGTTAGATTCTCTTGAGGATAACTACCAACCTCTGAGTAAATCGGTGCGCTGGTGTATGTGATAGTGGATTGTGGACCCTAGGCACTCTATGTTAGAACCGCTATTTTCTGCAGGTACAATGAAGACAAAACCTTAGTACATACCATTGTGGGAGGTTCTTAACTTTAACTTCATGCTCGTGACTCGAACCTTTGAACCCGTGTGCTTTGCGTGATCTTGTTTGTGGTTGTTGCATCCATGCACTCTTGCATCCATGAGCATACATCTGCATTCTTCCAAGTTGTCTCAGAAACTCATTTCAACTGTTTCCTTCTTCAGTTATCTGTTCACCGTCAAGCTGTTTCCTTAACACAACTACGGAACTAGAGCTGCCGTCAGATTGAGAATGGAAAACTAAGAACAACACAATGTCGAAGTCAGAATGGAAATTGATGAGTTAAAGGCCAGCATGTCCAAGCACACAGAAATGATGCAAGTTCTGATTGCTAAAGGTGAACCACCTCAGAGGACTGTGATCTCTGAAATCTCACCTGCTGTTGTTGACCCTCCACTGACTCAGCAACCAGCTTCTACTTGGCCAAAATTTGGGTTACCTCTGAATTACTCGCCACCCTTTGCAACTACTCCTGTGTTTGTCCTGTCTGTACTGTCAGTATATTTAGCTCCATTGTTCACTGAACCTCAGCCTGTTGTGCATTCTGTTGCTCAAGCTATTCCTAAAAATCCTTCTTTTGTGTACCATGCTGCTGGTCCACATTCCGAGAGTCAGGGAGAACCTAGATACATTGAAGAAGTCAGAGAGCAATGGCAAACTCTAGACAAAAGGATAAGAGTCGTGGAAGGAAGTGATGTCTTTAGTGCTGCCGCAATGGACATGTGCTTGGTTTCAGACTTGGTTATGCCTGCAAAATTCAAAACTCCTGATTTTGAGAAATACAAGGGGCACACCTGTCCTAGAAGCCACTTGGTGATGTACTGCCGCAAGATGTCTATCTATACCAAAAACAACAAACTTGAAATTCTGGTATCAGACGTGTGACGTTAAGGTGTGATGTCACAACAACACACTTTGCACAATGGACAGAATAAACAGCAAAATAACACCAAGAATTGTTCACCCAGTTCGGTCTAACTACCTACGTCTGGGGGCTACCAAGTCAGGGATGAAATTCACTACTTGTAGAATTAATTTACAGACTCAACAACCCAGTTGACAATCTCCTAAACTTAATTCCTACTAGTGACTTTCTATCTAAGAAACCACTTAGATATGAGAACACTACTCAATCCCTAAAACATTTCAAAGAACAACCTCTTTGAGCAACCTTGATCTTACTTCACAGCTTTGATCAAGTAATAACTCTCTTTTGCTTCACAGCTTTTAAGAGAGGACAGAATACGACTCAGCAATTCACCCTAGAATTCTGGTTATACAACTCGTACAAAATACTCAAGACACTCAGCCTATGCTCTTGATCTTCTCTCTGTATTTCTGTTCCTTTGGTCTTGTGCGCTTTATATAGCTCCTTGAATTGGTCTTGGACTTGCTACAAAATCTGACCAGATTTGTTATTTAAAACTGAATATTTAAAACAGATTTTCTCCTAAAATCTTTTTAAATCGTCAACCTTTTAAATCTCCTACAAATCTGCACCAGATCTCCTATGCAGCAGAAAATATCTATCCCAAGATATTCGCATCCAATGAGACAGCTTGCTCTCCACAATTCCAGCTAACACGCAACCCTAACAACAACACAACCTGCTGTTGTTAATTCTGCAGATCTAATGTCACAACATCGCCTATGTGACATCAGACATCCAACTTTAGTAAATTAAATACTTAACACAGCCCAGTGTTAAATCTTAATGTTGCAACATCAGAACCTTGACATCAACATTGAATATACTTTGTTTTACCAAAATTCCTGCCAATCCAAGAACTAACAATCTCCCCCTTTGGCTAATTTTGGCTAAAACAATCTCTGCACTCTGCACCTTCAGAGACTTCAGCAGCGGAAAAACTTCAATCAATAATTTTGAAACTCCAAGCAGCAGCATCAGCAGTGACATCTTTTCTTCACAAAACTCAGCTGCTCACAAAAAAACTTCAGCATATATCATTATGCTGCAAAACAGTTACAATCTTGAAACAGCTGCACACAATTCAACATTAGCAGCATCTTCAGCTTACTTCAGCATCTAGCACATATTTCATTACTAGCAGCAATGAGACGAGCACTCCCCCTCAATGCAACAACCAGCATAGCAGCTGCCAATTACTCCCCCTTAATATCTGCATCACATTAGCAGTATTCGGCATTCTTTGATATTCCTGACTCTCTTGGCTATTTTCTCCCCCTTTTTAGCAACAATTAGACAAGCTTTGAAATTCTGGTATCAGACGTGTGATGTTAAGGTGCGATGTCACAACAACATACTCTGCACAATGGACAACAATAACAGTAAAATAACATCAAGAATTGTTGACCCAGTTCGGTTACAACTAACCTACTCTGGGGGCTACCAAGCCAGGGATGGAATTCATTACTTGTAGATATAATTTACAGACTCAACAACCCGTTGACAATCTCCTAAACTTATACTCTACTAATGACTTCCTACTTAAGAAACCACTTAGGTATGAGAACACCACTCAATCCCTTACAAACTCTCAAAGAAACCACATTGAGTAACCTTGATCTTACTTCACAGCTTCGATCAAGCAACCACTCTCTATTGCTTCACAGCTTCTAGAGAGGACAGAAACACAACACCTATTCAAACCCTAGAATAGTGTAAATACAAGCACACTAAATAAACTCTAGACACTAAGCCTCCAGCTCCTGATCTTCTGAATGTTTTCTGTACCTTTTCCGTTGGTCTTGTGCGCTTTATATAGCTCCTTGAATTGGTCTTGGACTTGCTACAATATCTCCCAGATTTGTTATTTAAAACTGAATATTTAAAACAGATTTTCTCCTAAAATCTTTTTAAATCTTCAACCTTTTAAATCATCTACAAATCTGCACCAGATCTCCTATGCAGCAGCAAATATCTATCCCAAGATATTCGCATCCAATGAGACAGCTTGCTCTCCACAATTCCAGCTAACACGCAACCCTAACAACAACACAACCTGCTGTTGTTAATTCTGCAGATCTAATGTCACAACATCGCCTATGTGACATCAGACATCCAACTTCAGCAAATTAAATACTTAACACAGCCCAGTGTTAAATCTAAATGTTGCAACATCAGAACCTTGACATCAACATTGAATATACTTTGTTTTACCAAAATTCCAGCCAATCCAAGAACTAACAATCTCCCCCTTTGGCTAATTTTGGCTAAAACAATCTCTGCACTCTGCACCTTCAGAGACTTCAGCAGCGGAAAAACTTCAATCAATAATCTTGAAACTCCAAGCAGCAGCATCAGCAGTGACATCTTTTCTTCACAAAACTCTGCTGCTCACAAAAAAACTTCAGCATATATCATTATGCTGCAAAACAGTTACAATCTTCAAACAGCTGCACACAATTCAACATTAGCAGCATCTTCAGCTTACTTCAGCATCTAGCACATATTTCATTACTAGCAGCAATGAGACGAGCACTCCCCCTCAATGCAACAACCAGCATAGCAGCTGCCAATTACTCCCCCTTAATATCTGCATCACATTAGTAGTATTCGGCATTCTTTGATACACTTGACTCTCTTGGCTATTTTCTCCCCCTTCTTAGCCACAATTAGACAAGCTTTGAAATTCTGGTATCAGACGTGTGATGTTAAGGTGCGATGTCACAACAACACACTCTGCACAATGGACAGCAATAACAGTAAAATAACACCAAGAATTGTTGACCCAGTTCGGTTACAACTAACCTATTCTGGGGGATACCAAGCCAGGGATGAAATTCATTACTTGTAGATATAATTTACAGACTCAACAACCCGTTGACAATCTCCTAAACTTATACTCTACTAATGACTTCCTACCTAAGAAACCACTTAGGTATGAGAACACCACTCAATCCCTTACAAACTCTCAAAGAAACCACTTTGAGTAACCTTGATCTTACTTCACAGCTTCGATCAAGCAACCACTCTCTATTGCTTCACAGCTTCTAGAGAGGACAGAAACACAACACCTATTCAAACCCTAGAATAGTGTAAATACAAGCACACTAAACAAACTCTAAATACAAAGCCTCCAGCTCCTGATCTTCTGAATGTTTTCTGTACCTTTTCCGTTGGTCTTGTGCGCTTTATATAGCTCCTTGAATTGGTCTTGGACTTTCTACAATATCTCCCAGATTTGTTATTTAAAACTGAATATTTAAAACAGATTTTCTCCTAAAATCTTTTTAAATCTTCAACCTTTTAAATCTCCTACAAATCTGCACCAGATCTCCTATGCAGCAGCAAATATCTATCCCAAGATATTCGCATCCAATGAGACAGCTTACTCTCCACAATTCCAGCTAACACGCAACCCTAACAACAACACAACCTGCTGTTGTTAATTCTGCAGATCTAATGTCACAACATCGCCTATCTGACATCAGACATCCAACTTCAGCAAATTAAATACTTAACACAGCCCAGTGTTAAATCTTAATGTTGCAACATCAGAACCTTGACATCAACATTGAATATACTTTGTTTTACCAAAATTCCAGCCAATCCAAGAACTAACAATCTCCCCCTTTGGCTAATTTTGGCTAAAACAATCTCTGCACTCTGCACCTTCAGAGACTTCAGCAGCGGAAAAACTTCAATCAATAATCTTGAAACTCCAAGCAGCAGCATCAGCAGTGACATCTTTTCTTCACAAAACTCTGTTGCTCACAAAAAAACTTCAGCATATATCATTATGCTGCAAAACAGTTACAATCTTCAAACAGCTGCACACAATTCAACATTAGCAGCATCTTCAGCTTACTTCAGCATCTAGCACATATTTCATTACTAGCAGCAATGAGACGAGCACTCCCCCTCAATGCAACAACCAGCATAGTAGCTGCCAATTACTCCCCCTTAATATCTGCATCACATTAGCAGTATTCGGCATTCTTTGATACTCTTGACTCTCTTGGCTATTTTCTCCCCCTTTTTAGCCACAATTAGACAAGCTTTGAAATTCTGGTATCAGACGTGTGATGTTAAGGTGCGATGTCATAACAACACACTCTGCACAATGGACAGCAATAACAGTAAAATAACACCAAGAATTGTTGACCCAGTTCGGTTACAACTAACCTACTCTGGGGGCTACCAAGCCAGGGATGGAATTCATTACTTGTAGATATAATTTACAGACTCAACAACCCGTTGACAATCTCCTAAACTTATACTCTACTAATGACTTCCTACCTAAGAAACCACTTAGGTATGAGAACACCACTCAATCCCTTACAAACTCTCAAAGAAACCACTTTGAGTAACCTTGATCTTACTTCACAGCTTCGATCAAGCAACCACTCTCTATTGCTTCACAGCTTCTAGAGAGGACAGAAACACAACACCTATTCAAACCCTAGAATAGTGTAAATACAAGCACACTAAACAAACTCTAAATACAAAGCCTCCAGCTCCTGATCTTCTGAATGTTTTCTGTACCTTTTCCGTTGGTCTTGTGCGCTTTATATAGCTCCTTGAATTGGTCTTGGACTTGCTACAATATCTCCCAGATTTGTTATTTAAAACTGAATATTTAAAACAGATTTTCTCCTAAAATCTTTTTAAATCTTCAACCTTTTAAATCTCCTACAAATCTGCACCAGATCTCCTATGCAGCAGCAAATATCTATCCCAAGATATTCCCATCCAATGAGACAACTTGCTCTCCACAATTCCAGCTAACACGCAACCCTAACAATAACACAACCTGCTGTTGTTAATTCTGCAGGTCTAATGTCACAACATCGCCTATGTGACATCAGACATCCAACTTCAGCAAATTAAATACTTAACACAGCCCAGTGTTAAATCTTAATGTTGCAAAATCAGAACCTTGACATCAACATTGAATATACTTTGTTTTACCAAAATTCCAGCCAATCCAAGAACTAACAATCACCCCCTTTGGCTAATTTTGGCTAAAACAATCTCTGCACTCTGCACCTTCAGAGACTTCAGCAGCGGAAAAACTTCAATCAATAATCTTGAAACTCCAAGCAGCAGCATCAGCAGTGACATCTTTTCTTCACAAAACTCTGCTGCTCACAAAAAAACTTCAGCATATATCATTATGCTGCAAAACAGTTACAATCTTCAAACAGCTGCACACAATTCAACATTAGCAGCATCTTCAGCTTACTTCAGCATCTAGCACATATTTCATTACTAGCAGCAATGAGACGAGCACTCCCCCTCAATGCAACAACCAGCATAGCAGCTGCCAATTACTCCCCCTTAATATCTGCATCACATTAGCAGTATTCGGCATTCTTTGATACTATTGACTCTCTTGGCTATTTTCTCCCCCTTTTTAGCCACAATTAGACAAGCTTTGAAATTCTGGTATCAGACGTGTGATGTTAAGGTGCGATGTCACAACAACACACTCTGCACAATGGACAGCAATAACAGTAAAATAACACCAAGAATTGTTGACCCAGTTCGGTTACAACTAACCTACTCTGGGGGCTACCAAGCCAGGGATGGAATTCATTACTTGTAGATATAATTTACAGACTCAACAACCCGTTGACAATCTCCTAAACTTATACTCTACTAATGACTTCCTACCTAAGAAACCACTTAGGTATGAGAACACCACTCAATCCCTTACAAACTCTCAAAGAAACCACTTTGAGTAACCTTGATCTTACTTCACAGCTTCGATCAAGCAACCACTCTCTATTGCTTCACAGCTTCTAGAGAGGACAGAAACACAACACCTATTCAAACCCTAGAATAGTGTAAATACAAGCACACTAAACAAACTCTAAATACAAAGCCTCCAGCTCCTGATCTTCTGAATGTTTTCTGTACCTTTTCCATTGGTCTTGTGCGCTTTATATAGCTCCTTGAATTGGTCTTGGACTTGCTACAATATCTCCCAGATTTGTTATTTAAAACTGAATATTTAAAACAGATTTTCTCCTAAAATCTTTTTAAATCTTCAACCTTTTAAATCTCCTACAAATCTGCACCATATCTCCTATGCAGCAGCAAATATCTATCCCAAGATATTCGCATCCAATGAGACAGCTTGCTCTCCACAATTCCAGCTAACACGCAACCCTAACAACAACACAACCTGCTGTTGTTAATTCTGAAGATCTAATGTCACAACATCGCCTATGTGACATCAGACATCCAACTTCAGCAAATTAAATACTTAACACAGCCCAGTGTTAAATCTTAATGTTGCAACATCAGAACCTTGACATCAACATTGAATATACTTTGTTTTACCAAAATTCCAGCCAATCCAAGAACTAACAATCTCCCCCTTTGGCTAATTTTGGCTAAAACAATCTCTGCACTCTGCACCTTCAGAGACTTCAGCAGCGGAAAAACTTCAATCAATAATCTTGAAACTCCAAGCAGCGGCATCAACAGTGACATCTTTTCTTCACAAAACTCTGCTGCTCACAAAAAAACTTCAGCATATATCATTATGCTGCAAAACAGTTACAATCTTCAAACAGCTGCACACAATTCAACATTAGCAGCATCTTCAGCTTACTTCAGCATCTAGCACATATTTCATTACTAGCAGCAATGAGACGAGCACTCCCCCTCAATGCAACAACCAGCATAGCAGCTGCCAATTACTCCCCCTTAATATCTGCATCACATTAGCAGTATCCGGCATTCTTTGATACTCTTGACACTCTTGGCTATTTTCTCCCCCTTTTTAGCCACAATTAGACAAGCTTTGAAATTCTGGTCTCAGACGTGTGATGTTAAGGTGCGATGTCACAACAACACACTCTGCACAATGGACAGCAATAACAGTAAAATAACACCAAGAATTGTTGACCCAGTTCGGTTACAACTAACCTACTCTGGGGGCTACCAAGCCAGGGATGGAATTCATTACTTGTAGATATAATTTACAGACTCAACAACCCGTTGACAATCTCCTAAACTTATACTCTACTAATGACTTCCTACCTAAGAAACCACTTAGGTATGAGAACACCACTCAATCCCTTACAAACTCTCAAAGAAACCACTTTGAGTAACCTTGATCTTACTTCACAGCTTCGATCAAGCAACCACTCTCTATTGCTTCACAGCTTCTAGAGAGGACAGAAACACAACACCTATTCAAACCCTAGAATAGTGTAAATACAAGCACACTAAACAAACTCTAGACACTAAGCCTCCAGCTCCTGATCTTCTGAATGTTTTCTGTACCTTTTTCGTTGGTCTTGTGCGCTTTATATAGCTCCTTGAATTGGTCTTGGACTTGCTACAATATCTCCCAGATTTGTTATTTAAAACTGAATATTTAAAACAAATTTTCTCCTAAAATCTTTTTAAATCTTCAACCTTTTAAATCTCCTACAAATCTGCACCAAATCTCTTATGCAGCAGCAAATATCTATCCCAAGATATTCGCATCCAATGAGACAGCTTGCTCTCCACAATTCCAGCTAACACGCAACCCTAACAACAATACAACCTGCTGTTGTTAATTCTGCAGATCTAATGTCATAACATCGCCTATGTGACATCAGACATCCAACTTCAGCATATTAAATACTTAACACAGCCCAGTGTTAAATCTTAATGTTGCAACATCAGAACCTTGACATCAACATTGAATATACTTTGTTTTACCAAAATTCCAGCCAATCCAAGAACTAACAATCTCCCCCTTTGGCTAATTTTGGCTAAAACAATCTCTGCACTCTGCACCTTCAGAGACTTCAGCAGCGGAAAAACTTCAATCAATAATCTTGAAACTCCAAGCAGCAGCATCAGCAGTGACATCTTTTCTTCACAAAACTCTGCTGCTCACAAAAAAACTTCAGCATATATCATTATGCTGCAAAACAGTTACAATCTTCAAACAGCTGCACACAATTCAACATTAGCAGCATCTTCAGCTTACTTCAGCATCTAGCACATATTTCATTACTAGCAGCAATGAGACGAGCACTCCCCCTCAATGCAACAACCAGCATAGCAGCTGCCAATTACTCCCCCTTAATATCTGCATCACATTAGCAGTATTCGGCATTCTTTGATACTATTGACTCTCTTGGCTATTTTCTCCCCCTTTTTAGCCACAATTAGACAAGCTTTGAAATTCTGGTATCAGACGTGTGATGTTAAGGTGCGATGTCACAACAACACACTCTGCACAATGGACAGCAATAACAGTAAAATAACACCAAGAATTGTTGACCCAGTTCGGTTACAACTAACCTACTCTGGGGGCTACCAAGCCAGGGATGGAATTCATTACTTGTAGATATAATTTACAGACTCAACAACCCGTTGACAATCTCCTAAACTTATACTCTACTAATGACTTCCTACCTAAGAAACCACTTAGGTATGAGAACACCACTCAATCCCTTACAAACTCTCAAAGAAACCACTTTGAGTAACCTTGATCTTACTTCACAGCTTCGATCAAGCAACCACTCTCTATTGCTTCACAGCTTCTAGAGAGGACAGAAACACAACACCTATTCAAACCCTAGAATAGTGTAAATACAAGCACACTAAACAAACTCTAAATACAAAGCCTCCAGCTCCTGATCTTCTGAATGTTTTCTGTACCTTTTCCATTGGTCTTGTGCGCTTTATATAGCTCCTTGAATTGGTCTTGGACTTGCTACAATATCTCCCAGATTTGTTATTTAAAACTGAATATTTAAAACAGATTTTCTCCTAAAATCTTTTTAAATCTTCAACCTTTTAAATCTCCTACAAATCTGCACCATATCTCCTATGCAGCAGCAAATATCTATCCCAAGATATTCGCATCCAATGAGACAGCTTGCTCTCCACAATTCCAGCTAACACGCAACCCTAATAACAACACAACCTGCTGTTGTTAATTCTGAAGATCTAATGTCACAACATCGCCTATGTGACATCAGACATCCAACTTCAGCAAATTAAATACTTAACACAGCCCAGTGTTAAATCTTAATGTTGCAACATCAGAACCTTGACATCAACATTGAATATACTTTGTTTTACCAAAATTCCAGCCAATCCAAGAACTAACAATCTCCCCCTTTGGCTAATTTTGGCTAAAACAATCTCTGCACTCTGCACCTTCAGAGACTTCAGCAGCGGAAAAACTTCAATCAATAATCTTGAAACTCCAAGCAGCGGCATCAACAGTGACATCTTTTCTTCACAAAACTCTGCTGCTCACAAAAAAACTTCAGCATATATCATTATGCTGCAAAACAGTTACAATCTTCAAACAGCTGCACACAATTCAACATTAGCAGCATCTTCAGCTTACTTCAGCATCTAGCACATATTTCATTACTAGCAGCAATGAGACGAGCACTCCCCCTCAATGCAACAACCAGCATAGCAGCTGCCAATTACTCCCCCTTAATATCTGCATCACATTAGCAGTATCCGGCATTCTTTGATACTCTTGACACTCTTGGCTATTTTCTCCCCCTTTTTAGCCACAATTAGACAAGCTTTGAAATTCTGGTCTCAGACGTGTGATGTTAAGGTGCGATGTCACAACAACACACTCTGCACAATGGACAGCAATAACAGTAAAATAACACCAAGAATTGTTGACCCAGTTCGGTTACAACTAACCTACTCTGGGGGCTACCAAGCCAGGGATGGAATTCATTACTTGTAGATATAATTTACAGACTCAACAACCCGTTGACAATCTCCTAAACTTATACTCTACTAATGACTTCCTACCTAAGAAACCACTTAGGTATGAGAACACCACTCAATCCCTTACAAACTCTCAAAGAAACCACTTTGAGTAACCTTGATCTTACTTCACAGCTTCGATCAAGCAACCACTCTCTATTGCTTCACAGCTTCTAGAGAGGACAGAAACACAACACCTATTCAAACCCTAGAATAGTGTAAATACAAGCACACTAAACAAACTCTAGACACTAAGCCTCCAGCTCCTGATCTTCTGAATGTTTTCTGTACCTTTTTCGTTGGTCTTGTGCGCTTTATATAGCTCCTTGAATTGGTCTTGGACTTGCTACAATATCTCCCAGATTTGTTATTTAAAACTGAATATTTAAAACAAATTTTCTCCTAAAATCTTTTTAAATCTTCAACCTTTTAAATCTCCTACAAATCTGCACCAAATCTCTTATGCAGCAGCAAATATCTATCCCAAGATATTCGCATCCAATGAGACAGCTTGCTCTCCACAATTCCAGCTAACACGCAACCCTAACAACAATACAACCTGCTGTTGTTAATTCTGCAGATCTAATGTCACAACATCGCCTATGTGACATCAGACATCCAACTTCAGCATATTAAATACTTAACACAGCCCAGTGTTAAATCTTAATGTTGCAACATCAGAACCTTGACATCAACATTGAATATACTTTGTTTTACCAAAATTCCAGCCAATCCAAGAACTAACAATCTCCCCCTTTGGCTAATTTTGGCTAAAACAATCTCTGCACTCTGCACCTTCAGAGACTTCAGCAGCGGAAAAACTTCAATCAATAATCTTGAAACTCCAAGCAGCAGCATCAGCAGTGACATCTTTTCTTCACAAAACTCTGCTGCTCACAAAAAAACTTCAGCATATATCATTATGCTGCAAAACAGTTACAATCTTCAAACAGCTGCACACAATTCAACATTAGCAGCATCTTCAGCTTACTTCAGCATCTAGCACATATTTCATTACTAGCAGCAATGAGACGAGCACTCCCCCTCAATGCAACAACCAGCATAGCAACTGCCAATTACTCCCCCTTAATATCTGCATCACATTAGCAGTATTCGGCATTCTTTGATACTCTTGACTCTCTTGGCTATTTTCTCCCCCTTTTTGCCACAATTAGACAAGCTTTGAAATTCTGGTATCAGACGTGTGATGTTAAGGTGCGATGTCACAACAACACACTCTGCACAATGGACAACAATAACAGTAAAATAACACCAAGAATTGTTGACCCAGTTCGGTTATAACTAACCTACTCTGGGGGCTACCAAGCCAGGGATGGAATTCATTACTTGTAGATATAATTTACAGACTCAACAACCCATTGACAATCTCCTAAACTTATACTCTACTAATGACTTCCTACCTAAGAAACCACTTAGGTATGAGAACACCACTCAATCCCTTACAAACTCTCAAAGAAACCACTTTGAGTAACCTTGATCTTACTTCACAACTTCGATCAAGCAACCACTCTCTATTGCTTCACAGCTTCTAGAGAGGACAGAAACACAACACCTATTCAAACCCTAGAATAGTGTAAATACAAGCACACTAAACAAACTCTAGACACTAAGCCTCCAGCTCCTGATCTTCTGAATGTTTTCTGTACCTTTTCCGTTGGTCTTGTGCGCTCTATATAGCTCCTTGAATTGGTCTTGGACTTGCTACAATATCTCCCAGATTTGTTATTTAAAACTGAATATTTAAAACAAATTTTCTCCCAAAATCTTTTTAAATCTTCAACCTTTTAAATCTCCTACAAATCTGCACCAGATCTCCTATGCAGCAGCAAATATCTATCCCAAGATATTCGCATCCAATGAGACAACTTGCTCTCCACAATTCCAGCTAACACGCAACCCTAACAACAACACAACCTGCTGTTGTTAATTCTGCAGATCTAATGTCACAACATCGCCTATGTGACATCAGACATCCAACTTCAGCAAATTAAATACTTAACACAACCCAGTGTTAAATCTTAATGTTGCAACATCAGAACCTTGACATCAACATTGAATATACTTTGTTTTACCAAAATTCCAGCCAATCAAAGAACTAACAATCTCCCCCTTTGGCTAATTTTGGCTAAAACAATCTCTGCACTCTGCACCTTCAGAGACTTCAGCAGCGAAAAAACTTCAATCAATAATCTTGAAACTCCAAGCAGCAGCATCAGCAGTGACATCTTTTCTTCACAAAACTCTGCTGCTCACAAAAAAACTTCAGCATATATCATTATGCTGCAAAACTGTTACAATCTTCAAACAGCTGCACACAATTCAACATTAGCAGCATCTTCAGCTTACTTCAGCATCTAGCACATATTTCATTACTAGCAGCAATGAGATGAGCACTCCCCCTCAATGCAACAACTAGCATAGCAACTGCCAATTACTCCCCCTTAATATCTGCATCACATTAGCAGTATTCGACATTCTTTGATACTCTTGACTCTCTTGGCTATTTTCTCCCCCTTTTTAGCCACAATTAGACAAGCTTTGAAATTCTGGTATCAGACGTGTGATGTTAAGGTGCGATGTCACAACAACACACTCTGCACAATGGACAGCAATAACAGTAAAATAACACCAAGAATTGTTGACCCAGTTCGGTTATAACTAACCTACTCTGGGGGCTACCAAGCCAGGGATGGAATTCATTACTTGTAGATATAATTTACAGACTCAACAACCTGTTGACAATCTCCTAAACTTATACTCTACTAATGACTTCCTACCTAAGAAACCACTTAGGTATGAGAACACCACTCAATCCCTTACAAACTCTCAAAGAAACCACTTTGAGTAACCTTGATCTTACTTCACAGCTTCGATCAAGCAACCACTCTCTATTGCTTCACAGCTTCTAGAGAGGACATAAACACAACACCTATTCAAACCCTAGAATAGTGTAAATACAAGCACACTAAACAAACTCTAGACACTAAGCCTCCAGCTCCTGATCTTCTGAATGTTTTCTGTACCTTTTCCGTTGGTCTTGTGCGCTTTATATAGCTCCTTGAATTGGTCTTGGACTTGCTACAATATCTCCCAGATTTGTTATTTAAAACTGAATATTTAAAACAAATTTTCTCCTAAAATCTTTTTAAATCTTCAACCTTTTAAATCTCCTACAAATCTGCACCAGATCTCCTATGCAGCAGCAAATATCTATCCCAAGATATTCGCATCCAATGAGACAGCTTGCTCTCCACAATTCCAGCTAATACGCAACCCTAACAACATCACAGCCTGCTGTTGTTAATTCTGCAGATCTGATGTTACAACATCACCTATGTGACATCAGACATCCAACTTCAGCAATTAATTACTTAACACAGCTCAGTGTTAAGACTTCAATGTTGCAACATCAGCACCTTGACATCAACATTGAACATACTTTGTTTTACCAAAATTCCAGCCAATCCAAGAACTAACAATCTCCCCCTTTGGCTAATTTTGGCTAAAACAATCTCTGCACTCTGCAAACAAACTCTGCACTCTGTACTTTCAGAGACTTTAGCAGCGGAAAAACTTTAATCAATAAATCTGAACTCTTCATCAGCAGCAGTTTGACAATTTACATAATCTTCATCACTTGATCTGCTGCAGCACCATCTTCATTATTGACAGCAGCCAATTGGTGCTCCCCCTCAAAAATATGAACCAGCATCGCAGCTGTTCAGTAGCTCACAATGTGCAGCACTTCTCTCCCCCTTGATGTCTGCCTGGCTGCACTCTTCAAATGCTATGATATCTTCACTAGCTCAGTCAAAACTCCCCCTTAATATCTGCATCACATTAGCAGCATTTGGCATTTTTTGACCCTGTTTGTTAATTCTCTTGGCTATTTCTCCCCCTTTTTAGCCACAATTAGACAAACTTCAGATAGAAGCCCTATTAACTATAGTCAGTACACCCTAGCCCTCATTGTTAGCCTCACAGTTAGCAACCAGGCAAAACAAATCATAGAAGGAAACAAAACTAGTGCATATAACAGCACAATATTCAAATTACATAACCAGCACAAAAAAAACTAAAGACTGAAACTACTATCTAAAAACAGCAGATGGAGGTTAGTCTTCATCCGAGCTGGTACCATCAGCATCTTCATCACCCTCATCTGACCTGGAATCCTCAGTGTCGCCATTCCCATTATCTTCCCCCTATTCCAAGTCTTTAATCATCTGCTCAATCTTCATTTTCCTGTCAGTGCTGGTCTTGATAACCATATCAAGATCCTTGCAGGTTGCCTTTAATTCTTCAATCAACTCAGATTTTGTACTGACCTTCTTAATCCCAGAACTTGATGTTGTAACAATGTCCAGAGCATGACTCCCAGCAAACAGTTTGGGATGCAAAGATAAAGCTGACTCCCTCTTACATGCTACCTCTGAACTGGTTAAGATTCCAGGATGTTGATCTAAGATCATTCCACAGATAAAGGAAGGGAATGATATAGGCATTTTGATAGCATTGGTGGCACCATGCTTCACTACTTGATCAAATATATAGCTTCCATAGTTGAACTTGACCTTTTTCCCTACAGCATAGATGAGCCTTCCTAATCCCACAGTTATGGTGGTTTTGTGATTAGTAGGTACCCAGTTAGCCGCACCAATTCTGTGCAATATAGCATACTTGATACTGAGTTTGCTAGCTGTTAATTTATTTTTCAGTGGCCACACCTTAACTTGAGTAGCAGTGATCTCTCTACACACTTCATTATCAGTCACCTCCAGCTCACACTCCTCTTGCTCATCTCTTCCCAGATATTTATTGACAGTACTAGGAGAGAAGTCAATACACTGTCCCCTAACAAACACCTTCATGTAGTTCACACTTCTATTGTCAGAAATGTCTATGGGAATGTTGACAACAAATTCCTTAACAAGTCCACTATAGCACTTGGAGAATCTGGTCACAGTCTTTAGAAGTCCAGCTCCATGAATGAGGTCCATAATTTCTTTCATCTCCAAGACATCTTTTCCAAGCTCCCTTTCCAGAGCTAACCTCCTTTGGCACACAAACTTCCACAAGGAAGCACTTCTCGCATAATGAAAGGATATGTTGTCCACTGGCACTTCAGGGACCTTATTAGAAATTCTCTTTAGAATGGTCTTTCTGACTGGTGTGATGTCATGGACATCTTCCTCAACTTCATCCTCAGACTCAGATTCTTCTCTAATCTTTCTCTTTTTGGAAGGTGTAACAACCTTGCTCCAAGGTTTTGTGGGACCAGCAACAGTTTTCTTCTTCAGGAGTAGTTCTATCATTAATTCCCTCATGCATATCTTCTTCTTCTTCTCCTCTTTCAAAATCCTCAATGACAGACACAACAAGTCTATGAAGATCAGATTCTTCTCCTTGCATGTCTACCTTTTCTGCTGGCATCTGATTCAATGGTACAGAAATTCCTTTCACAGGTATTCCTTTGTCCAGTATTTTGGTTGCCAGATTACCCATACTCTTGTCAACATCAAACTTTTCTACCACAGTTTGAGACGTGGATGACCTAGGTGTTGATTTATTACTAAATTGGATACTGGTAACCAGCTTCTTTGTTTCAGTATTTTTAAAAGTAGTTGCGGCCCTTTTAGAAGCAAGTTTAGATGGTCTAGGTTTACCTGACTCTGGTAACATTACAGAGATGGGTTGAATATTCAGAGCTTCGTCTTCAGAGTACTCATCTGTAGAAACCCTAACATTATTCCGCGATGAACTTTTTGGAGGAGAAGATGTCTGCTTTGTCATGGTTCCTTTGAGGGAGTATAGATTGAGACGATTCTTCTTGTTGAAGGAGACGAACAGAAGAGAGATATGAGTTTTGAAGAACAACCGTGATTTTGCTATAATAGGAAATGAGGGTCTGAGGTAAGGTGCCAGATTTTGTGTACTCTTTAAAGACCAATTACTAATTTTCTCCCTCCATAAAGACTTTCCTTTTAAACAGTTCACATCAGGACTTATTAACTCTGAGTGACCTTTCAGCATCCTGATGTCATAGTCTGATGTTATAACATCAACTTGAACATCATTAGTTGAATTTCCTTCAAGAGAAATCCACTGATAGTAGTTGTCTTTGGTTCTGGCACCCTTCATAACAATCTGATTATGCTCATCAGAAACCACATACTCATGCTTAGTGTAGTTTACCTTGTAACCTTCATCACACAACTGGCTTATGCTGATCAAATTTGCATTTAAACCACTGACAAATAGAACATTGTCAAGTTCAGGTCTACCATCACCTTGCACCTTCCCAACTCCTGCAACAACACCTATTTCTCCATTGCCAAATATAACCTCATGAGATGGACAATGACTGACTTCAGCAAACATGGATCTACATCCAGACATGTGTTTGGAACACCCACTGTCAAAATACCATGTTCCTTCTTTAAACTCTCTGTCAGCCATGTGAGCCAATAAGCACTTCACCTTCTCCTTAGGTACCCATTATTTAACAACTTTGGGCCTGTACTTTCTCCATCTGTTTTGAGGTTGAGGGTATCCATGCAGCTTGTAGCAAGAGTACTGCATATGTCCAAACCTTCCACAATAATAGCATCTCACCCTTTCATCTCTGAATCTACTGGCATGATGAGATTGCTTAGGCTGCCAGCCATAATGTAGTCTCCTCCTACCATAACTGGCCTGCCTTCTATTATGTTGGTATCTTCTGCCATAAGAAGGCTGAGAACGCTGTTTCCTGGATTGTCTCCCATGATGGTGTGGCTTTCTTCTTCCATAGAAATGAGGAACAACATTGGTGTAACCATATCCATAACCATACCAGTTATCCTGATGTTGAGACACCTGAAGAGACATGTGCTGTATGCTCTTGTGGTATTGTGGGGGCATATACTGACTAGCTCCTTGTGGCTGCTTTCTCTCCTGATTAGGACCAGTCTTCTTCTCAATCTTCGTAGGTTGTGAACCATCAGCTTTCTTAGGGGTAGGATCCTGCTTCTTTGGCTGATGTTGAGATAAAAGTTGTGACACTTCCTTCTTTGAACCTGAAGTGCTTTCTTCTGAAGTTCCCTTATCCTCAGCCACATAACCTATCCCAGCTTTGTCTCCAGTAGCTTTTTCGGACTGAAGGATCTTATCAAGAGTATCTGTACCACAGTTCAGCATCCTAACAGACTTGGTCATTTGATCAAGGTGAGCTCTAATTAGCACCACTTCATTTTCCAGATCAGTCTTTTCATTCTCTAGCTGAGCAATCTGTTGCTTGTGGCACTTGTTTTCTTGACAAATCTCAGCACTTTTTAAACACAGCTCTTGATAAGTAGATGCTAACTCCTCATAAGTTACTTCTCCATCACTAGAATCATCATCAGAAACCACAGCTCCTGTTAAGGCTCTCACATGCTTTGCTGACTCACCTTCACTTTCACTATCAGAGTCAGACTAGGAAACTGTCATGCCCTTCTTCTGCTTTTTCAAGAAGGTGGGACATTCTTTCTTGACATGTCCATACCCTTCAAACTCAAAGCACTGAACTCCGTTATCTTGGGTAGTTTTCTCTTCATCCTTCTTGCTGGTGTCAGAAGTCATGTTCTTGACATTAGGCCTGGAGTTATTATTCATTCTCTTGAATACTTTGGTGAACTGTCTTCCCAACATCACTATGGCCTGAGATAGATCCTCCTGCGATTCAGAACTCTTTCCTTTTTCTTCTGCATCATTTGACACCAAGGCTATACTCTTTGGCTTCTTTTCTGGTTCTTCCTCATTCAACCCCAACTCAAAAGTTTGAAGAGATCCAATGAGCTCATCTACTCTCATCTTGCTGATGTCTTGTGATTCTTCAATGGCAGTAACCTTTATCTTGTACTTCTTAGGAAGGGATCTAAGGATCTTCCTTACAAGCTTTTCATCTGACATTTTCTCACCAAGAGCACTGGATGCATTAGCCAGCTCCAGAACATTCACGTGGAAGTCATGAATAGTCTCATCATCCTTCATCTTCAGGCTTTCAAATTTTGATGTTAAAATCTGAAGTCTTGACATCTTGACTCTATATGTTTCTTCATGTGTTGCCTACAAAATATCCCACGCTTCCTTAGCAACTTCACAGGTGTTGATTAACCTAGAGATATTCTTATCCACTCCATTGAAGATGGCATTTAGAGCTTTGGAATTTCCAAGTGCAAGCTCATCTTCCTCCTTGGTCCACTCTTCTTCAGGCTTAGGCTTAGAGGTGCCTTCTTTATCTTTACCGGCATCATCTTTCTCACACATGACAGATGCTTTCCATTCTTTAATAACAGTCTTCCAAGCCCTGCTGTCCAAGGATTTTAAGAAGGTGGTCATCCTTGGCTTCCAATAATCATAATTGGATCCATCCAAAATAGGGGGTCTGTTGATGAATCCTCAAACTTCTTTGTCCATCTTTACACCAGAAAGTAACTTCCCTAGATCTCACCCAGAGACAGACAGGATGCCTGCTCTGATACCAATTGAAATTCTGGTATCAGACGTGTGATGTTAAGGTGCGATGTCACAACAACACACTCTGCACAATGGACAACAATAAGAGTAAAATAACACCAAGAATTATTGACCCAGTTTGGTTACAACTAACCTACTCTGGGGGCTACCAAGCCAGGGATGGAATTCATTACTTGTAGATATAATTTACAGATTCAACAACCCGTTGACAATCTCCTAAACTTATACTCTACTAATGACTTCCTACCTAAGAAACCACTTAGGTATGAGAACACCACTCAATCCCTTACAAACTCTCAAAGAAACCACTTTGAGTAACCTTGATCTTACTTCACAGCTTCGATCAAGCAACCACTCTCTATTGCTTCACAGCTTCTAGAGAGGACAGAAACACAACACCTATTCAAACCCTAGAATAGTGTAAATACAAGCACGCTAAACAAACTCTAGACACTAAGCCTCCAGCTCCTGATCTTCTGAATGTTTTCTGTACCTTTTCCTTTGGTCTTGTGCGCTTTATATAGCTCCTTGAATTGGTCTTGGACTTGCTACAATATCTCCCAGATTTGTTATTTAAAACTGAATATTTAAAACAGATTTTCTCCTAAAATCTTTTTAAATCTTCAACCTTTTAAATCTCCTACAAATCTGCACCAGATCTCCTATGCAACAGCAAATATCTATCCCAAGATATTCGCATCCAATGAGACAGCTTGCTCTCCACAATTCCAGCTAATACGCAACCCTAACAACATCACAGCCTGCTGTTGTTAATTCTGCAGATCTGATGTTACAACATCACCTATGTGACATCAGACATCCAACTTCAACAATTAATTACTTAACACAGCCCAGTGTTAAGACTTCAATGTTGCAACATCAACACCTTGACATCAACATTGAACATACTTTGTTTTACCAAAATTCCAGCCAATCCAAGAACTAACAAGCTTCAATCAGAAGCCCTATGAACTACAGTCGGTACACCCTAGCTCTCATTGTTAGCCTCACAGTTAGCAACCAGGCAAAACAAATCATAGAAAGAAAAACATAACCAGTGCATATAACTGCACAATATTCATATTACATAACCAGCAAGTGCAAAGAAAAAAACTAAACTATTATCTAATGACAGCAGATGGAGGTTAGTCTTCATCCGAGCTGGTACCATCAGCATCTTCTTCACCTTCATCTGACTTGGAATCCTCAGTATCGCCATTCCCATTATCTTTCCCCTGTTCCAAGTGTTTGATCATCTGGTCAATCTTCATTTTCCTGACAGTTCTGGTTTTGATAACCATATCAAGATCCTTGCAGGTTGCCTTTAATTCTTCAATCAGCTCAGATTTTGTACTGACCTTCATAACCCCAGAACTTGATGTTGTAACAATGTCTGGAACATGACTCCCAGCAAACAGTTTGGGATGCAAAGATAAAGCCGACTCCCTCTTACATGCTACCTCTGTACTGGTTAAGATTCCAGGATGTTGATCTAAGATCATTCCACAGATAAGGGAAGGGAATGATATAGGCATTTTGATAGCATTGGTGGCACCATGCTTCACTACTTGATCAAATATATAGCTTCCATAGTTGAACTTGACCTTTTTCCCTACAGCATAGATGAACCTTCCTAGTCCCACAGTTATGGTGGTTTTGTGATTAGTAGGTACCCAGTTAGCAGCACCAATTATGTGCAAGATAGCATACTTGATACTGAGTTTGCTAGCTGTCAATTTATTTTTCAGTGGCCACACCTTAACTTGAGTGGCAGTGATTTCTCTACACACTTCATTATCAGTCACCTCCAGCTCACACCCCTCTTGTTCATCTCTTCCCAGATATTTATTGATGGTACTAAGAAAGAAGTCAATACACTGCCCCCTAACAAACACCTTCATGTAGTTCACACTTCTATTGTCAGAAATGTCTATGGGAATGTTGACAACAAATTCCTTAACAAGTCCACTATAGCACTTAGAGAATCTGGTCATAGTCTTCAGCAGTCCAACACCATGAATGAGGTCCATAATTTCTTTCATCTCCAAGACATCCTTTCCAAGCTCCCTTTCCAGAGCTAACCTCCTTTGGCACACAAACTTCCACAAGGGAGCACTGCTCGCATAATGAAAGGATATGTTGTCCACTGGCACTTCAGGGACCTTATCAGAAATTCTCTTTAAAATGGTCTTTCTGACTGGTGTGATGTCATGGACATCTTCCTCTACTTCATCCTCAGACTCAGATTCTTCTCTACTCTTTCTCTTTTTGGAGGGTGTAACAACCTTGCTCCAAGGTTTTGTGGGACCAACAACAGTTTTCTTCTTTCCTTCAGTAGACTTCTTAGGAGAGGATTCATGAGTCTTTCCTTTCCTTGTCTTTAGTCTCTTGGCAATACTTGGAACAACATTTCCAATGACTTCATTATCAGATAAGTCAACCACATTGATCACGCCCTCATTCTTTTCTTCTTCAGGAGTAGTTCTATCATTAATTTCCTCATGCACATCTTCTTGTCCCCCTCCTCTTTCAGAATCCTCAATGACAGACACAGCAAGTCTATGAAGATCAGACTCATCTCCTTGCATGTCTACCTTTTCTGCTGGCATCTGATTCAATGGTATAGAAATTCATTTCACAGGTATTCCTTTGTCCAGTATTTTGGTTGCTAGATTACCCATACTCTTGTCAACATCAAACTTTTCTACCACAGTTTGAGACGTGGATGACCTAGGTGTTGATTTATCACTAAATAGGATACTGGTAACCAACTTCTTTGTTTCAGTGTTTTTAAAAGTAGTTGCGGCTCTTTTAGAAGCAAGTTTAGACGGTCTAGGTTTACCTGACTCTGGTAGCATTACGGAGATGGGTTGTATATTCAGAGCTTCGTCTTCAGAGTACTCATCTGTAGAAACCCTAGCGTTATTCCGCGATGAACTTTTTGAATGAGAAGATGTCTGCTTTGACATGGTTCTTTTGAGGGAGTATAGATTGAGATGATTCTTCTTGTTGAAGGAGACGAACAGAAGAGAGATACGAGTTTTGATGAACTGTGATTTAGCTATAATAGGAAATGAGGGTCTGAGGTAAGGCGCCAGATTTTGTGTAATTTTTAAAGACCAATCAATGAGTTTCTCCCCCCAAATAAGCTTTCCTTTTATAATTTTGAAGGGATTCACTTTAAGAGTACTTAACTCTAACAGCTTGATGTCACAATCTAATGCTAAAACGTCAGTCTTAACATCAATAGATGGGATGACTTCTATAGGTATCCACAGATAACAATTATCTCTGGACCTGACTTCTTTCATGATCACTTCATCTTTTTTGTTTGTCACCAGACACTCATCCTTGGAATAGCTGACTTTGTAACCTTCATCACATAACTGACTTATGCTAATCAGATTAGCCTTTAAACCTTGGACAAGGATCACACTATCAAGGGTAAGACCATCAGGATTCTTCACTCTTCCACTTCCTTCTACTACTCCTTTTTCTCCATTGCCAAACACAACCTTATTTGTCTGGCAAGGATTAAACTCCACCAACTGCTCCTTTAATCCAGTCATGTGCATAGAACATCCACTGTCAAAGTACCAAGTATCCTTATCAACATGTCTATCTGAGGTGTGGGCTAATAGACATTTCACCTTCTCCTTAGGAACCCATTGTTTAGCAACTTTAGGTCTGACCTCCTTTGGTTTGCCTTGAGGAGCAGATTTTGGATAACCATGCAATTTAAAACAAGAGTACTGCATATGTCCAACCCTGCCACAATAAAAGCATCTTACTCTGTCATCTCTAAAGTGGTTAAATCTTTTGCCACTTTGATGATAATGCTATGGCTGCCACCCATAATATCTTCTTCTTCCATGGTTGGAATATCTTCTTCTGTACTGATGCTGTCTTCTAGGCTGTCTCCTATGGTGATGAGGCTTCCTTCTTCCATAGTGATGAGGCACAGTATTGTTGTATCCATATCCATAACCATACCAGTTTTCTTGAAGTTGAGACACCTGATGAGACATATTCTGTTTGAACCTTGCAGCTTGCATGCTCCTGTGATATTGGGGAGGCATATACTGACTAGCTCCTTGAGGCTGCATCTTCTCTGATGGGGATCATTCCTTTTCTCAACATTCTGAGGCTGAACAACCCTTTTAGGGGCAGGATCCTGTCTCTTTGTTTGAGACATTGGTTAGGACACTTCCTCCTTTACTCCTGAAGAACTTGCTTCAGCAAAAACCTTTTTCTCAGCCACAAATCCTATACCTGATTTATCTCCAACAACTTTCTCTGACTGAAGGATCTTATCAAGAGTATCTGTACCACAGCTCAGCATCCTAACAGACTTGGTCATATGATCAAGGTGAGCTTTAACCAGTACAACTTCATTTTCCAGATCAGCTTTTTCATTCTCAAGCTGAGCAATCTGTTGCTTGTGGCACTTGTTTTCTTGAAAAATCTCAGCACTTTTTAAACACAGCTCTTGATAAGTAGATGCTAACTCCTCATAAGTTATTTCTCCGTCACTAGAATCATCATCAGAACCAACAGCTCCTGTTAAAGCTCTAACATGCTTTGCTGACTCACCTTCACTTTCACTATCAGAGTCAGACCAGGAAACTGTCATGCCCTTCTTCTGCTTTTTCAAGAAGGTGGGACATTCTTTCTTGACATGTCCATACCCTTCACACTCAAAGCATTGAACTCCTTTATCTTGGGCTGTTTTCTCTTCATCCTTCTCTTTTGACTTGCTGGTGTCAGAAGATATGTTCTTGACATTAGGCCTGGAGTTATTATTCATTCTCTTGAATACTTTGTTGAACTGTCTTCCCAACATAACTATGGCCTGAGATAGATCCTCCTGGGATTCAAAACTCTTTCCTTTTTCTTCTTCATCATTTGACACCAAGGCTATGCTCTTTGGCTTCTTTTCTGGTTCTTCCTCATTCAACCCAAGCTCAAAAGTTTGAAGAGATCCAATGAGCTCATCAACTCTCATCTTGCTGATGTCTTGTGATTCTTCAATGGCAGTAACCTTCATCTTATACTTCTTAGGAAGGGACCTAAGGATCTTCCTTACAAGCTTTTCATCTGACATTTTCTCACCAAGAGCACTGGATGCATTAGCCAGCTCCAGAACATTCATGTGGAAGTCATGAATAGTCTCATCGTCCTTCATCTTTAGGCTTTCAAATTTTGATGTTAAAATCTGAAGTCTTGACATTTTAACTCTAGATGTACCTTCATGATTGGCCTTCAAAATATCCCACGCTTCCTTAGCAACCTCACAGGTATTGATTAACCTGAAAATATTCTTATCCACTCCATTGAAGATTGCATTTAGAGCTTTGGAATTTCCAAGGGTGAGCTCATCTTCCTCCTTGGTCCACTCTTTTTCAGGCTTTGGCTTAGAGATGCCTTCTTTATCCTTGCCAGCATCATCTTTTTCACACACAACAGGTGCTTTCCACTCTTTAATAATGGCCTTCCATGCCCTATTGTCCAAGGATTTTAAGAAGGTAGTCATCCTTGGCTTCCAAAAATCATAATTGGATCCATCCAAAATAGGGGGCCTGTTGACGAATCCTCCAACTTCTTTGTCCATCTTTACACCAGAAAGTAACTTCCCTAGATCTCACCTAGAGACAGACAGGATGCCTGCTCTGATACCAATTGAAATTCTGGTATCAGACGTGTGATGTTAAGGTGTGATGTCACAACAACACACTCTGCACAATGGACAGAATAAACAGCAAAATAACACCAAGAATTGTTCACCCAGTTCGGTCTAACTACCTACGTCTGGGGGCTACCAATCCAGGGATGAAATTCACTACTTGTAGAATTAATTTACAGACTCAACAACCCAGTTGACAAACTTCTAAACTTAATTCCTACTAATGACTTTCTACCTAAGAAACCACTTAGATATGAGAACACTACTCAATCCCTAAAACACTTCAAAGAACAACCTCTTTGAGCAACCTTGATCTTACTTCACAGCTTTGATCAAGTAATAACTCTCTTTTGCTTCACAGCTTTTAAGAGAGGACAGAATACGACTCATCAATTCACCCTAGAATTTTGGTTATACAACTCGTACAAAATACTCAAGACACTCAGCCTATGCTCTTGATCTTCTCTCTGTATTTCTGTACCTTTTCCTTTGGTCTTGTACGCTTTATATAGCTCCTTGAATTGGTCTTGGCTTGCTACAATATCTGACCAGATTTGTTATTTAAAACTGAATATTTAAAACAGATTTTCTCCTAAAATCTTTTTAAATCTTCAACCTTTTAAATCTCCTACAAATCTGCACCAGATCTCATATGCAACAGAAAATATCTATCCCAAGATATTCGCATCCAATGAGACAGCTTGCTCTCCACAATTCCAGCTAACACGCAACCCTAACAACAACACAACCTGTTGTTGTTAATTCTGCAGATCTAATGTCACAACATCACCTATGTGACATCAGACATCCAACTTCAGCAAATTAAATACTTAACACAACCTAGTGTTAAATCTCAATGTTGCAACATCAGAACCTTGACATCAACATTGAATATACTTTGTTTTACCAAAATTCCAGCCAATCCAAGAACTAACAAAACTGCTCATTAACTGTTTCCAAGACAGCTTGAGTTGGGCTTTAATGAAATGGTATATGGGACTTGAGAAGAACCGTATCCAAAGATGGAAGGACCTGGCTGATGCTTTCTTAAAGCAATATAAGTACAACTTGGGCATGGCACCTGACAGTCGTCAATTACAAAATATGTCTCAGAAAGAAAAAGAATCCTTTAAGGAGTATGCTCAACGCTGGAGAGAGCTAGCTGCTCAGGTGGAGCCACCATTGGCTGAAAAGGAATTGACTAGATTGTTCATGGACACTCTTCAGCCACTATTTTGGTAAAAGATGATAGGCAGTGTATCATCTGGTTTTGCTGACCTAGTCACTATTAGAGAAAGACTAGAAGAGGGTATCAAGAAAGGAAAGATTACCAACGCTGAAGCCTTTAGTGGTGCTAAAAAGTATGCTGGGAATTTTCAAAAGAAGAAGGATGGTGATACCCATGCTGTTTTAGTTGAAGGGAAACCTCGTCACAAGCAACAACAATATGTAGTTGCAGTTGCTCCTGTTGTCAATGCTCAACCAGTTCAAGCTCCTCGTCAGGCTGTTAGACAAAATTAGAATCGCAATAGGGTTAACTATGATCCTATCCCGATGTCCTACACTGAGCTATACCTATGCCTTGTTCAGAAAGGTCTAATTACAACAAGGGCTCCACCTCCTCCTTCAAATCCTCTCCAAGCCGGCTATATGACTGATCTTCACTGTGAGTTCCATCAAGGTGGGGCAGGCCATAACTTAGAAGGTTGCTATGCATTGAAAGGTAGAGTAAAAGAATTGGTGAAAGCAAAGATTCTGAATTTTCTTGATGATAATCCCAATGTTGTTAACAATCCTTTGCCAGAGCATGCCAAGTGAAGTTTGAGTCAGTTTAGATGGATCATCTCCTAAAGCCAGTGTTTCCGACAGGACAGCTAATCCTTGTTGCTGATTAGTCACTAGGCCTTGTTTCTTTCTATTTGCATTTTTGTTTGATTGTATTGACTCTTTGCTTTCGAATTTTATTTGTACTTTCATGGCAATTTCAATGAAATGAGCATTGCAATGTTTTGATTCAATTCATTTATATCCAATGTGTGCACCTTTATGCTTTCGTTTTCACAAAACAAAAATATATCTCCTGTTCACTTTCTTTATCAAGTTTTTGTTTATGCAAAGATTGAAGGGAGGATGATGAAAATGAAATACCTAAAATTGCTAAACTGTATGTTTTCAATTTAAAACTTGGCTGATGATGTACATGCATTGTTTCAAATCCCAAATACTGGAGAAATAAGGAAGTTAATCCCTTGTCAACCCTTTTGAGCCTAGAAGTTGGAGTTTCTTTCTGTACAAAAAAACCCGCAATTTTAACCTGGGGATGGGTAGTTCTCAGTTAATTTAACTGTGTATTTAAACACAAGAGAATCATTGCAATCAAAAGCTTTCCTTTGCACACAACAAAGAAGTGTCGAAGATGTATTTCAAGTCAAAAGCCAATGATGGTTCACCGTAATCATTAAGCCAGGCAGTCACTACCTTTAAAAAAAAGAGATAAAAAAATCAAATGAAATGCTCGCTAAGTCAAAACCTATGAAGGAGACTTAGGCAAAAATTGGAGCATCCCGCTGACTGTAAACTCAAATGACACAGTTCAGGAAAAAGTTAGGGATAACCAAAAGAAAAATCAAGAGGTTACCAAAATCCTCAAAGAGAAAACGAGTTGACTGAGGTCCTCACCAAAAACAACAAAATGTTGTAAGAAAGAGTGACTGCCATCTCAAAAATCCCTTGGCTCTTGAGCCATCATCATAACAGTGTTGCAATTCTAAAATCACTTGGAACCTGAATGCATAGTTGGAATTAACTGAGCATAGGAATGAAGATCATCACGAAGAATGGGTTGGGTACAAATAAACTTTGAGCCTATATCCTTTGTTTCGAAAACCGTGAACCATACCACGTTACAACCCTCAAAAGACCTAATTGAAGCCAGGTTTCTTTTGAAACCATACTACAACAAGGTTGCGTAAATTGAATCCTAAGTTTGTTGCCAATCATTTACTTTAATGTCATACCTTTGCTTTCTCTTTCATTTTGAATGTCTATACCGCCGTGTTCTTACAAGTGATTCATTTGCTTTACAAAAATGATTTTTGATTTCAAAAATTGCACGAGCTTTGCATTAAAATTACCATGACTGAATGATTTTATTTACAGATAAACTTTCCTCATCAAGAATTTTCAAACAGTTGAGAAACTTGGTCAGTGATCCTATTAGGGGCACATTACTTCCAGAGCCTATTTTGTTGCTCAGTACAAGTTATTCTCAGAATTGGTTAACCAGAAGATCCCTTTCAAGACCCATACTGAGTTTAGCCCTCTCAACAGTCATTTCAAGAACTAAAGCCATGATCAGTTCATCCCTAACAATAGTCAAGCTGAAGCCATGATCAGTTTGTTCTCAGCATTTATTTCAAGAATTGAAGCCATGATCAGTTCATTTTTCCCCTGCAGCAGACAAAGTTTTCAATCTTCATATCTCTGGATAGAAGAAACTTAAATAGGGGTAGCTGTAAGACCCTAATTTTTGACCCCTAAGATTCCACATATCATTCACATCTCATTTTGCATTTTTACCACAAACAAGATCATGCTTTGGTTCCTTTATCCCTTTCTTCTTTGGGTTTATGCCTTGCAGGAATCACTGAGCATTTGTGTCTTTCTTACTTGCCTTTATTTGCTTATGTTTACTAACCTTTAATCAAAATCCAAAAATATGTTTGTTTTTGTCTTCACTAACTTTTTCAGGAAGGAAATCAAGGATATCAAATAGTCCCTCAGCTTGAATGAATTTCATCTGATAAATTCAAAGTTGATCTGCAAATAATTTAAAAATTCACCTGATTAAGAGTTCTCAAGTTTTTTATTGATTATTATTCAAGAGACTCCAAGGTTCATGTGTTTATTTCCATGCCTTCTTTAACAAGCAAAAGAATCGAGCCGAACCACAACAGTGCACTCAAAAAGGGCATTTTTTCAAAATTTACACTGAGTAACCGGTAATCTCAATCAGAGTAACCGGTTACCCTCGTGAAAATTTGAAAAAATGGCAGCAAATTCAAATTCTGTAATTGGCACCAATTTTCACCAATTTTGATCACATGTTGAATATTCTATACCATCTCATTTTAATTCCCCTACATCATCACAATTAATTCCCACCATGTATCTCCACTAGTCACCACTCTTTTGCTAATTTCCCTCCAAATTCAAATTCCAAGCTTAATTCTCATTTCCAAACCAAACTCCAATCCACCAAAATTCCCAAGCCTAAACTCTATAAATAGAGGCCTCATTTCATTCATTTCACAAGATTTTGATAGCCAAATTCACATTGTTAAAAATTCTCTTGAAGCTTTTGATAGCCAATAAACCTCTTGCAAATTCTCTCCTCAACCACCAAAATTCACCAAAACTCACTTTTCTTCTTTTGAAAGTTAACAAGTTTTCACATTGAATCTTGTTCAACTTTGAGCTAAACCTTCTTCCATTCACTTTTTCATCATCAATTTCAGTAGATCAAGACTTTGGAGTTTGGATCTTGGAGCAATTTGAAGGAATTTTCAAATTTGGAGTGGTAATCTCATTTTGCACCATTGTTGTTCTTGATTCATCTTCCACAATGTAGATCTTTGGTGATCCTTGTTACTTGATCCATTGGACCTTGTAATTGTGTTTAATTTCTGGTTTTTACTGTTGTTTTACTAAGAATTTCGTGCAATTTTGATTCCATGATCACAAGGTGCTTGAAGAAAGTTTTAAAAGAGGATCATGCTGAATTTCGCTGTTTTCTCTGCATTCTGGCCTAGAGTAATCGGTTACCCTATTTTGAGTAACCGGTTACCCTGTGTATTTTTCACTTGGTTGCTGCGTTTTTGAACTAAGTAACCGGTTACACTATATAGAGTAACCGGTTACTCTAAGTCAGAATGCAATTCTTGGCTTGTTTTTGGGACTGTTTTGGTTCCTTTTCCATTTTCATCCCTTGCCCTTTGTTCTTAGTCTTAGATCACATAATTTTGTGGTTTAATTTGGCTTTCTCTTCATCTATTTCTCTTTTCTTTTGATCGATGAAAGTCTTATGGATCTTAGAATCTCTTTGTTGAATTCTTGATCAAGACTAGATCACTATCTATTTTCTTTTCGTGCGGTATTGGTTTTGGATGACGATCTACATATCATTCATCTAGCATGCATTAGCACAAAAATCACTATTGACCGGCCTCGAGTAGGGTGACTTCTTTATAAGTCACTTGACAATTGCTTAACATAGCGCTACATTTGTCCCTCTTCGAATCGGAACTTGATCTTTCGTGGCCCAAACCTTTTGGTTGTGTAACCCCAATGATGGTTAATCTTTTGTATTAGGTTCAAAAATCATTGAATCTTGTTGTTGTAGAGGCTTTGATTCTATAAATCTTCTAACAAGTCTTCATTAACCTTGACCTAAGTACTTTGTTTAATCATTATAGTTCAAGACGCGAGACAGAATTATCGGTGTTACCTTTTGAAGGCTTTTGGCACTAGGGCCTTGGTGCTACTAATCACTAACTTACTATGAATATTATTGTACTAATCTTGTTTATGTTTCTTTCTCGCTCCCTATCTCTCTTTTACTTTTATGCTCCATTATTATCATCTCATATCATGTTTATGCTTCGGCAATTTTTCCTTTGTCCGTTGGACACATGTTTATGCTTGTGCCTTTTCTCTTTGTCCACTTGGACCAAAAACATTAATAAATGCCAAAACCTCTAAAAAAACTTGTGCTTCTAATCTTGGACTATGGTTACTATCCTTTGCATCGGACATGGAGTTTTGCACCTAGACCTTGGACATCCAATGCTATTCTTGGAACCTTGGACTTAGAACTAGGACTTTTCTCCCTTTGCTTTGGAATTATGGTTTGAAGACTATGGAGCTCACTTGTGTGGTTAGACTATTCTTATCCTTAACTTTTACTTTATGCTTTAGGATAGTCACTTCTTCTCTTCCCCATTCTTCAATTTTTAAAACTTTCTCCCTTTTTCAAAACCTTCTTGTTTTCAAACTATCACCTCTTTCATAATCAAACCATGACTTTGTCAAGTGATTTTACTCTTTCCTTTTCATTTCTTAACAAATGCTAAACTATATAAGCATATTGACACTTTTTTCAAAAGACTTAAAAACCATCAAACCCATTCAAACTCTTTTTGTGCCTTATGCATTTTTCCTTTAAAACTTTTTCATAAGTTTAGACATGATTCATCTCTTTAAGCGGAACTATTCGCTTGGAAATGACGACTTGTCTTTACATTTAAAATCAACCAAAACAAACAAATTTCATTCTTTGTACCACGAACTACGGGGTTTTGATCCTATTTGCACTTTGTGGGTACTGATGTTGAGTACAATCAAATGTAAGTATTGTGTTTTATCGTATCCACAGGGATTGGAGAGATACCAAAATCGTTCAATGAGTTCTATGATTCTAAGCAGAAGTTTCAAGATATTTGGTTTGTAAGTAACAAAAAGTAAAATCGTGCAAGAATTAAAGATAGTTTTCAGAGGAATAGACTTGTTGGGAATTGGTTTTCATTCACCGATTCAATATGTATACCACAAATCAGTTATACACAATTTAAGCATGTTTCAATATTATCACGTATCGCTCACAAACAAAGTTCATGTCTAAACTTTGATGAGATTTCCACCTTATAGTTTAATCGACGATTTCTCAGCCTATTAAACAATACGGTAGCATTAAGATTCGATACTTACGGTGAATATTAAACCTAAATCTATGTCCAGCATTTAGAGTTTAATAGATGTTATCTTTGATCGAGAGTTGAATCATATTTGTCAATATCGATTCAATCCATGAAGTAAACGATAAAATGAAGATAACATCAATATTGATTCATAAATAAAATGCGTATAACGCCATGATTAATGAAAATACACACTGTTTCGGTGAACTACAACCAATCCCAACAAGGGAGAGATTTAGCTACTCATGGCAGCTTGAAGCACAATGGAAAAATGGAGTTGAACCAACATTAACGGCGATTTCCTGACTCTTGATGTGAATCCAGCTCCTTCTCCTTACAACCTCTTCTATTTCTCCTTTCCTAAACTATTACAAAGTATTCTCTATGATAGAGTACAAGATTTTAAACTCAATCCATTTTGAACTGAGTTTGATCTCCTTTTATAGCAGTTCTGGCCGCCTGACTTCGCATAGCGAAAGTATGTTCGCTATGCGAACTTGCCTTTCTTCTCCATTAAGTCTCTGAGCTGTCAAACCACCTATGGTGAAGCCGCCTTACTTCGCTATGTGAAAGATAGTTCACGTCGCGAACTCTGTCGCTTTCTGTCGCGTCAAGCAAAGTCTTGACTAATTTGATTCTGTTTCATTTCGCTTCCTATCGCTTTCTATCGCTTTCGGTCGCTTCCTATCGCATCGTGAACTTTAAGCGAAGTCTGCTAGATTTGATTCTGTTTTTCTTTGCCTGGCTCGCCTTCTGTCGCTTTCCTTCGCATAGCGAAACTTCACGTAGCGAAGTTTTTGGTCACGATGCGAAAGTTGCAGGGCACAACTTTTCCTTGTTCTTTCTTTGATGCATTCTTTAGCCTTTTCCTGCACAAATGTAAACCAAACCAAGAAGACTTTGCACCATATTACTTTCATTCATTAGTTGAGGTGTTTATGTTAGAATCTTGTCATTCAAGTAAGATAAATGCCCCATTTTATGTGCTATTTTATCATGAATAAAACACTTATCAGGTACGTAGGCATGAGACGACAAGTCTCTCCAAACACAAAAATATTAATAACATATTTCTCTTCTCACCTCCGCAATTTGGAGGCTTATGCTGATTCTAAAGCCGATGTTGATTGTTTGGATTTCGAGCCTGATGATTGTGACATTGATGATGATGCAGAACCTGAGTTGGCTGATTCAGCGGACCTTGCCACAGTTGCTGGTATTGAGGACCGAGAAGTATTGGTTGTTGGCATTGAACAACCGTTCCATATGAATGTTGATAATAGGGCACGGGAGACAAAGTTTGTGGGGCCTGGTGAGTTTTCAAGGTTGAATCAGTTTCATCCTCTTCTTCCTCTTGGGAATCACTAAGAGATTCACTCTCAATATCCTGCATACTCAAGACACCTTAGAGTCTTCCTCTTTTGAGGCCGCTCTCGATGCGTTCTCCAACTTTCACAAGGTCTGAGAAGCATGTTGATAAACATTTTTTACTAACAAACAAAAATTTTCTACCCAGAACTATGTGTGCCTTAATTTCTCTTTTGAGATACATAGGAGCAGGATTGTGAAATCTTGTCAGGCCCCCTAATAATAAAAAACCTTTTTAGGTCTTTTCTCTTTAATAAAAATCCAAAAACATTTCTCATCTCTCTCTTTTTCTATCCCAAATATATAAAAGATTAGAAATTAACATAAGCTAACATTCTTTCGACCCTAACTAAATGGTTTCTGTTGAGTACAACAGACGTGAGGGGTTCTAATGCCTTCCTCCGCATAACCGACTCCCGAACCATGATTTGGTTGTGATGACCATGTTTTATCCTTTCTTTGAGAGGTTTTATCAATATTTTCCCTTTATCTCTTTGAGAATAAATAAAGTTCAGTGGCGACTCTATTCAGTCCATCTGGCGAGTGTGCAATTGCGCTTCACCAGGTTGTGCACTCATTTTTCAAGGTGCAACCTGATTCAAGCATATCTTGTCCCAAGTTAAACGTCAATTCTAAGGTCTAGTACGTCTCCCAAACAAAGGAGGTGCAAGTCTCCCGAGAAGGTCGAAACAACATTCAAGACTATGCAAGGACTATTGGACGCTAGCTTCATCTGTGAAATAAGATATACCAAATGGCTTTCTAACAACGTATTAGTAAAAAAAAACTTCAAGGAAGTGGAGGATGTGCGCCGACTACACGAGTATCAACCAGACATGCCCTAAAGATTCCTACCCCCTGCCGAACATAAACAAGTTAGTGGATAATTTAGCAAGGTATAAAATTTTGTCATTCTTGGATACATATTCTGGATTGAAAAAAATTATCCATGTACGAGCCAAATTGAGGAAAAACAGCCTTCATGACCAAACTATCAAAATACTAGTACAACGTGATGCTTTTCGAATCGAAAAATGTAAGAGTGACATACCAGAGGATGAAGAATAAGATCTTAAGGGTGACACTAGAAGTTTACATGGATCATATGATTGTGAAGCATAACAACAAATATCTACCTAACCAACATCTTAACTGAGTATTCTAGAGAGTTCGACAGTACAACATGAGGCTCAACTCGGAAAAGTGCACCTTCAGGGTTAGAGTCGGTAAATTTTTAGGGTTATACCTAATAGAAAAAGGGATAGGGGCAAACCCTAACTAGTTTGTAGCGATCATCAAGATGAATGTACCATCCACCAAGAAGGAGATGATGAAGCTCAACATAATACTAACAAACCTTAACCGATTCATCTCAAAATCAACCTAACACGCCCTACAGTTTTACAAGTTATTGAGAAAGGAGGCACAATTTTAGTAGACCCTAAAATGCAAACAGGCTTCTCATCCCTAAATGTTTTTACACAACCGTCCATATAGGAAGTTCTATACCATTATCTCGCTATATTCGAAGAGGTCGTCAGCGCCGTCCTGGTCAGAGAGCCATATTCCCATCAAATTCTGGCGTATTTCATATCCAAATATTTGGTCGGACCAAAGGCATGCTACCAGAAGATCAGGAAGGAAGCTCTAGCATTAGTGACTGTGTATAGGAAGCTCCGTAGGTATTTTCTGGCACATTCTATAGTTGTTCGAACTGACATACCCTTGAAACATGTACTTCACCATCCATAACTTGTGGGGCGGGTGACTAAATGGTCAATTGAAATGTTTGAGTTTGACATCTCTTTCGAGTCAAGGAAATCCTTGAAATCGCGATTATTTGCACATTTCGTATCCGAAATGACTCCTTGATCGCCAGATTCAGCCCACACTTAGAGTGTGTTTACGAATGCTTCATCCAACAGCAGGGGAAGTGGAGCTGATCTGATTCTAGAAAACGAAGCTGGCTTGATGGTCGAAGTCTCTATAAGCTTCGAATTTCCTTCCACGAATAGCCAAGCCGAGTATAAAGTAGTTATCGAGGGCTTACCCTAACGACAAAGATAGGAGTATAAAATATTAAATTGTGGATAAATTTCCAACTTGTAGTCTCCCAAGTCAGAGGGGAAGCCTAAACTATAGAGTCATTGTTGCAATGGTACGTCGCGTTGGCTAGGGAAAAACTGGCAAAATTCAAAACGTTTGAGGTCACACACGTCCGAAGAAAACAAAACACTTTAGTCGGTGTCCACTCTAAGCTCGCGAGTACAGGGGACTCGTGATCAACCTCTATTTCAGCCAAGAGACTTTAAAAATTAGAGTATTGGAGTCTTTAAAGTTATGATGATGAACATAAGTGACGCCACCCAATCCTCTTGGATATTACTCATCATGGCATATATAAAATACGGGGTACTTCCGCCTAATTCGACTGAGAAAATTTTAAGTTAGGATTCTCGTCTTAGACGGACCGACGTAAGAGGGAAGAATGTCAGATATGGGAAGTTCATAGCTTATTGAGAAATATCACATAGAGTCCAACACTTCTTATTGGGAAGGATCATATAGAGTCCAAGACAACACTAGGAAATGAGCATACAACTTAGAGACTCTAATGAGAGAATTAATTCAAAGAACCTGGTGTCATAGCCTGTGAAAAACAATCGGCAAAAAACAGGAACATAAGAGTCGCCACCGAACGTTATTTATCTCGACTCAGGGAAAGGAAACGATCGAAGAAAACTTGAATGATGGGAAAAGACATGGTCATCGCAACTATAGTCTGGATTCGGGAGTCAGTTACGCGAGGGGAAGGTATTAGCACCCCCACGCGTCCATCGTACTCGATGGGATCAACGCTTGTTGTCTAATCAAAGGGTGAGTTATCCTAAAGTCTACAGCTAAACAAAAATGGGGGAGGGGGAAACAAGGACGGACTCGCAAGGATTATCGCAATCCAATGCCTACGTATCTTCGTGGATGAACGAAGAATCAGAGTCAACGTAGTTCGACAGACTACGCACTAAAGGGGGGAGGTTGCTCATTGAGATATCGCATCTCGTGCCTACATATCCTCAATTGGACGGGAAAGAGGAACCAGAGCAAACGTAGTTCGACGGACGAGTCGAAAAAGAGGGAAGGGTGCTTGCCAAGATATCGCATCTCGTGCCTACATATCCTCAATCGGACGAGAGAGAGGAAATCAGAGCAGTCGTAGTTCGACTTAACAAGGTCTTTATGTTTTTCATGAGCGACTTTAAGTTCGCGTCCGGCAGTTAGGGTCGATACCTGTTTGCGATAAAACGGAAAATAACGTGCGATTTTCTGAAAATGATTTGAAACTTAACAATCCCGAAGGATGAAAAAGATTTGAATTTGTTTTTGGGTTTTTTAGACAGAAGTGAATTTGAGTTAGTTCATAACCTACATTGCACCAAAGTCTACTACGCGGGAACGAATGCGTCGCATGGTCGCCCCCAATGGGACGTACTCTAAACACTCTAGAAGAGGAGGGGAGACCCCTCGTTCTTCATTTCCTACACTTAAGGCTCGAGCGCAATATACGTTACCTTTATTAAGTGTCTTAGAATTGTTATGAGATGAGAAGAGAAGACTCAAGGGAAAAGAAAACACTACGGGAATCTATCCTAATGTTATCATGCAAAGATGGACCTAAGGTTGAGGTAAGAGGGGAACATCTACCTAAGTTAGCATGCATGGTTTGAATCCTAATGTCTATCCTACTCCTAACTAAATCAAAGATTAAGTTGGACTAGGAACCCTAAGGGAGCATACAAAAGTGAATCCAAGACTTGAACAAGTCTTAAGATCCAAGGGGAAAGAAAAGATTGAAAGAGATGAAGAAGAAAGAGAGATATGAGATGAGAAACCAAAGAGGGAAGCAAGTACATCATGCATATCACATCCAAATCATGTCATTAATCATGCTTTAAAACATCAAACAATGAATTTCAAGCAAACAAGTGGTAGCAAACAAGAAAGGGTGCAAGCAAACTTGCATAAGAAACATAATTGAACACCATTAAACCTCACACAAAGATGAAATGAGCAAAGTAAGATGAAAATGAATCCAAGTCCGAACTTAAGTCATCTAATGGTCAATCAAATCAAACATTAGAAAATGATCTCAAGGGTATCAAGTATGCATCTCATCAACACTCAAACAATTAGCAACAATTAACTCATGCACATCATAACTTCAAGTGATCAAACAATGTGATATCAAGGCATGAAAGGAAATGGGCAGCAAGGTGAACAAGTATATCAATTCAAACATCAACTTATGAATAGAAAGAAGAAGCAACAAGAATCACTTTCAAAGCATGCACCACAACCATGCAAACATCCACTTATGACATCCATGCAAGAAGCATATGATAAAGTGAAGCAAGAAGCAAGAAATGATCACACAATGGACCCAAGATCAAGAGGATCAGAACCTTAAACAAGTAAATCAAAGCAAACCAAAGTCCTCAAGCAATGGTTAGATCATACAAGAAAACATCTCACAAGATTAGGTCAAGAACACCAAAGGATCAAAGTCAAAACATTGTTAACTTAGAAAATCAAGAACAAATAGGAAAATGGTCAAATGAGGATGATTCCAAAGCCACAAACAAGCTAGGACAGTCCATGATCACACCAAACAATCATCTCAAACATCATTCAAACAAAAGTAGTCAAAAGCACCCAAACTAGGTCAAGTGTCCAAACATGCTTCAACCAAAATTAGACCACAAATAATCATCAACCAAAAATAGAAACATGCTTCATAAAAATCAAAATAAATCTCCAAATTCAAGTTAAAACAATCAAGAATAAGTGTACAAAAGGTCTCATTAAGAATTGTAACATATCAACATCAGTTGGATCAAAACATCACACATATGAGGCTAATCGAGCATGCATAGAAGACCAAATAAAATCAATCAAGAATTAACCAACCATTCATCATTTCAGCACCAAATCAACCCTCAAACATTCACCAAATATGTATTAAAGCATGGTAAGAAAATTGGATCATGAAAGCAATCAAAAGCATCAAAGGACAAAACCCTAATTCAAGGGTAAGCATGTAAAAGCAACTTCCAAATTAATTCAAGATAAAATAGAAAAATAAATGAAGAAATAAAATATAAAAAAAATGAAAATTAACCTAAGATGTTAAACAATCAGAAACATATTTTTTTGTATTTTTAATATGGATTAAACAATTAAAAAGAAAATGAAAATGAAAATAAAAGAATATAAAATGAAAAGAATAAAGGAAGCCAAGGGGGGTATGTTCAGCAAAGCTGATCATAAGAGGAACCAGGTTATGCGCGTATTGGGCCTCAATTCAAGGGGTACGAAGATCAAAACCAAGCCCAGACCAATAAAACTCACACCATATTTTTTTAAAATTAATAATAGTAAAAAGAAATAAAAAAAGAAAAATGAAGCGTAACGTGAAATCATGTGAACATAGTATCAACCGGTGCACTCACTTAAGTCACATAAGACAAAAAACAGACCCAGTGAATCAGGACGCACCATGCAATCATCTTCCTCATGCATCCATTCACAAAAACCTGCATGCATCTTGATCTTACAAGTTTCCAAGCAGTAGAGCAACTCATCTTGCTCACAACATTTCTCAATCAAATCTCAACTAAATCAAACAAAATAAAATTCTAAACTGAAGTACGAAGAACAATGATTAACATAATGTCATCAGTTTCTGAAAACACACAAACAAACACAGAGAAAAATGGATCCAAAGTCACGGGTTCCAAATGATTTCAAACATCCAACAAAACCAACGAACTCGGATTCAAACAAATCAAACAATGCCATCATTTCAGGCAGCTTCAAATGCAATGTATGACCAAGATTTTAAGACCTAAATCATTCTGATCTAAACATGAGAGATGGAGGTTTAAGGATTCTTACCAAGTGGAGAATGGTCCACTGCCTTCTTCAACTTCCAGTATGAGAGAAACCCAAGATTCTTGATCCTTACTCTTCCAAATGCACGAAATAAACCAGGATTTGAAGCTTCCTTGTGAGAAATATATGGATCCATTGGAGAGTTTGTGAGAAGAAAAGGAAAAGTTCAGATCTGAGAAGGAGAGAGAGTGAGGCAGGTTTGGAGTGTTGTAGTTTATATATGAGAGAGTTTTAGGGTAAGGAAAAGGTTTGACAACAGAGCAGAGGAATGGAACTTGGTTGTTGTGGTTTGGAGAGGAAAAAATGAGGAATGACACATGTGTGAGGTAGGTTCGGGTAAGCTCTTGGCAAGGATGGTTTTTGCTTCGGTTTAGAGGTTTGAGTCAGGTGAGAAACTTGTGATGTAAGCTAGACCAAAAGGACGTGTTGAGCAAATTTGCTTTTCATGTACAATTCTCATTTTTGGTATGTATTTTGAAATTAGTCATGTGCATAGCATGTGTGCTTAGCCATTTTTAGCAAAAATCAAAAGTGGGACCAAGAGAAAATCACATGATAATGTGCACATCAGTTTTGGCACGATTCTACAAGATCTTAGACATAAACTTGAAAAGCTCTACAACCTCCATGGAAGCCACTTTGACAAGCTATTACTTGGTGTTCAAAGATCCATATCTCACAAAATTGGTACCAAATGAAAGTATGGAATGTGAGGAGCAAACTTGGTGTTGAAAGGAAGATGAATTGAGCTCTTAATCAAGGTGAAAAATATCCATGAATAGGTGTCCACAAATCTGCCAAAAGGACTTAGAAAAAAACTAAGTCTTGAAGAAACATAAATTGAAAATGTCCAACTTTAGAACACCATAATTCATTCAAAAATGGCTCAAATGACATGGTTCTTGTGCTCATTTTGAAGGGAATGCTTCATACTACAACTTTCATGTGAAAAAGATTTTCAAATGAGGCCTTGAACATGGTGAAAAGTGACCTAGAAAGTGATTAAAAACTTACTAAAAATAGTAAGTTTCTAAAACCCTAAATTTCCATTTTTGGTAACTTTTTCACACTCTTGATTTTTCATGAATCCTTGAACATTTCTTCATCAAATCTCTTCCATGGATCATATTTGACTTGAAAATCATGATGTTGACCTCCAAAAGTCAGGAGTTGACTTTTTCACTACACAGTTGACTTTATCCCCAATTCTCCTGATTTTCAATCCTTTGATCAATTGAAATCCTTCTGAACCAAATTGATGGACAATTTTCCATCCCTAGACACTTAGGGACATGAGGAATACCAAGGAATCAGGTCTTGCCTAAAAAATCATAAATAAACTGATTTTAGGGCAAACCCTAATTTTGGTGCCTATGGTTTAAGAGAAATCGACCAATGCTCAAAATCCATATTCCTCTGAATATGATGTGCATCTTCTTAAATAATGATGAGATATGCCACTTGATGATGATAAAACCTCAAAGATCTTGCCCATTGGAGTATTAAACTCAAAAATCCAAGAAACCCTAGTTTGAGAAATCAGGCTAGGAGGATGTGATTCACTTGAAATCCCTTGCCAAACTTGATCATATGAAGAGGTGGTGGACACACTAGGATGCCCTGAGGTTTAAGGATCCCTTGTGGGTTGAGTATTGATGGCATCAAGAACCTTTCTCTCCTTTGGTACCTTGGACAGTACGCATGATCTTTTGCTTGAACCTTTGGATAATATCTTCTTCTCTTAAATTAAACTAGATACCTTGATCCCATTCTAAAAAATAATGATATGCACAAATGAAAATGCAAGAATGAAATGAAACATAAGCCAGTTAGTGTTAGAAACATTAGGGCAAATTTTGAGGTGTTACAGCTGCCCCTATTCAAACTTCTTGGATCCGAGGGTATGGAAGCAAAGGCTTCCAGGACGGTCGGGTTACACGGAGATTGAATACCAAAATAACCGCACAAATTTGCATCCTGTAAAAGGAGAGACGACTCTGCTGGGGAACAAATAATAAAAGATGTAAGATCATGACACAGACGAGTATCAAAAATCAATACGGACGAAGTATTGACATGGATTGAAACAAACACAGACGAGCATTGACTGCGTTAGGCATAAACACAGAAGAGTGTACATAAAGGTTCACACACGGACGGGTGCTGAAAGGACACGGACGGGTGTCAAAGGTCAATACGGACGGGTATTGGCTAAAATGTTCAAACACGGACGGGTGATGAAACAACACGAACGGGTGTCTCAAAGGTTCAAACACGGACGGGTGCTGAAAGAACACGGACGGGTGTCTCAAAGGTTCAAACACTGACGGGGTGCTGAAAGAACACTGACGGGTGTCTAAAAGGTTCAAACACGGACGGGTGCTGAAAGAACACGGACGGGTGTCTCAAAGGTTCAAATACGGACGGGTGCTGAAAGAATATGGACGGGTGTCTCAAAGGTTCAAACACGGAATGGGTGTTGAAAGAACACGGACGGGTGTCTCAAAGGTTCAAAACACAGACGGGTGCTGAAAGAACACGGATGGGTGTCTCAAAGGTTCAAACACGGACGGGTGCTGAAAGAACACGGACGGGTGTCCAAAAGGTTCAAACACGGACGGGTGCTGAAAGAACACGAAGGGGTGTCTGAAAGGTCAATACAGACGGGTATTGAAATAAAAAGTTCAAACACGGACGGGTGCTGAAAGAACACAGACGAGTGTCTACGGTCAATACGGACGGTTATTGAAATAAAAGTTCAAATACGGACGGGTGCTGAAAGAACACGGACGGGTGTCAAGGGCAATACGGACGGGTATTGAAAAAGTTCAAACACGGACGAGTACTGAAACGACACGGACGAGTGTCAAAGGTCAATACGGACGGGTATTGAAAAAAGTTCAAACACGGACACGTGCTGAAAGGACACGGACGGGTGTCAAAGGTTAATACGGACGGGTATTGAAAAATTTCAAACACTGACGGGTGCTAAAAGGACACGGACGGGTGTCAAAGGTCAATAAGGACGGGTATTGAAAAAAAGGTTCGAACACGGACGGGTGCTGAAAGAACACAGACGGGTGTCTAAAGTCAATACGGACGGGTATTGAAATAAAAGGTTCAAACACAGACGGGTGCTGAAAGGACACGGACGGGTGTCAAAGGTCAATACGGACGGGTATTGGCTAAAAAGTTCAAAGACGGACGGGTTCTGAAAGAACACGGACGGGTGTCTAAGGTCAATACGGACGAGTATTGAAAAAGTTCAAACACGGATAGGTGCTGAAAGGACACAAAACGGGTGTCTAAGGTCAATACGGACGGGTATTGAAAAAAGTTCAAACACAGACGGGTGCTGAAAGGACACAGACGGGTGTCTAAGGTCAATACGGACGGGTATTAAAAATGTTCAAACACGGACGGGTGCTGAAAGGACACTGATGGGTGTCTAAGGTCAATACGGACGGGTATTGGCTAAAAATTCAAACACGGACGAGTACTGAAAGGACACGGATGGGTGTCAAAGATCAATACAGACGGGTATTGAAAAGGTTAAAACACGGACGGGTGCTGAAAGGACACAGACGGGTGTCAAAGGTCAATACAGACGGGTATTGAATAAAAGTTCAAACAACAGCTTTACTGGGGACTGAAATGCTAAACTAAACACGGACGTGTGTTAAAGGAACACGAACGAGTGTCTAGAATCAATACAGACGAAGTATTGAGGAAATGAAAAAGGACACAGATGAGTGTAAAAAAAACACAGATGAGTGTTTAAAATCAATACGGACGAAGTATTGAGGCAATGGAAAAGAACACGGGACGAGTGTCGAAAGAACATGGATGAGTGTTTAACACTAACAACTTTGAGGGGATAAACCAAAAGACCACCTGGACGGAGGGGTGAAAAGAAATCACGGACTGACGATCCTGACAAACAACTTTGCAGGGGTATACCAAATAGTCTCTCCAAATGACCAAATCCACGACTTGGGGTATAAAGTTGGACAATATCTCCTGAACTACGACGTTTCCTATCGGGGAAACACCTGGCAAATGAGAACTTAAACTGGCCTATGCTTCGAATGCATATGTTTGAATTTTTCTATGGCGTAATGCTCCATACGAAATGGAAATGCTACGCTCTTGGGAGGATGCCATGCAAACGATGCTTATGCAATGCAAAAGAAGCGCTCCAGCAAAATAAATGCTAAAGACGAAGGCAACTCCACCGGGGATGACAAACTAAATTGCCCTCAAGGTCACAGACCCTGCTGAGGAAAACCACACTGAAGAACTTTCCTGATCACAACCTCTGCTGAAATATGAAACCCAAAACCTGATAGTGAAAGGCGCCAATAACCAATTGGACTTAGAACTTGCTGGGGATGTCAACCACTGTTGAACAAACCGTTACGAGGATTACCACCAAACTCTGCTTGGGGATATCACTGAACTTAACCTGCTGCTGGGGGAAATGACTTTACCCTCACCCTGCTAGGGATTAGATCATGTTGTTGCTGGTGAACATACACCTCCTGACCGGCTGAGGGAAGTAGACACCAATACTCTGTGGGGAAGATAACATCTTTGTCCGGGGAAGATATTCCACAAGTCTCCTGCTGGAGATACAAAAACATCCACCTTGGGGTCATCAACTTCTGAATGCTTGCTGGGGAGTAATAATCAAAACACGACTCTGGCTGGGGAAACAATCCCCTATACTCTTGTTGGGGAGAGTATGCTCTGCTGAGGATGATGATCTTTCAGTGCTGGGGAGAGAAACTCTACTGGGGAGACACAATCTTGCCACCCAACCTGACTTGTCTCTATGTTCATAAACGGCCCTTTGAACTTTCCACCTGCCCCAGACCACCAGGTCTAATGGAAGGAATCATCTCAAGAGGATTTTATAGAAGACCGGGCGTTCACACTACCCCAGGGTCTTCAAACTCTTGGAGAGATTTATCAGATCTCGACATAACTGCCCCATACTGCATACTCTATGAAGTAACTAGCCTTGAAAGGATTTATAATGACTTGAAATATTCTGCCCCGGTATTTTGAACCTTGACGAGGTGCTTTCGATTAATCGTCTTCAGGAGTGGATAACTTCTCGTGCACTTGAGGTGGCCTGCCCCAGTATGAGTCTTGAAGTGAATTTGCCTCTGACCGACTGGTCTGTGAGAGATTTGTCAAATCTCGACGTGATTGCCCCTGTTTGGCTGCTTTAGGGAGAGTTTTCAATGTGAATGCTCCAGATTGGCTGCATCTTATCACCATTCACCGGGAATGCCCAGGTTGCGCACAGTCTCTTGGCCACATGCCCCTTGACATAACTGTCCTTCGGAATTTTCAAGCATCTCAACTCGGCTTGATCAAGCTTCTCGACTGACGCTCATTGTGTAAGCTCCCTTGATGCTTAAGCACATGGAAGCAAAAAATGTTTATTATGAGAATGCCAATTCTAATGCAACACACATGTTAACCTGAAGTTTTATTAAAAAGATGTCACAAGGCCACGTGAGCGAATCACTGCTTAGAATACGACATTGATTTTTGAATGCACATGCAATACCAACAAGATCTTTTAGCGCCACTCATGGGAGTCAGGAACCATATCTCACTGAAATACGCTATCGGAATAAACCCTGCTTCAATTAGGACTTTTAAGGGGTTGTAACATGGCCTGGTTCACGGTTTCAGAAAAAAGGAGTTATGGCTCAAATTTTGTTTGTACCCACCCATTCTCCTTGATGTTCTCCAGTCCTACGTCTAGTTAATTTGGCACAAGCGCTCACCTTTCTAAAGGATTCTATGACGAGTGACAGTTAATTGACCCACGAGGTTTTTAGAGTGGCAGTCACCCTTTTTGTGCCTTTGGTGTTTTGCGGTCACACGACTTATTATTTATCGAGGATTTTTCTTTTGATCATTTCTTTTCGCTTTTCACTTTTTTTCCCTGATTTTGCCTGGACTGATTCTTTTTGGATCTTGCGATTTTGAAGTCCAGCGGGATACCCTAACTTTTGCCTAAGTCGCTTGTTTTCAAGTTTGGACTTAGCAGGCTTTCTTTCTTCTTTTTTTTTTATTCTTTTTTTCTGAACAAATCATGTGACACTGGTTGTCTTGACTTCTTTGAAAGGATTGTGACTACTTCACTCTTTGCGGTGAGGGATAACCATTGTGGTCTCACGTCCCTTGACCTCCTGATATATGAGGAAAGAAAGGTAATGGATCCTCAGATGCACACTCCTTTCAAAAGTTGAACGCTCGGTCAAATCAACTGACAACTACCCTGCCCCTGGGTTAGATGTGAGGGTTTTTTCAAACAAAAAGAAACTTCTACTTCAAGGCTCAACAGGGTTGACAAGGGTCTATCTCTGTTATATCTCCGGTGTTTGGGGATTGAAGCAATGCCTGTACATCATCAACAAGGTTTTATCCAAAAGCACACAACCAAAGATTTTGCATTTTTCACTTCATCATCCTCCCTCAAGAGTTTAAAGCAATAAAGTTGGTATTGCAGTGCATATAAACATGATATGAGTGCATAAAAGTAAAGTACTTCAAGAACAACACATTCATTGCATTAAAATTATCATTCAACACACAAATAAGTTTTTAACATGCAAACACTGTACTAACAAACAATGAAAAAATTACACATGAAAATGCAGTAAAGAAGCCGAAGATTGCCACTATTGAGGAGGCTTGACTCTGTCTGGACTAGTTTCTTCTGATGATGTCCTTTGAAGTCTTCAAGCTCAGACAGATGAGAGGTTGACATGCACCACCAAATTTCCCTCTGGAAAAGATATGTACCCCTTATCAATCAACTGTTGTACCTTGGCTTGGAATGCTTTGCAATCTTCAGTTGAGTGCCCCATGGACCCTCCATGATATCCACACTACACATAAGGATTGTACCCAGGAGGGTATGGTTCTGGAACAGGCTTCAGAGACTTGGGCTCTACCTATGAGTTTCGAACCAGATGTGGAAGAAGTTGACCGTACGACATAAGAACCGGATGAAGAGGAGCATTTCTTCTTTCCAGGTTGTTGTAAGGCCTATGCTGATGCTGATGCTGATGCTGATACTTCTGCTACCGATGCTGATTTGTGCCTTCCTCTCGCTCAGGCACTTTCATCCTTAAACTCGGCTTAGGAACAGGCAACAGTTGCAGACTTGGCGATTCTAAGACCAAGGACTGCAAGAAATGCCCCTGACTTGATGTAGCTTTGGGAGAGACAACAGGGATATCCACTTCTTTTTCAGCAGCTGGAGTAGGACCACCTTGTATACTTACGCCACCCGGCGTGAATTCAATTGCCTTTGCATCAATAAGATCCTGAACCTTATGCTTACAGGCCTTGCATTTCTCCACAGTATGCCCTGGTTCCCCAGAATGGAAATCACAATGGGCATTTGCATTATAACCCGGTGGAGGCTTACCAACAAGAGGAGTCAAAGTCCTTAACTGGACCAAATGAAACTGAAGTAGACATGGCAACAATTGAGCATAAGGCATAGGAGGAGGATTAAAGATTCTGTCAAATTGCTTCATCCTTTGCGCATACTTCTTAAGCTTGGGATTGTCTTGGAATTCTGGAACTTCGGGTTGCGCAGAAAACTCGCGAGGCAAATCACGCCTTGAGGGAGATCTCGCAGGCAAGGGGGAACAACAATTTTTGTTACAGCCTTAAGCATAGGGTTGCCATCCTTTCTGAGCACACTTCTCCCGACCTCTATAACCAGGCTCATCTGTGTCTTCAGTTGATTCACCTCTTCCTTCAGCATTCTCTGGTCTTGAATCAATGCTTGCATGTTCCCCATAAACTGCCCCATTTGGCTTCGTACTTCCTTCAATTTCGCTCGAAATTGTTCCATGATCAATTTCTGACTGGCTTGAAAAGTTATGTCTGTAATTCTGAAGAAGACCAGATCAGGACAAGAATAACTAACCTCGAACACCTGTTATGCACAATGATTATGAATATGCAAATGCAAATGAACATGTTTGAATATTTGCAGGGCGATCCACCCCTTGATTCTAGTTTAATAACAAGATAGAGCGGAACTTCTGCTCATATATTAAGAAAACCAGAGGATATTCAGAATTCTTCCATATTCCTCTCTGAAGTCTGCCAATACCCCGGGCTCTGCCATAGCCAACATCTTGTGAACGAAATCCATTATAAACTGTGGGAACTTGTACACTATGATGTTTTTTCTTCTTCTCAGTATTCATCTTTGATAGTCTTTGGAAACCAGAATCAAAGTTAGGATGCAACCCTACAAATGAACAAACATGTTAGAATGCAAAATGATGATGCAAATGCACACACGGGATCAAGGTATCCACAATGCTCAATACTGCTATTATTCCAATGACTGAATAAGACCAAGAATGTCAGAAACCCAGAAATCCAGAACGACGGCCCATTCAAAATACCAGAATACCAGGATGAAAAAATTCACACTGATAGGAAATCCAGAATACCGGGTACGTTGAAGGTCAAGGTTACCTGTAAACCTGCAAACAACCCGTCCCTCTCACATGTGGGTTCTAGAAAATGAAAGGTCCTCAGCTTCTGGCACTGAGGTCGAGAAGTAATAGTACATTCGTCCTTCTGGGTACAGTACTATCGCCAATCGAGGAGCGCCTCCACCGATTCTCTCTTAAAAAGGTCATCCTATAGCAAGTTCCCAACATTGGGTCCTCGGATGGAGAAGCGTAATGGGTTTGCCATTTCTGGTATGCCATTATCACCTCTCAGGAGGAGTGCCGCAACTGAGTCCTCGGGAAATGGTCGCCAGAGTCGACAGTTTTCTAAGTTACATTCCATCGTCTGCACCAATGCGTAGGATAGAACATTACCAAAGAAAACCTCGTCTGGATGTGGAGTTTTCATGTATACTACGTCTGGCCAAATGCCACACAAGTCACACTATTTTCCACGCTAATCCTAGGTGTATGCTCAAGCCTGGGTATTGGGCTTTTCTCTCATAAATCCAACCCACCCAATAGACCAACAACAGCAGAACAGTATGATAACAATAATCACAAATGCAATAAAATGCAGTAAAATACAGTAATACAGTAATATACAACAAAATAAAGCACAACAGTAAACACCCAATGAAATAAAAATAAACAAGCGCTAGGATTGACTCACATAGGGAACCAGAGATTCTAGGTTCGGTCCCCAACAGAGTCGCCAGCTGTCGCAACCTGCGAAAAACAACCGGCGAGAAACAGGAACAGAAGAGTCGCCACCGAACGTTATTTATCCCGACGCAGGGAAAGGAAACAATCGAAGAAAACCTGAAGGAAGGGAAAAGACATGGTCATCGCAACCATAGTCTGGGTTCGGGAGTCGGTTACGCGGGGGGAAGGTATTAGCACCCCCACGCGTCCATCGTACTCGATGGGATCCACGCTTGTTGTCTAATCAAAGGGTGAGTTATCCTAAAGTCTACGGCTAAACAAAAACGGGGGAGGGGAAACAAGGACGGACTCGCAAGGATTATCGCAATCCAATGCCTACGTATCTTCGTGGACGAACGAAGAATCAGAGTCAACGTAGTTCGACGGACTACGCACTAAAGGGGGAAGTTGCTCGTCGAGATATCGCATCTCGTGCCTACGTATCCTCAATCGGACGGGAAAGAGGAACCAGAGCAAACGTAGTTCGACGGACGAGTCGAAAAAGAGGGAAGGGTGCTCGCCAAGATATCGCATCTCGTACCTATGTATCCTCAATCAGATGAGAGAGAGGAAATTAGAGCAGTCGTAGTTCGACCTAACAAGGTCTTTATGTTTTTTATGAGCGACGTTAAGTTCGCGTCCGGCAGTTAGGGTCGATGGCTGTTTGCGACAAAACGGAAAATAGCTTGCAATTTTATGAAAATGATTTGAAACTTAACAATCCCGAAGGATGAAAAAGATTTGAATTTGTTTTTGGGTTTTTTAGACAGAAGTGAATTTGAGTTAGTTCATAACTTAGATAACACCAAAGTCTACTACGCGGGAACGAATGCGTCGCATGGTCGCCCGCAATGGGACGTATGCTAAACACTCTAGAAGAGGAGGGGAGACCCGTCGTTCTTCATTTCCTACACTTAAGGCTCGAGCGCAATATACGTTACCTTTATTAAGTGTCTTAGAATTGTTATGAGATGAGAAGAGAAGACTCAAGGGAAAAGAAAACACTACGGGAATCTATCCTAATGTTATCATGCAAAGATGGACCTAAGGTTGAGGTAAGAGGGGAACATCTACCTAAGTTAGCATGCATGGCTTGAATCCTAATGTCTATCCTACTCCTAACTTAATCAAATATTAAGTTGGACTAGGAACCCTAAGGGAGCATACAAAAGTGAATCCAAGACTTGAACAAGTCTTAAGATCCAAGGGGAAAGAAAAGAGTGAAAGAGATGAAGAAGAAAGAGAGATATGAGATGAGAAACCAAAGAGGGCAGCAAGTACATCATGCATATCACATCCAAATCATGTCATTAATCATGCTTTAAAACATCAAACAATGAATTTCCAGCAAACAAGAAAGGGTGCAAGCAAACTTTCATAAGAAACATAATTAAACACCATTAAACCTCACACAAAGATGAAATGAGCAAAGTAAGATGAAAATGAATCCAAGTCAGAACTTAAGTCATCTCATGGTCAATCAAATCAAACATTAGAAAATGATCTCAAGGGTATCAAGTATGCATCTCATCAACACTCAAACAATTAACAACAATTAACTCATGCACATCATAACTTCAAGTGATCAAACAATGTGAAATCAAGGCATGAAAGCAAATGGGTAGCAAGGTGAACATGTATATCAATTCAAACATCAACTTATGAATAGCAAGAAGAAGCAACAAGAATCATTTTCAAAGCATGCACCACAACCATGCAAACATCCACTTAAGACATCAATGCAAGAAGCATATGATAAAGTGAAGCAAGAAGCAAGAATGATCACACAATGGATCCAAAATCAAAAGGATCAGAACCTTAAACAAGTAAATTAAAGCAAACCAAAGTCCTCAAGCAATGGTTAGTTCATACAAGAAAACATCTCACAAGATTAGGTCAAGAATACCAAAGGATCAAAGTCAAAACATTGTCAACTTAGAAAATCAAGAACAAATAGGAAAATGGTCAAATGAGGATGATTCCAAAGCCAAAAACAAGCTAGGACAGTCCATGATCAAACCAAACAATCATCTCAAACATCATTCAAACACAAGTAGTCAAAAGTACCCAAACTAGGTCAAGTGTCCAAACATGCTTCAACCAAAATTAGACCACAAATAATCATCAACCAAAAATAGAAACATGCTTTATAAAAATCCAAATAAATCTTAAAATTCAAGTTAAAACAATCAAGAACAAGTGTACAAAAGGTCTCATTAAGAATTGCAACATATCAACATCAATTGGATCCAAACATCACACATATGAGGCTAATCGAGCATCCATAGAGGACCAAATAAATTCAATCAAGAATTAACCAACCATTCATCATTTCAGCACCAAATCAACCCTCAAACATTCACCAAATATGTATTAAAGCACGGTAAGAAAATTGGATCATGAAAGCAATCAAAAGCATTAAAGGACAAAACCCTAATTCAAGGGTAAGCATGTAAAAGCAACTTCCAAATTAATTCAAGATAAAATACAAAAATAAATGAAGAAATAAAATATAAAAAAAATGAAAATTAACCTAAGATGTTAAACAATCAGAAACATATTTTTTTGTATTTTTAATATGGATTAAACAATTAAAAAGAAAATGAAAATGAAAATAAAAGAATATAAAATGAAAAGAATAAAGGAAGCCAATGGGGGTATGTTCAGCAAAGCTGATCATAAGAGGAACCAGGTTATGCGCGTATTGGGCCTCAATTCAAGGGGTACGAAGATCAAAACCAAGCCCAGACCAATAAAACTCACACCATATTTTTTTAAAATTAATAATAGTAAAAAGAAATAAAAAAAGAAAAATGAAGCGTAACGTGAAATCATGTGAACATAGTATCAACCGGTGCACTCACTTAAGTCACATAAGACAAAAAACAGACCCAGTGAATCAGGACGCGCCATGCAATCATCTTCCTCATGCATCCATTCACAAAAACCTGCATGCATCTTGATCTTACAAGTTTCCAAGAAGTAGAGCAACTCGTCTTGCACACAACATTTCTCAATCAAATCTCAACTAAATCAAACAAAATAAAACTCTAAACTGAAGTACGAAGAACAATGATTAACATAATGTCATCAGTTTCTGAAAACACACAAACAAACACAGAGAAAAATGGATCCAAAGTCACGAGTTCCAAATTATTTCAAACATCCAACAAAACCAACGAACTCGGATTCAAACAAATCAAACAATGCCATCATTTCAGGCAGCTTCAAATGCAATGTATGACCAAGATTTTAAGACCTAAATCATTCTGATCTAAACATGAGAGATGGAGGTTTAAGGATTCTTACCAAGTGGAGAATGGTCCACTGCCTTCTTCAACTTCCAGTATGAGAGAAACCCAAGATTCTTGATCCTTACTCTTCCAAATGCACGAAATAAACCAGGATTTGAAGCTTCCTTGTGAGAAATATATGGATCCATTGGAGAGTTTGTGAGAAGAAAAGGAAAAGTTCAGATCTGAGAAGGAGAGAGAGTGAGGCAGGTTTGGAGTGTTGTAGTTTATATATGAGAGAGTTTTAGGGTAAGGAAAAGGTTTGACAACAGAGCAGAGGAATGGAACTTGGTTGTTGTGGTTTGGAGAGGAAAAAATGAGGAATGACACATGTGTGAGGTAGGTTCGGGTAAGCTCTTGGCAAGGATGGTTTTTGCTTCGGTTTAGAGGTTTGAGTCAGGTGAGAAACTTGTGATGTAAGCTAGACCAAAAGGACGTGTTGAGCAAATTTGCTTTTCATGTACAATTCTCATTTTTGGTATGTATTTTGAAATTAGTCATGTGCATAGCATGTGTGCTTAGCCATTTTTAGCAAAAATCAAAAGTGGGACCAAGAGAAAATCACATGATAATGTGCACATCAGTTTTGGCACGATTCTACAAGATCTTGGACATAAACTTGAAAAGCTCTACAACCTCTATGGAAGCCACTTTGACAAGCTATTACTTGGTGTTCAAAGATCCATATCTCACAAAATTGGTACCAAATGAAAGTATGGAATGTGAGGAGCAAACTTGGTGTTAAAAGGAAGATGAATTGAGCTCTTAATCAAGGTGAAAAATAGCCATGAATAGGTGTCCATAAATCTGCCAAAAGGACTTAGAAAAAAACTAAGTCTTGAAGAAACAAAAATTGAAAATGTCCAACTTTAGAACACCATAATTCATTCAAAAATGGCTCAAATGACATGGTTCTTGTGCTCATTTTGAAGGGAAGGCTTCATACTACAACTTTCATGTGAAAAAGATTTTCAAATGAGGCCTTGAACATGGTGAAAAGTGACCTAGAAAGTGATTAAAAACTTACTAAAAATAGTAAGTTTCTAAAACCCTAAATTTCCATTTTTGGTAATTTTTTCACACTCTTGATTTTTCATGAATCCTTGAACATTTCTTCATCAAATCTCTTCCATGGATCATATTTGACTTGAAAATCATGATGTTGACCTCCAAAAGTCAGGAGTTGACTTTTTCACTACACAGTTGACTTTATCCCCAATTCTCCTGATTTTCAATCCTTTGATCAATTGAAATCCTTCTGAACCAAATTGATGGACAATTTTCCATCCCTAGACACTTAGGGACATGAGGAATACCAAGGAATCAGGTCTTGCCTAAAAAATCATAAATAAACTGATTTTAGGGCAAACCCTAATTTTGGTGCCTATGGTTTAGGAGAAATCGACCAATGCTCAAAATCCATATTCCTCTGAATATGATGTGAATCTTCTTAAATAATGATGAGATATGCCACTTGATGATGATAAAACCTCAAAGATCTTGCCCATTGGAGTATTAAACTCAAAAATCCAAGAAACCCTAGTTTGAGAAATCAGGCTAGGAGGATGTGATTCACTTGAAATCCCTTGCCAAACTTGATCATATGAAGAGGTGGTGGACACACTAGGATGCCCTGAGGTTTAAGGATCCCTTGTGGGTTGAGTATTGATGGCATCAAGAACCTTTCTCTCCTTTGGTCCCTTGGACAGTACACATGATCTTTTTCTTGAACCTTTGGATAATATATTCTTCCCTTGAATTAAACTAGATACCTTGATCCCATGCTAAAAAACAATGATATGCACAAATGAAAATGTAAGAATGAAATGAAACATAAGCCAGTTAGTGTTAGAAACATTAGGGCAAATTTTGAGGTGTTACACCTGGAACGTGACTAAGATTTAACGTACTTTAGTTGAGTTCTTTCTGTACAAAACAAAGGGTAAACAATGAATTTTATATATATATAATTTCTTTTGAATAAAACAAACAACATGAGATCAAAGAGCATTATACCGCAGCTGTCACATCTCCTTCTTATGAGTTAGCCACCACTTCAAGCGTATAGATGGTAGAGTGGCTAACTTCAAGAGTATAGATGGTAGAGTCTAGGAGATGTCAACCTCCAATCAGACTCAAATTAAGGGTAGGGAAGGGGATCTAATTCTTGGCATGGAACGATCTGTGGCGCCAAAGATATATATTATTGCTTTTGGCTTTTAAAAAAATAAGGCATCTAGATTTCGAATAAGTGTATGATTAATGATGTTAAAACATAAGTTTACATGTATGTATCCTTAATTTCAAATAGAAAGAGAAAAATACAAGCAAAGCATGAGATTGAATATATAGATAATTGGATAAATTAAGCAGTTGGATAAGAAGAATCCATGGCAATTCCACACAACCCTTCCTTAGCAGCTATACCCCTTTGCATCCTTATGTATCCTTTCTCACCCCACACTGTGCCCCATGAATTCTTAACCAACCAATAATCACTCCCATTAGCACTTCCATAACCAACAGCAGTAACATCATGATCTAACTCAGTTCCACATTCTCCCGTATAAATTCCATTTGAATAAAACATGAAAATTGAAGTAATATAAAATAATGTTGTCACTAATTTTCATATTCCATTTTAATGTTGTCACTCATTTTATATCTATTGCTACTATTCATCTTCTTCCTTCATTATTTTTCTTCCAAATTTCTTCAAGAATCCTCTTCATCTAAACCATCATCTTCATAATTTCTGCTAAGATGTCAATGAATTCCAGCACCTATTCAAAATCAAACAAGCAAAGTTGTGGGTCATTTGGATCTATGGTCATAAGAAGTAAAACGAGATATTTTTGGTGCCAAGAAGAGTGTAGCATTTGCACTGTTACATATTTGAACATTGTGAATGTTGGGAAAAAGTTTTGAGGTTGTAGGAATTACAAAAATCAAATGGAGAAGGAATACAATTTTTTCAAATGGGTAGGATATGAAGTTGATGATGGAAGGGATTTGAAGATTGAAAGGCAAAGGAATAAAATATTCAAGTTGAAGAATGAGGTTTTAAGCACAAGAGGAATGTTGAAAATTGCAACGGTGTTTGACATTATTAGTTTAAGGTTTAATTTAGTGTTTTTAACCATATGTTTCAAATAGGGTTGTGTTCAAAACAATATGTAATTTAATGCTATGAAACTATGTAATTTCAATGTTACTTAAATGAAATGTGGTATGTAATATTGCAGTAACTGTATTTTATCATTTTTGTTATAACAAAGGTATTCTGTATCATAAAACGTGTTATAATACTGCAGAAAAATGACTAAAATGTAGTTTGTAATATTAAATAAGGGACTTAACTGAAATAATGTAATATATAAGGGACTATGTTGAAATCTAGATGATTAGGTTTGATGTCCTAACCAAACTGCAAATACATTATCCATGTTTCATGTTATTTATCAGAACCAGGATGGTGTTCATCTTAAAGCAAACACAATCAAAAGCAAAATTAAGGAAAGAACAAAATGTTATTTGCATTATCATAATCAAAATTAAGATCCTTGTCACATATGTGTTCATTGACACTAGTACAAAAGACCAAATTTTGTGTTCATTGACATTAATACAAGAAACCAATTTTAGTGTTCATTGACACTAATACAAAAAACCTAAGTTACACAGACAATTTATGTTAATTGTCATAAATGCAAAAAGCCTAAGTAGATCACACTGCAATTGCTTCAGATTGGTTTGTTTGAATTGGTGCAGGCTGGCTTGCTTTAGGCTGGGTGTCTGACTTGGTGCAGGCTAACTTGGTTCAGGCTGACTTGGTCCAGGCTGACATGGTCTAGGCTGATTTGCTTCAGGCTGAGTTGGTGTAGGCAACTTGCAAGTAGCTTTGTTGTGCCTCATCATATGGCACCTACTGCACTTGATTCCAAAGTTAGCTCGCTTTAGTTGTACCTCATCTTTTATATTCTTTTATGTATCCCTAGTCCTCTTTTTCTTTGGCATTCCTGGTTGTCTTTTGACTGGTGGTGGCTGTAAATAAATATACCCTGTTTTCTCCCACAGAGTCTCCCCATTCATTGGATATATTACAAGTGCATAACATGCCTCACAACAGGCTCTTTTATAGTAGTCGGGCACAAAATTTTCTACCTCCAATTATTAAGATTTCATGCAAGATATTGCATGACAGCAGGGCAACCTTGTCAACATCCATCTCCTACAAGAGCACTCCTTAGTGGAGAGGCTCACAGTATACTTTTCTCCATTATATGAGATATGCCTAACCTCATAATCAAATCACCTACATGCCTGTGTAAAACACAACAACAATTCAACAATTCAGAAATTGTAAAACACAAATCCAAATGTAAAACAAGTCAGCATTCAATACCTCACAATCCAATTGTTTGTTTTTTCTGATTCCTTAGCTACCCTTTTCTTGATATTTGGTAGAATATCACCTTCATATTTGGCAATCTCCTGCCTATTTAACTCCCACCTCAGCATGAGATACACTCTGATTTCTTCAATCATTATTACAATTGGTTTGGCCATAGCTATGACAAAAATAGAGTTGAATGGCTCTGACATGTTGTTCACCAGAGTATCACATAAAATACTGGTCCTGAACCTAGACTTGCTCCAAAACCTTGGTGGAATCTTTATGAAATACTTAAATGCCTCCTCATTAACAACCTTCATTTCAAGCATGACCTTTTCCCATGCATTCACATAACTCGTTATAGCAGCTTTCCACATGATTTCTTTGAGCTTAATGCCTAGATATTTATTCCTAAAGTTGTTGTATAGATGCATTGTGTCACAATGAGAATCGGATATCAAGCTATTAAATTAACTTGAACCACAAATCAATGAAGTTCACCACCGAACTTTGCTTTATCCAAAGGAAAGGGTAAAGATCGAAAAAACCCTAAGAGCGCTATGTAGGAACACAGCTAGAGATCTAAGGTTCGGGGGTTGGTTATACCTAGGGAAGATGTTAGCATCCTAAGTATCTATAGTACTCTACAGGAACCTCTTGTTAGTATTTGTGTTATGTTAAAGTTTGCTTGCTAAGGGAAACGTGCTAAGGTACAGACCTAGGGGTATATACAAAGTATGCTCGCCAAGACATCGCATCTTGTGCCTACGTATCCTGACAGGAATGGAATCAGAGCATTCGTAGTTCCCCTCAACATAGGGTGAAAGGGTGAGAAATGAAAGGTGGAAAAAAGAAAAGGTGGCTCGCTAGGATCTCGCAATCCTATGCCTACGTATTCTCAAGATGAACTTGAGAAATCAAAGCGTCCGTAGTTCCCCTCAACGGGGGTGAAAAACTCTTGATTGTGGTCAAGGCTCCAAGGGAAAGTAGGGTCTATGGCAAGAACCTACATGGAGTGCGACGACTCCAAACCTATGGCTAGGTAAAACGGAGAAAGAAGTGTCCACGACGGAACACCTAAATAGAGCACGACAACTCTAAACCTAAGGTTAGGTAAAACGGGAAGGCAAGTCTTGATCGCGCGGCGGCGTGAGATATGGGAATGATGGACAAGGCTATCCTAAATGAGGTGGCAATCAACGGGAACAACCATTTCCTTTGGAATGAGGTACAGAGGAACATAGAAAAGAACTCCGGTATCAGGAGTAAAATGAATAGCAACATGTAGAGCAAATGCAACAAGAATAATTAAAATTGAACGCCATAAATTAACTAAAACGAAAATACGGAATGTAAAGATAAATTTAAAAATTAATGAAAATCTAAATAAACAAGATTAAAAAATTAACCAAATTCTATTTAAAAAGCTAATTAAATAATTAAACTAATTAAACTAAAAATTCTAACTAAACTAATTTCTAATTAAAAACTACCTAATTAAATCTAAAACTTAATTAAAAAACCTATTAACTAAATTCTAAAAACTAATTAAAAAACTAAATGACTAAATTTAACTAAAATCTAGTTAAGAAAACAAACAACTAAATCTAATTAAAATCTAGTTAAGGGAATGAGTTAAAAAAACTAAAAACTAATTCTAATCTTAGTCAAAAAACTAACAACTAATTCTAATCTTAGTAAAAAAAACTAACAACTAATTTTAATCTTAGTAAAAAAACTAACAACTAATTCTAATCTTAATATTTAATTGATCAATCTAAACAAAAAAATTAATTTGGAAAAAACTAAATAATTAAAACAAATAAAATCTAACAAATTTGTGAAGGGTGCAAGCTGAAATAGAATACATAGCAAAAACAACACTATGGAGAGAACAATTTGGCATGTTTACTGATAACAAAATAACAGTCTGCTAGTTGGATCTCCACCACCTTTAATGCCTTTGGATCAAAACACAAATCAACAGGAAATGCATATAATACAAATTTAATTAATCCTATCATACTAAAGAAACTAAACACACACTCTTAAAAGATCAATGTCTAATTAATAAGAAAGGATAAATTTCAAACTGTTAGTATTTTTTCAATTAATGGGTGAAGTCATATATACAAATAAGACCATGATCTATCCAACAAATATCAACACCAGAACTTGGAAAAACAAGGAGAAAATAAGTTTAACTTTAACACAATCAAAACACATTTGCAATTGGAATGAAAATCAACAGAGTCCATTTTAATTTGTATAGCAGCAAACAAAAACAAATATGTTTCAAATCCATTTGAAATTAAACAAAACTAGCAGCAACACAATATATTAAACAACTTAAACCCAACGATATGAACAAACCCAATAAAATCACAGCAGACGGCAAACTTACGCCTTCAACCTATGAACCAAAGCAGTAATACGACTTTCGGTACCGAAACTCAGCACCAACACAGCATAGCTGGCGCAACTATCAGCACAAAGGCAAACCTTACATTTTATAACAACTGCAATACCAAAAAAAATTAACACAAACGACATTTACGTACACGGTATCTACAACAAAAACAAACAGCATGTGCAGCCACCTTGTACAAACAAAACCGCAAAACATAGCACACAAAACCAAAACCAAAATGCTTCACTGAATGTCGTGCCATGCATACATGCGACGTGTATTATATGAGTAAACATCAAGCACATATGGAACACAACAACAAGTCCGTAACTTTAACACCCACTAATGTTTGCTCACAACAACAGGTTTACACCATGCAAATACACAGAAGTAAAACACCAACACCTTCCAAGGATAAAACGAAACATGAAACAAAATTATCAGAATAAATTGAAAGCATGAAACAGAAACATAGCCAAAAAAATTAATCGAAACTAATGAAAACAAACTTAAACAAAGTCAAACATTAAGCAACAAAAGAAGCTAACCGAGTTTAGAGATGATTCCTGTGATTCAAAATAGAGCTGATGTTGCGGTGTCACTGCTCGAAACTCGTCGGAAAAATGCCATATTGAGCAGAGTCGATTACGTTGACAGCCTCACACAGCGGTTTGCTTGGTGAGCTACACGAACACGGTGGTTATCGGTTTCGTCGGTGCTTATGAGTTGAGTTGTTGTTCGTATTGAGTTTTGTGGGGGATCACACATGAAAAGTGGTGGTAGTTTTATGAGATAAAATGGGGAGCTAAGGTTTTGTTACTGAGTGAAGTTGTATGTGATGAGAAACACAAGGCGGTGAGGGAGTGAAGCCAATGCTGTGTGAAGAAAAATAGCAAGTGATGTTTTTTATGTGTTTAGTGAGAATGACGTTGAAAAAGATGAGAAAACTAGAGGTGATATCACATGGTCCTCATCCTTCCTCGTAGGTAGTCCAGGAAAATTTCTTCAGAGTTCTTTTTTTATGATGGTTTTTTAGTGTACCATGCCAAGAGTATTCTCACAAACCGTGCCAAACCTTGTGGTCCCAAGGATCCTTTTTCTTGTGTTGCAGACTCTTTTTCACATCATGGCAAGACTATGGTATAAGTGCAAAGTCAAATAGAGCAAAAATGGTAAAGGGTGTTAAGAGCTTTCTTCTTGTGAAAGATCAAAAGGCACCTCTTTAAGCATTCTTTTTCAATACTTGATGACAAGCTTTCTGAAGTTTTGGCAGCTCTTTTGAACCAAACACACTAGTTAAACAAGTTTGAATAAAAAAGATTTCTCACATAATGCCAAGAAATTAATCTGACCAGCTGACTTTGGGCAGGTTTTTGGGGATGGTGTTGATGGTTGTTTTGCACCAAAATGGCATTCTTGGGTAGTCAACATGTAAAGGAACGACTTCCCAGTTGAAGAAAAATGCAAAAAATGCTTGGAAAGGCCTCAAAATGGCCTCTCAATTCGTGTCCTCCAATCTGATCCTCAATCTTTTATGAATACTTTGGTATATTGTCTCCACCATAACTTCTTACTCGAGTCACCAATGCTTACAAACTTGGTATCGACAGAAAGCTGAGATCATGAGGAACAACTTTGATGTTGGACGAAAATTGAAATGAGACTTGGAAGCATATGAAAAATGACGTGGAAGTTTGGTAAAAATAGTTGTTCAAAAAGACAGCAGAATTTTTCTAAGTTACCAAATATAAACATTGAAACCTCCTCACTTTAGAGCATCATAACTTTTGATTGGTGGATCCAAATGAAGAGTTATTGGTATGCTTAGAAAGCTTAAGGAATAAGGAACAACTTTCATGTTTGCTGAAATTTGATTTGAGGCTTGTATCAACAAGAAAAATCTCCATGAAGTTGGTTCTAAAATGCTGACCAAACATTGTCAACTTCGTGACTTCAACTTTGAGACACCATAACTTGAGTTCTAGACATGCTATTGAGCTATTCTTGGTATCAAACGAAAGCTGAAAAGATGATCTATAACTTTCATGTGAATGTCAAAGTCAAACTAAGCTTGTAACCTTAAGAAAAATGGCCATGAAAATGGTTCAAACATGCTGAATTTTGGTACTTAGAAAAATTTCTAAGTATAGAAAACCAAGGCATGATTTCCACCAACATTAACCATTCATAACTTCAAATTCCTCCATTTTTTGAACTTGATTCCTTCTACAAACTTGTAGTAGGAAATGTCCTCTTTAAAATGAGCATTGGTTTGCTCCATTTGGCCTAGGGATGTGTGAGATACGGTCCTTGAAAGATGAGTAAAACTCTTGATTTTCATACTTAGAAAATTTCATCAAAAACCCTACCTCTTCAAATCTCCTGATTTTATTGTTCCACCTTGGTTTTTCTTGATCTAACCACATGAGATCATGGAGTATGACTTGAAATGCTCATGGTTGACCAAAAAACTCGAAATTTGACTTTTTTTAATCAGATGAATTTGAAACCTCTCCCATTCACTTAGGAAGCCCTTGAAATGAATTGTATTGAACCAAAAGACATCTTAGAGACCTTTGAAGTGTATGAGACCTTGCTTGGTTGATCCCTCCTTCAAATCTTGACTAATAAGAGCTTTCCCTTTCTTGTACAAAATCCTAATTCCACAAAAGAAACGAAACCACAAAGTTTGATATCTTGGTTACTTATGCAAGGATGATTGACCTATGATGCTCATGCAAATGATGATGAAATCTAAGGGGGTAAAATTTGAGGTATGACACCTTGACACTACTACAAAATATACCTTTGGTAACACTAAATTACAACGGTCTGACAATTAAACGTGGTAATACCTCTTTTTTGGACGCATATTGTTTTTTTATTTATTTTTATGTTTACTAAAATACATTGCATTACAGTCAAACCATTTAAACGTGATTATACATTCATGGAGTGACAAGGTTCGAATCCCAACTCCAACAATTTTCTAATTTTTCTTTACAAAAAGTGTTTCCTTATAATATGATATATATATATATATATATATATATATATATATATATATATATATATATATATATGGGTTAAATAGTGTTTACCCCCCTGCCATATAGGCGTATTTTGATTTACCCCCCCTTAAGAATTTTTTTTTTTATTCCCCCCTCAACTTTCCCAGATTCCATTTACATACACCCTCATACACCCATTGGTCAAAGATTCTGCTGACTGGGCACTTGGTCTTGCTGACTGGGCCGTTGGTTGACTGCCACGTGTGATTCATAATTAGGTTAAAGTAGCACCATCATCTTCTTCGTGTAAGTAGCACCATATTCTTCTTCTTCTTCATTCGTGACAGCACCATCTTCTTCTTCTTCTTCTTCGTTCCTAACAGTTGCTCTTCTCCTTCTTCGTTGTTCCACTTGAACTCAAACCGTAAACCTAAATGGATAGAACTCAAAGCGTTGATAGCATCAATTCTTGTGAAAACCCAACCGGTCCTTTGTGTGGCTGTCGTCGTCCGATGAAGATGTTGGTGGCGAAGACCATACAAAACCGCAATAGGAGGTTTTGGAAGTGTCGAAACACAGGGGTGAGTGGAATTCCTCGAAACACGGTTTGTTCTTCTTTTTGGATAATGCTTCATTAATGTTGTTGGTATTTGCAGATGGGTGGTAGCTGCGAGCTTTTTATTTGGGATGATGAAATAGACAACTCCATGAATGACTTGTCAAACAATGGTAGCTGTTGCAAAAACTGTGATGTGGTACATTTGAAGTTGGATATGACTGCAAATAAGCTCCAAAAAGCCAAGTTGAAGATAGCTGTCTTGAAGAGGAAAAATTGGCAACTGAAATTGGCCATTTGGGTGTCTGTGATTATGTTCGCAGCAGTTTACAAGGCCATGTATTTGTAGCTGTTCCTATATTGGTCTGATTTTATGTACAGTCATTAGTATGTGCTATAGGATTTTAGTTGTTTGTATCAGTGTATGAATTGGTTGCAGCCATGTACTAAGAAGCTTCATTTTATGTAATGAAATCTTGAGTTAAATTAGTAAAGCTTCATTTTAGGTAATGTGTACAAATTGTTTTCCCAAAACATTGGATTTCATGTCTTTCAAAATAGGCCATAACAAAATGGCATTGTCAATACAAAAAGGCACTAGCCATAACAAAATAATGTTGTCATTACATAAAAAGGCCATAACAAATTGGCATTGTCCTAACTTAAAGGTTCCAAGATAACTAATAACTAATAACTAAGTCCTAGATTGCAACCATCAAAACAGCCCTGAAACTATTTCCTCAATTTCTTCTTGCCTCTAGAAGAACCACCTTCTTCTTGTGTTAAAACCCCTCCTTCTTGTTCTGGTACACAGATAGGCTGGTTAGAATTTGAACCAGGTCCTATGATTGGTTTCTGAAATCACTTCAGCTTGATTCTTTCACTTGACCTCTTCTTGATTGACATGATCTCTTTCCCCTTCTTCCTAACTTTACCCTTGGCAGCAGGTGCATTTCCTTGAATCACCTCACTTTTACTTGCAGCAGGTGGGTGTGTCTGAGTTACATCAGGTATGCTTGAAATAAGCTCATCAGAAATGTCACCAAAATAGTCACCTGGTTGATCATTTTGTGGTACAGTGGGAGCATCACCTTGAGCATTATCTGGTACAGTGGGAGCATCATTTTGCTCTGTTGCAGCATTAGATGCCTTGACTTTTTTCTGCAAAACAAGACATATATCATATCAGACATATACCATACCAAGACATATACCAAGACAGATACCATAGCAGACAGCATGACATACCTTTCTTTTTAGCCCTTTTGGATCTTGTGTTGGGCTCTTGCATGTTTGAACATTGTGACCAAACTTGTCACACCTTGTACACCTGTAGGACACACCAGGCAACCTCCTTCTAGCACCATCTTCACCACTCTCTCTAATCCTCAACTTTTTAGGCCTACCTGGTCCTTTCTTGTATTTAGGTGGTAACAGTTCCTCACCCTCAACTTCTGGCCACATTTCCTGGCCATTAATTGGACTGACAGCAAAACCATAACACATTGCATACTTCTCCCTTGAATAACACTCATCCACAAATTCCTCTGGATTTTGTTGCCTAAACCCAAGAGCTGCTATAGCATGCCTACATGGAATCCCAACCAACTCCCAGAAATTACAACTACAAGATTTTTTAGCAATGTCTACTATGAACTCCTGAGTGTTGGAAGAATGGGTGACTTGAAATTTCTCATCCATTGCCCAAGTGGGCAGCCAATGGCCACTCAATACAACCTCATTATCAAGTCTCTTCCTAGGAATAGGCATAACTTTATGGTGTCACTTGTCTAGTTTTAGGGTAGATGTGGAGCACCTATTCATTAGATACTTTCTTATCCACTCACACATAGACAAAATAGGCTTGTCCCTAGCAGCTAAGATTGTGGCATTAAAGGATTCAGCTATATTGTTCATAAGAACATCACATTTAGGGTAGAAAGAGAAAGCATGCTTACACCAACTTTTTGGAGGAATTCCCATTAACCAAACCCATGCTTTAGGATCAACTTGTTTTAACTCAGTCATCTTTTGCAACCACCCTTGGTAGTAAGTTGATTTTGCAGCCCCCATCATCAAATCTCTAATTAAACTGCCACCACCAAATCTTTTTTTGAAATTTGAATAAAAATGCCTTAGACATAGCCTATGTTCAATTGTTTCAAACATTTCCTCAAAAACAGCTACCAAGCCCTGCATCATGAATACATATCAGCAAACATAAACATGTTAATAGGATTAAATAAAAACTGACAGAGTTATGTTACCTTCTGTTGATCAGAGATAAAAACATATCTCTTGTCTTGTCCAATATCTGCCATTAACAACTCAAGAAACCACCTCCGGCTGTCCTTTGTTTCTGTCTCAATAACTCCAAAGGCCAATGGAAAGTATTGATCATTAGGATCCCTTCCCACAACAATCAATAACTGACCTCCATAATTTGTTTTCAGATGACAGCCATCCACTCCCACAAAAGGTCTACAACCATTAATGAACCCCTTTTTACAACCATCAAAGCATAAATAGAAAGCACCAAACCTTGGTTGAATGGAAGCACTTGGTCTCTCCACTGTGACACTTAGAGTGTTGCCAGGATTCACTCTATGTAACTCAGCCACATATCTTCTCAGATTTGCATACTATTTGTCAGCATCTCCCTCTAAGATCTTCTTTGCTATGAGTTTAGCCTTCCATGCCCTCCCCACAGTGATTCCCACATAATAGTTTTGTCGCATATCCTGAACTATGTCACAGATCCTAACATTTTCTGATGTTTGCATCTTCTTCAATACAGCCTTAGCCACCCACCTAGAGTTGGCAGATTTGTTTTCCAAAACCCTAGCACATGTATGTTTGTCCACTATGGTTTTAATAGCAAATGTGTGCTTGTGGCCCACTTTAGAGCAAAGTACCAAAAAACCACACTTGGCCCTACACTCAACCCTAACTCTGTATGACTCATTTTTAATGAAATTTATTTCCCTCCCATTTAATACGGACCACTCACGTATTGCTTCTCTAAAGTCATCAAGGGTATTAAATTCCATACCCCACTCAAATTTAAAATTCTTATTCAAATGCTCCTTTCTAAACTTTTCAAACCTTGGCCCTTTCTCATCATCACTTATATCAGGATCAGAGCTATCAAGCTCATCACTCACATACTCATCATCCTCCTCCCATTTCTTCTTATTGGAGCCACTAATAAATCCACCAATTGAGGGTGATGCATTAATAGGTACAGTGACATCAATACCTTCAAAGCCATCCAGATTTGCAGTTGCTCGTTCATCCTCACTATCATCTAGTCTTTCCACTGCCTCTTCATCACAAACCTCCAGTTCGACAATCTCATTGACACACCTAGGATACCTTACTGAGTCACTTATATCAACTACATCATGCTCAACAAACATTTCCCCTTCTACTTGGGTTGCACAAGCATATGCTGCAAAATCGTAGCAGTCATCATCGTTCTTAAGCTGGAAAAAGTTTTCATCAATTTCAATAATCTTTGTCCATGTTCTATAACTCCCTACAACATAACCCCACCCGGTCACCAACCTATGAACACAATCCATTCTCCATTTATCAATTTCTAACCCAGACACTAATGTGGATACACCTCCCCTGTAAATGGTAACCCCACCACTTAACTTTACAAATTCACCTCCATGGTGAAATACGGCTTTGAACACTTGCATGTTCTGAAAATCAAAACAAACGAGCTAAATACCCTAACAAAACCATAAGATATCAGACACGACATTGGAAGGTTTGAAAAAATACGAACCTTGTCAGCTTTAGCTTGAGAAACGCCATCGCCTTCATTGTGCTTCTCAGGTTCCACACATTGGTTGACGACGGTGGCTTCAGTCGGTTCACGGATTTTCTTTGATTGCTTCCCTTGTTTCCGTTGCTTACGGCTCTTCTTCATCGCCTCTTCATCTTCCTTCCTAATTCTGGGACTGAATAAACCCTAATTATTCTAGGGGGTAGATGCAGAAATGATTTTTGAAAAAAGTCTTTTCATGTTAATATAATTCACTTATCACACGTGGCAGTCAACCAACGGCCCAGTCAGCAAGACCAAGTGCCCAGTCAGCAGAATCTTTGACCAATGGGTGTATGAGGGTGCATGTAAATGGAATCTTGGAAAGTTGAGGGGGGGAATAAAAAAAAAATTTCTTAAGGGGGAGTAAACCAAAACACGCCTATATGGCAGGGGGGTAAACACTATTTAACCCTATATATATATATATATATATATATATATATATATATATATATATATATATATATATATATTAATTAAAATACCTATCACCATGGTTGTTAATGCCATCCGTTTTGAAAGACCTTACATTTCATCACCGTTTTTTAATACGATCGTGGTGAAATTGTTTACCCATATATAAACGAATTAGCTCTTGCTTTTTGATAGTATCGTCGTATCTCTTACAGCAAAACTCTAGCACACATTTTCTCTCTTCTTCTTCGTCATTAGCTTTCTTATTTTACATTATAGCCTCAATCTTGTTCTTCATACATAAAGGTGTTCTTGTTCTTTCTTATACTCTTATTTTCGTGTATGTTGTTGTTAGGTTTCATACATGATTTTCGCATGATTTTCTTCTTCTTCGAGATTTGGTGGGTTTTTTTTTGTTGTTGTATGTTTCACATAATTTTCACATGATTGTCATGTTATTTACTTATGTTTTACATTTTTTCTTGTTGGTTTGGATATGTTTTTGGGTTTCAGTTTTAAAAAAGTGTTTCTCTTCTCTACACCACTTTGACACCATCTAAACCTATCCTACTCTCAAATTTTAGATATTTATCTCAACATGAATAGTGGGAGCGAACTTGTCTATGAGATTGAGGCTTCAAAGGAGATTATTGATATGCTGAAGTTATGGTTGAATAAAGCCAAGGAAGCTGAAGCTGTTAGGGATCACATGAAGGTTGTTTAACCGTCTGGTGGAATAGGCTATAAGAAGATTCTTATAAAGAATCTTAACCCTGAAAAGATAATAAAGGTAAATGTCCTATTTATCCAGTCCTTGTCAAATAATTTTGGATTCACGTTGTAACTGATAAGGAAATAATCACTTCCTTCGTCTTCAACAAGAAGGTGGTGATTATTGAGAAAACCATTGCAAATCTCATTTCTCATGATGGTAGTGGGAAAAGGGTTTACAATGTTAAATTTGATGAAAGAAAAGAAGCAAAGGTTGCTGTAACAATCTTCAAGAAGGGAACTGTTTTGATGATAAAGTTCCATCTGCTAAGGATTTGGTTGATCCTCTGAGAGTTTGGTTCAAGATCATTCTGGGTTGTATATATCATATATACAGTATAAACTCAGATGTTTACATCAACCTCACTCAAAATTTTTTTTGTTCTTTTTAATGAAGGGCGTCAAGCTTGCGCTTCCAGTAATCCTCTTTAGATTTCTGAGGGATTTTATAGATACCTCTAGAAACGGCTCCTCCAAAAAGGGAAAAGTTACTCCCTATGGAAGATTGATTTCAGATATTTTTATGGAAAGTGGTCTAATTGAAGATCTTCTGGTTTTCGGATACACTTCTCAGTTAATCAAATATGTTGGGTGTAACACCTTTCTACCCCAAAGAACATTCACGAAAATTATAAACAATTATATCAGAGTAAATCACCACAATGGTGCCACATTTTGTAACACCCCATTTTAATTATTTAATCGTCGTGTGTTATTTTGTATTGTTTGGTTGGGCTAAGGGTGTGTGGTTGAGTGCGAAGGGATAATAATAAGATAATAAGGATTAATATGGGGGCATGTCCAATAATAGTAGTATAGAATTGAATATTATTATTATTATTATTATGATTATTATTATTATTATTATTATTATTATTATTATTATTAGGGTTAAATAGTGTTTACCCCCCTGCCATATAGGCTTGTTTTGGTTTACCCCCCTCCCCCACCTTAAGACATTTTTTTTTATTCCCCCCTCAACTTTCCCCGATTCCATTTACAAACACCCTGATACACCCATGGGTTAAAGATTCTGCTGACTGGGCACTTGGTCTTGCTGACTGGGCCGTTTGTTGACTGCCACGTGTGATAAGTAAATTATATTAATATGAAAAGACTTTTCAAAAATCATTTCTGCTTCTACCCCCTAGAGTAATTAGGGTTTACTCAGTCCCAGAATTAGGAAGGAAGGAAGACGAAGAGCCGATGAAGAAGAAGAGCCGTAAGCAACGGAAACAAGGGAAGCAATCAAAGAAAAGTCGTGAACCGACTGAAGCCACCGTCGTCAACCAATGTGTGGAACCTGAGAAGCACAAGGAAGGTGATGGTGTTTCTCATGCTCAAGCTGACAAGGTTCGTATTTTTTCAAACCTTCCAATGTCGTTTCTGATATCTTATGGTTTTGTTAGGTTATTTAGTTCGTTTGTTTTGATTTTCAGAACATGCAAGTTTTCAAAGCCGTATTTCACCATGGAGGTGAATTTGTAAAGTTAAGTGATGGGGTTACCATTTATAGGGGAGGTGTATCCACATTAGTGTCTGGGTTAGAAATTGATAAATGGAGAATGGATTGTGTTCATAGGTTGGTGACCGGGTGGGGTTATGTTTTAGGGAGTTATAGAACATGGACAAAGATTATTGAAATTGATGAAAACCTTTTCCAGCTTAAGAATGATGATGACTACTACGATTTTGCAGCATATGCTTGTGCAACCCAGGTAGAAGGGGAAATGTTTGTTGAGCATGATGTAATTGATATAATCGACTCAGTAAGGTCTCCTAGGTGTGTCAATGAGATTGTCGAACTGGAGGTTTGTGATGAAGAGGCAGTGGAAAGACTAGATGATAGTGAGGATGAACGAGCAACTGCAAATCTTGATGGCTTTGAAGGTATTGATGTCACTGTACCTATTAATGCATCACCCTCAATTGGTGGATTTATTAGTGGCTCCAATAAGAAGAAATGGGAGGAGGATGATGAGTATGTGAGTGATGAGCTTGATAGCTCTGATCCTGATATAAGTGATGATGAGAAAGGGCCAAGGTTTGAAAAGTTTAGGAAGGAGCACTTGAATAAGAATTTTAAATTTGAGTGGGGTATGGAATTTAATACCCTTGATGATTTTAGAGAAGAAATACGTGAGTGGTACGTATTAAATGGGAGGGAAATAACTTTCATTAATAATGAGTCATACAGAGTTAGGGTTGAGTGTAGGGCCAAGTGTGGTTTTTTGGTACTTTGCTCTAAAGTGGGCCACAAGCACACATTTGCTATTAAAACCATAGTGGACAAACATACATGTGCTAGGGTTTTGGATAACAAATCTGCCAACTCTAGGTGGGTGGCTAAGGCTGTATTGAAGAAGATGCAAACATCAGAAAATGTTAGGATCTGTGACATTGTTCAGGATATGCGACAAAACTATTCTGTGGGAATCACTGTGGGGAGGGAATGAAAGGCTAAACTCATAGCAAAGAAGATCTTAGAGGGAGATGCTGACAAACAGTATACAAATTTGAGAAGATATGCGGCTGAGTTACATAGAGTGAATCCTGGCAACACTCTAAGTATCACAGTGGAGAGACCAAGTGCTTCCATTCAACCAAGGTTTGGTGTTTTCTATTTCTGCTTTGATGGTTGTAAAAAGGGGTTCATTAATGGTTGTAGACATTTTGTGGGAGTGGATGGCTGTTATCTGAAAACAAAGTATGGAGGTCAGTTATTGATTGTTGTGGGAAGCGATCCTAATGATCAATACTTTCCATTAGCCTTTGGAGTTGTTGAGACAGAAACAAAGGATAGTTGGAGGTGGTTTCTTGAGTTGTTAATGGCAGATATTGGACAAGACAAGAGATATGTTTTTATCTCTGATCAACAGAAGGTAAGTTTATCTGTCAGTTTTTTTTAATCCTAGTAACATGTTTATGTTTACTGATATGTATTCATGATGCAGGGCTTGGTAGCTGTTTTTGAGGAAATATTTGAAACAATTGAACATAGGCTATGTCTAAGGCATCTTTATTCAAATTTCGAAAAAAAATTTGGTGGTGGCAGTTTAATTAGAGATCTGATGATGGGGGCTGGAAAATCAACTTACTACCAAGGGTGGTTGCAAAAGATGACTGAGCTGAAACAAGTTGATCTTAAAGCATGGGCTTGGTTAATGGGAATTCCTCCAAAAAGTTGGTGTAAGCATGCTTTCTCTTTCTACCCTAAATGTGATGTTCTTATGAACAATATAGCTGAATCCTTTAATGCCACAATCTTAGCTGCTAGGGACAAGCCTATTTTGTCTATGTGTGAGTGGATAAGAAAGTATCTAATGAATGTGGCCAGAAGTTCAGGATGAGGAACTGTTACCACCTAAATACAAGAAAGGACCAGGTAGGCCTAAAAAGTTGAGGATTAGAGAGAGTGGTGAAGATGGTGCTAGGAGGAGGTTGCCTGGTGTGTCCTACAGGTGTACAAGGTGTGACAAGTTTGGTCACAATGTTCAAACATGTAAGAGCCCAACACAAGACCCAAAAGGGCTGAAAAGAAAGGCATGTCATGCTGTCTGATATGGTATCTGTCTTGGTATATGTCTTGGTATGGTATATGTCTGATATGGTATATGTCTTGTTTTGCAGAAAAAGGTCAAGGCATCTAATGCTGCAACAGAGCAAAATGATGCTCCCCCTGTACCAGATAATGCTCCAGGTGATGCTCCCACTGTACCAGAAAATGAAACAGATGCAGGTGCTGCAGATCAACCAGGTGACTATTTTGGTGACATTTCTGATGAGCTTATTTCAAGCATACCTGATGCAACTCAGACACAGCCACCTGCTGCAAGTCAAAGTGAGGCGATTCAAGGAAATGCACCTGCTGCCAAGGGTAAAGTTAAGAAGAAGGGGAAAGAGATCATGTCAATCAAGAAGAGGTCAAGTGAAAGAATCAAGCTGAAGTGGTTTCAGAAGCCAATCATAGGACCTGGTTCAAATTCTAACCAGCCTATCTGTGTACCAGAACAAGAGGGAGGGGTTTTAACACAAGAAGAAGGTGGTTCTTCTAGAGCTAAGAAGAAAATAAGGAATAGTTTCAGGGCTGTTTTGATGGTTGCAATCTAGGACTTAGTTATTAGTTATCTTGGAACCTTTAAGTTAGGAAAATGCCACTTTGTTATGGCCTTTATGTAATGACAACATTATTTTGTTATGGCTAGTGCCTTTTTGTATTAACAATGCCATTTTTTTATGGCCTATTTTGAAAGACATGAAATCCAATGTTTTGAGAAAACAATTTGTACACATTGTGCTGAATGACTTTAAAAATGAAGCTTTACTAATTTAACTCAAGAATTCATTACATAAACTTCTTAGTACATGGCTGCAACCAATTCATACACTGATTCAAACAACTAAAATCCTATAGCACATGCTAATGACAGTAGAATATCATAAAATCAGACCAATACAGGACAGCTACAAATACATGGCCTTGTAAACTACTGCGAACATAATCAAAGACACCCAAATGGCCAATTTCAGTTGCCAATTTTTCCTCTTCAAAACAGCTATCTTCAACTTGGCTTTTTGAAGCTTATTTTCAGTCATATCCAACTTCAAATGTACCACATCACAGTTTTTGCAACAGCTACCATTATTTGACAAGCCACTCATGGAGTTGTCTATTTCATCATCCCAAATAAAAAGCTCGCAGCTACCACCCATCTGCAAAAACCAACAACATTAATGAAGCATTATCCAAAAAGGAGAACAAACAGTGTTTCGAGGAATTCCACTCACCCCTGTGTTTCGGCACTTCCAAAACCTCCTATTACGGTTTTGATTGGTCTTCACCACCAGCATCTTCATCGGACGACGACAGCCACACAAAGGACCGGTTGGATTTTCACAAGAATTGCTGCTATCAACGCTTTGACTTCTATCCATTTAGGTTTAGGGTTTTTCCAGATGAACGACGAAGAAAGAGAAGAGCAACTTTCAGGAACGAAGAAGAAGAAGAAGATGGTGCTGTCACGTATGAAGAAGAAGAAGAAGATGGTGCTACTTTAACAAAAAAGAAGATGGTGCTACTTTAACCTAATTATGAATCACACGTGGCAGTCAACAAACGGCCCAGTCAGGAAGACCAAGTGCCCAGTCAGCAGAATCTTTGACCCATGAGTGTATCAGGGTGTCTGTAAATGGAATCTGGGAAAGTTGAGTGGGGAACAAAAAAAATCTTAAGGGGGGGTAAACCAAAACATGCCTATATGGCAGGGGGTAAACACTATTTAACCCTTATTAATATTATTATTATTATTGTTGATTAAAAATCTGAATTAATTAAATGGATAATGGGCTAGTGGAAAGTGGTAAGGGCAGTTTAGTCATTAAGCTGGAATTAGTGAGAATTAGGGAGGGGTTAATCATAATCAGATTTTGGAAAAGAAAGGGTTAGAGAAGGAAGAACAAGGAAGAGCTAGGGCACCTATCTTCATCAATTTTCGCAGGAATTTGATCAAATTCGAGGTAAGGGGGGAGAACGGGTTTAATATTGGTGATATAATCATGAGAGGGTAGCGGGGAGGCCTTAACCCCGTAGAAATTCGTATGAATACATGTTATTTTGTGATTCGTTGTGCATTGGTAAATATGTGATGAAAAATGTATAAATTGAATGGTTGTGGTTCTGAATTATTTGATCTCTTGATGTTGTTGCTGCTGTGTGAACATGTTTGTTACAGATCTGTTTTGATGCAGGTTGAGAGAACGAGATTAGACCTAAGATCTATAATTTCGACTAGTAATGGTAGGTAAAAGAAGTAAGATGACGAATAAGACCTAAAACTGATGTAGAAACAAATCTAGGATTGAATTAGAGTGGAAAGGTGAGGATCCCGTAGCAGAACCTGGACTGGTGTGGGGAAATTCAATTCGCGTAATAGATCTGGCCATACGCGTAACATGCAGGGCGTTACACGTAATGTTATGGCCAATATGCGTAATGGAGGGCAAAAGGAGGTTTTGGCACGGCCCTCTACCCGTACGCGTAACCTTACGCGTATGGAAGCTTGGCAATATGCGTATGAGGGGGGGGGGAGTACGCGTATTGGGATCTGAAGGTGGAATTTCCGGGAATGAGCTGTCTCTGCCCATACGCGTATTAGGTAGGGCAATACGCGTATGGAAGAGCGAGGGGAGAGGCCTTACGGGTATGATACGTAGCAGGTTGGGCGAGCGAGCTGGACAATATGCGTACGGCCAGGGGCAATACGTGTATGACCAGCGAGAGTGCAGAATTTTGCCGTTTCGCGATTTGTTTCCTGTTTTCGCGTACGAAGTGATTCCTTTCGGCTTGAGAGGTTGGGGATAGATGCCAGAAGCTGAGAAATGTGTAATTGGTGATGAAATTAATTGACTTAGTAATTTTGGTGAATTAATTAGTAATTAGCTAAGTAACGTCGTGTGAGGTATTTTCCATGTGGTGTATGTTGGTGATTGGTTCATGTGAGATCAGGAGGATCGTGAGGATGTATATCTATTATTATACATGTGTATTGTATGCATAGTTGTTGTCATGCATCCATGGTGTCGGTGGTGGTGAATCATTGTTCAGGAGGAGTGTATGTGATTCACCCGAACTGCAATGACGAGTGTGGTGGGGATAAATCATTGCCAAGTAGGGGTGCATGAACCATGGTGATTTTGGTACCACATGCATTGTGTCGATGTTTTGAGTCACATTGCATTATTATGTGTTTGATGTAGTTTGAATGAAAATGACAAGTATGTCATGATGGTGTGGTTATGATATATGCTTGTGTGAGTAACTACCCTTAATATGTATTATTCACCGTTTATTATTGAATGTAGTTCTCACCCCTCTGTTGTTTGTTCTGTCTGTGCTTCTTCGGAAGTACAGATAATCCAGGTACTTGAGTGTGCATGGAGTGCGTGTTACCTGATCGAGTCTTAGGAGTCGCTCTGATACGTAACACGGGATTTTGGGGAATTTTTATCATTTGTTATTTGTTATTCATTATGCATTTGTTTACGTATCATTTCTTTTATTGAACTTATGGTGGACCACATTTTAGGTGGATTTTGATGTTGTTGGCATGTGGCCGTAAATTGAATAAATAATTGTTTTTCCGCTGTTTAATTTTATTAATGCAAAGAAGTTTTGTTGTTGGTTTTATGGATGTAGCATCCTAATTTAGTTGTAAAACTCTGATTATTTCCGTATTATTTCTATATTTTATAAAATAGGAAAGTGGGGTGTTACAATTGGTATCAGAGCAGGTCGGTTCGTCCGGCCAGGTTTTGTAGTAGAGTTTGTCCTTAAAATAGGAGTCGATTGTGTGTTCTGGCCGTATGTTGATTGTTGAACAGTATGGTAGGAAGGAATGATGCTGCTCTTGCTGCTGCTATGCAAGCCATGGCACAAGCGGTAGAGAACACCAATCAGGCTGGGGTGCGCAGTTCCGCGACTTAGCACAGTTCCAGAGAAATAAGCCGCCTACGTACGAGGGAGGTATTTTGGATCCAGAGGCTGCACAGAAATGGCTGAAGGCTGTGGAGAAGATCTTCAGGACCATGGGATGCAGTGACGCTCAAAAAGTGCGGTTTGGCACTCATATGCTGGAGGGAGAGGCTGAAGCTGTGGGTACTGAGATTACTTGGACCGTGTTTCAAACGGAGTTTCTGGAAAAGTACTTCCCGGAAGATATTCGAAGTGCAAAGGAGATTGAATTTCTGGAGCTGAAACAGGGTGATAAGACAGTTGCTGAATATGCTACTCGATTTGAGGAACTGGTACAGTATTGTGCTCATTACAATACGGAAGAAGCTATGACTTCTAAATGCTTGAAGTTTGAGAATGGGCTGCGTCCCGAGATCAAATTGGGCATTGCTTGTCAGAAAATAAGGAATTATCCAGAGTTGGTAAGTAGAAGCAGGATCTATGACAATGATAACAGAGCCATAATTGCTCATTACAAAGCTGTGAATGAGAAAAAGGGTAATCAGAGGTTTGGAGGTACTCCTTACAGTGCTCCAACTGATAAGGGGAAACAGAAAACTACAGCAGGAAAGAAACCAAAAGAGGAAGGAGTGGTTCCTGATACTCTCAAGTGTTTCAGATGTGGTGGCGTGGGTCACCGTGCTAATAATTGTCCAAATGAAGTGAAGAAGTGTTTCAAGTGTGGTCGACCAGGTCATGTGATAGCTGATTGTAAAGCCACTATGCCTACCTGTTATAACTGTGGAGACAAAGGTCATATCAGCACTCACTGTGAGAAGCCAAAGAAGTCTCAGACCGGTGGAAAAGTGTTTGCCTTGGTGGGAGCCCAATCCACCGATGAGGAACGTTCCGTCAAAGGTACTTGTTTTATTAATGATATTCCTTTGATTGTTATCATTGACACGGGTGCAACCCACTCATTTATTTCTGTTGACTGTGTGAAGAGATTAGGGATTGTGTCATCTACTCTAGATCAGAGGATGACGATTAAAACTCCGTCTATTGGTTCTGTGGTTACTTCCTTGGTGTGTTTGAAGTGTCCGCTGACTATGTTTGGTAGAGATTTCAGAGTGGACTTGATTTGTTTGCCACTTGGTAATCTCGATGTTATTTTGGGGATGAACTGGTTGGAGTTTAACCGAGTTTATATTGATTGCTTTAGGAAGACGTTATTGTTTCTTACTCCTGAAGAGGAAGCTTTAGCGGATTCGTTGTCTAGCAGGGAGTTGAGGACATTGTTGGAGGATGAAGCAAAGATGTTTGCAGTGTTTGCCTCGTTATCTGTTGAAAGCAAGACTTCAGTTAATGAATTGCCTGTGGTAAATGAATTTCCTGAAGTATTCCCAGATGATATTACTGAATTGCCTCTGACAAGAGAAGTTGAATTCACCATTGATCTTGTTCCTGGTACTAGACCTATATCTATGGCACCGTATAGGATGTTTGCATCAGAATTGGCAGAGTTGAAATCTCAGATTGGAGAGTTGCTTGATAAGAAGTTTATTAGACCAAGTGTGTCGCCGTGGGGAGCTCCAGTGTTGTTGGTGAAAAAGAAGGATGGTAGTATGCGTCTGTGCATTGATTACCGTCAGTTGAATAAAGTGGCCATTAAGAATAAGTATCCACTTCCGAGGATTGATGACTTAATGGATCAGCTTGTAGGAGCTCGTGTTTTCAGTAAAATTGATTTGAGGTCGGGGGTACCATCAGATTAGAGTAAAGGAAGGTGATATTCAGAAGACTGCGTTCAAAACTCGCTATGGACATTACGAATATGCAGTGATGCCTTTCGGAGTGTCTAATGCGCCAGGTGTGTTTATGGAATATATGAACCGTATCTTTCACTCTTATTTGGATCAGTTTATTGTGGTATTTATTGATGATATACTGATTTATTCTAAGACTGACGAGGATCACGCAGAACATTTGAGGATTGCATTGCAGGTGTTGAAGGATAATAAATTGTTCACAAAGTTCTCGAAATGTGAATTCTGGTTGAGGACTATGAGTTTCTTGGGTCATGTTATTTCTGGTGATGGTATAGCGGTGGATCCATTTAAAGTAAGTGCAGTACTTCAGTGGGAAGCTCCGAAGGCAGCAACGGAGATTAGAAGCTTTTTGGGTTTGGCAGGTTACTACAGAAGATTCATTGAAGGGTTTTCTAATTTGGCATTACCATTGACTCAACTAACCAGAAAGAATCAAGCTTTTGTTTGGGATGCTGCTTGTGAGGAAAGTTTTGAGGAACTGAAGAAGAAATTGACTACGGCACCGGTGTTAATTCTACCAAGTCCAAATGATCCTTTTGTGGTGTATTGTGATGCGTCTAAGATGGGATTAAGCGGTGTGTTAATGCAAGATGGCAAGGTGGTAGCATATGCTTCGCGACAATTGAGGGTACATGAAAGGAATTATCCTACTCATGATCTTGAATTAGCTGCGGTGGTTTTTGTATTGAAAATTTGGCGACATTATTTGTACGGATCAAGATTTGAAGTATTCAGTGACCACAAGAGTCTGAAATATTTATTCGATCAAAAGGAGTTGAATATGAGGCAGAGGAGGTGGTTAGAGTTCTTGAAAGATTATGATTTTAATTTGAGTTACCATCCGGGGAAAGCTAATGTTGTAGTAGATGCTCTGAGTAGGAAGATAATTCATATGTCGGCATTGATGGTGAAAGAAATGGAGTTGATTGAACAGTTCAGAGACTTGAGTATGGTTTTTAAAACTACACCGGAGAGTGTTAGATTGGGTATGTTGAAGGTGAATAATGACTTTTTGGATGTAATTAAAGAAAATTAGAAACTTGATGTGAAGCTGGTGGACTTGATGCCTACAGGAAGCAATGATTCTGATAGTGACTTTAAAGTGGATAATGTTGGGGTATTGAGATTCCGGGGCAGAATTTGTGTACCGGATAATGCGGAATTAAAGAAAGCGATCTTAGAGGAGAGCCACCGGAGTAGCTTGAGTATTCATCCGGGAGCTACAAAAATGTATCATGACTTGAAGAAGTTGTTTTGGTGGTCCGGTATAAAGAGGGACATAGCTCAGTTTGTTTACGCTTGTTTGACATGTCAGAAGTCAAAAGTGGAGCACCAGAAGCCTTCGGGATTAATGCAACCGTTAGAGATTCCAGAATGGAAATGGGACAGTATTGCTATGGATTTTGTTACTGGTTTGCCAAATACAGCGAGAGGCTTTGATGCTATTTGGGTAGTGGTGGATCGACTTACGAAATCCGCATATTTTATACCAATTAACATCAGTTTTCCGTTGTTAAAGCTGGCAGATATTTATATCAGAATAATTGTGAAGCTACATGGTGTTCCGTCGAGCATAGTGTCGGATAGAGATCCGAGGTTTACTTCGGAATTTTGGAAAAGTCTGCAGGAAGCTCTGGGTTCTAAATTGAAGTTGAGCTCGGCTTATCATCCACACACTGATGGTCAATCAGAAAGGACCATTCAGTCGTTGGAAGATTTGCTGAGAGCCTGTGTGTTGGAGAAAGGTGGTGCGTGGGATACTCATTTGCCATTGATTGAGTTCACGTATAACAATAGCTACCATTCGAGTATTGGAATGGCACCTTTCGAAGCTTTGTATGGTAGGAGGTGTAGGACGCCTCTGTGTTGGTATGAGGCTGGTGAGAATGTGGTGCTTGGACCTGAGATTGTACAACAGACTACTAAGACAATTCAGATGATCCGCGAGAAGATGAAAACGTCTCAGAGTAGGCAGAAAAGTTATCATGAAAATCAGAGGAAAGAATTAGAATTCAGTGAAGGTGACCACGTGTTCTTGAGAGGAAACCCAGTGACCGGTGTTGGACGTGCATTGAAATCAAAGAAGCTGGATCCTAAGTTCATTGGACCGTATCAGATCTTCAAAGAGTGGGCGCAGTTGCATATAGGGTGGCGTTGCCGCCTGAACTTTCGAACTTGCATGACGTGTTTCATGTGTCGCAACTTCGAAAGTATGTATCTGATCCATCTCATGTTATTCAGAGGGATGAGGTGCAGATTCGAGATAATCTTACTGTAGAGGTGATGCCGATAAGGATCGAGGATCGCAAGATGAAACAACTCAGAGGAAAGGAGATTCCTTTGGTGAGAGTAGCTTGGGGAGGAGTTGCTGGAGGAAATGTGACCTGGGAGTTGGAGAGCAGGATGCGAGAGTCATATCCGGAACTATTTCCATCAGGTATATTTTCGAGGCCGATTTAATCGTCGTGTGTTATTTTGTATTGTTTGGTCGGGCTAAGGGTGTGTGGTTGAGTGCGAAGGGATAATAATAAGATAATAAGGATTAATATGGGGGCATGTTCAATAATAGTAGTATAGAATTGAATATTATTATTATTAATATTATTATTATTGTTATTACTATTATTATTATTATTATTATTAATATTATTATTATTTTTGTTGATTAAAAATCTGAATTAATTAAATGGATAATGGGCTAGTGGAAAGTGGTAAGGGCAGTTTAGTCATTAAGCTGGAATTAGTGAGAATTAGGGAGGGGCTAACCATAATTAGATTTTGGAAAAGAAAGGGTTAGAGAAGGAAGAACAAGGAAGAGCTAGGGCACTCATCTTCATCAATTTTTGCAGGAATTTGATCAAATTCGAGGTAAGGGGGGAGAACGGGTTTAATATTGGTGATATAATCATGAGAGGGTAGTGGAGAGTCCTTAACCCCGTAGGAATTCGTATGAATACATGTTATTTTGTGATTCGTTGTGCATTGGTAAATCTGTGATGAAAAATGTATAAATTGAATGGTTGTGGTTCTGAATTATTTGATCTCTTGATGTTGTTGCTGCTGTGTGAACATGTTTGTTGCAGATCTATTTTGATGCAGGTTGAGAGAACGAGATTAGACCTAAGATCTATAATTTCGACTAGTAATGGTAGGTAAAATAAGTAAGATGACGTATAGGACCTAAAACTGATGTAGAAACAAATCTAGGATTGAATTAGAGTGGAAAGGTGAGGATCCCGTAGCAGAACCTGGACTGGTGTGGGGAAATTCAATTCGCGTAATAGATCTGACCATACGCGTAACATGCAGGGCGTTACACGTAATGCTATGGCGTAATGGAGGGCAAAAGGAGGTTTTGGCACGGCCCTCTGCCCGTACGCGTAACCTTACGCGCATGGAAGCTTGGCAATACGCGTATGAGGGAGGGAGTACGCGTATTGGGATCTGAAGGTGGAATTTCTGGGAATGAGCTATCTCTGCCCATACGCGTATTAGGTAGGGAAATACGCGTATGGCAGATCGAGGGGAGAGGCCTTACGCGTATGATACGCAGCAGGTTAGGCGATCGAGCTGGGCAATACGCGTACGGCCAGGGGCAATACGTGTATGACCAGCGAGAGTGCAGAATTTTGCCGTTTCGCGATTTCTTTCCCGTTTTTGCGTACGAAGTGATTCCTTTTGGCTTGAGAGGTTGGGGATAGATGCCAGAAGCTGAGAAATGTGTAATTGGTGATGAAATTAATTGACTTAGTAATTTTGGTGAATTAATTAGTAATTAGCTAAGTAACGTCGTGTGAGGTATTTTGCATGTGGTGTATATTGGTGATTGGTTCATGTGAGATTCGGAGGATTGTGAGGATGTATATCTATTATTATACATGTGTATTGTATGCATAGTTGTTGTCATGCATCCATGGTGTCGGTGGTGGTGAATTATTGCTCAGGAGGAGTGTATGTGATTCACCCGAACTCCAATGAGAAGTGTGGTGGGGATAAATCATTGCCAAGTAGGGGTGTATGTGATTTATCCGGGTTCGATTGAATGAACCATGGTAATTTTGGTACCACGTGCATTGTGTCGATGTTTTGAGTCACATTGCATTATTATGTGTTTGATGAAGTTTGAATGAAAATGACAAGTATGTCGTGATGGTGTGGTTATGATATATGCTTGTGTGAGTAACTACCCTTAATATGTATTATTCACTGTTTATTATTGAATGTAGTTCTCACCCCTCTGTTGTTTGTTGTGTCTGTGCTTCTTCGGAAGTACAGATAATCCAGGTACTTGAGTGTGCATGGAGTGTGTGTTACCTGATCGAGTCTTAGGAGTCGCTCTGATACGTAACACGGGATTTTGGGGAATTTTTATCATTTGTTATTCGTTATTCATTATGCATTTGGTTACGTATCATTTCTTTTATTGAACTTATGGTGGACCACATTTTAGGTGGATTTTGATGTTGTTGGCATGTGGCCGTAAATTGAATAAATAATTGTTTTTCCGCTGTTTAATTTTATTAATGCAAAGAAGTTTTGTTGTTGGTTTTATGGATGTAGCATCCTACTTTAGTTGTAAAACTCTGATTATTTCCGTATTATTTCTATATTTTATAAAATGAAAAAGTGGGGTGTTACACATTTCGTCATAAAACATCATAATAACGCCCTACTCCGTAACACGGGTTCTATCAGCTTAAATTCAATCAAATACTACGCAGCGGGAAATTGAAATCTCAACATAATTTATAACTAAAAAAAATCTTAAAAACAAGAAAATCATAGCGTCATGATGTTAACAAGAAAATAAGACATAAAGGTTCGACTCAACGTCCCGACCCGGTGTTACATATCAGAGCAAAACCCTCTAATCAACGTAAATAACCGAAACACTTCAAAGCTAATCTTCACACACCAAGAGAGCTAATCCTGATCCCCTGCACGTTACCCACGTGGAGGTAACATTCAAACAGGCAGGGTGAGTAATCACAAATCATTATACATGATATAAATATAAGATATATTAGTCATAAATATCATCATTGATTCATTCACACATCATCATACTATCAATTCACAATCATCGTTAAAACATCAATCAATTTATAACACCATCAACACGTTATTTATTCAATCATTATGCAATGTCACATAATATGGAATGCAATAACATAGACTCATGCATGTGGTACCAATTCATCATGTTGATGGACACTGAGCCATCACCCTCCAAAGATCCCCACCAATAGGATCGATTTTACACAAGAACCAGAGCACATCACAAAACACCCCAACCCACACAATGGGATTGAAGCAAACACGGGACCGAAGTCCTAACATCATCACTGGACCGAAGTCCTAAAGTATGCTATGAATGCATGATGCAAAATGCCATAATCATCATCATCATCACCGGATCGTCAAAGTTGCATCATCATTCATAAAAACTCACCAAACATCATAGTATTACATCATTACTATGTGTCACAATTCTTCACATTACATCACAAGTCATCATGTTATATTCATCAAAATACAGCACATCAATTACTCAATGCATACGGACAACAAGACACAAGGAAACACGAAATGAAAAGAAAACAAAACACACAGCTCCTGCTCGCCTGGTGTTCGCCCAGTGAAGCAGCTCGCTCGCTTGGGTTTCGCCCCACGAAGCAGGGGCGAATTCCCTCCCCATAAAAATTCAAGTGGCTCCTATTTTCACCTCTCCTTTTGCCTGGCGACTTCCAAGCGAACCTGTTTCGCCCGGCAAAGCACCTCACTCGCCTGGAGAAACGTGCGCTTCAACAAGTTCTGCTTCTGCGTTTTTGCATCAAACCAGACCCAAAATCCCTTGCGATTTCCACCTCTCACAGTATGACAATGCACACAAATCACATAGTAATTGCAATCCAATAACAACACATCATCATAGACTTCATATATATCATCTTATACTTCTGGAAACCCCAATTTCATCACAATCCATCTCACTCTCATCAAAATCTCACAATTCCCTAAAACCCCAACATTAACTACATACATCTACAATCAATATCCATTACAATGAAAAGCAATACTCTCCATACCTTAGATGATTTGATTTCGATCTTCCTCTTAAGTGCTTCCGGAATTGCTCTGAGCCCTAGCTTCCTCGTTTTCCTTTCCTCAGAGTCGCTCTTCAAAAACACGATTGTTCAGAATGAATTCCTCACTTCCTTATTTCCCTTTTTGTCCAACATACCCCTAGGACCCCTATTACGATTTCCCAACTTCGTCCTCACTTATTCCACCCAACATTACCATTTTGCCCTTAGTGTTCCACTGCTTTTATTTAAAATAATAATAATAATTTAAATAATATTATTCACATTATTCCACCATTATTATTATCAAAATAATTCCAATTAATCCTACATTTTCTAAATATTCTTAATACCTCTGAACTCATTAATACCCCACAACACAAATCATCAGGCATCATGATATTTCACCAATTTCACCGAAAATCACGAACAATTATAATAAATCAATTAAATAAATATTATAATTATTTTTGGGTGTTACAAGTCTCCCCACTTAAAGAATTTTCGTCCTCGAAAATTACCTGAAAGAAACAGAGTCGGATACGACTCTCTCATCTGATCTTCACGCTCCCAAGTCCAACTTTCGCCAGCCGCTCCACCCCACATTACCTCCACTAAGACAATCTCTTTACCCCACAGTTGTTTCATTTCCTGACCATCTATCTATATCGGTAATGCTTCGACAGTCAGGTTATCTCTCACCTGTACATCATCCATTGGGATCACATACGATGGGTCCGGAATATATTTCCTCAACTGAGATACATGAAACACATCATTTAAGTTCGCAAGCGACGACGGTAAAGCAATCTGATAGGCTACCTCCCCTATCCTCTGCGTAATCTGATACGGACCAACAAAACGTGGAGTGAGCTTCCGAGACTTCAAAGCTCGACCCACACCAGTCACCGTTGTAACTCTCAAAAACACGTGGTCTTCTTCTTGGAATTCTAATGCTTTCCTTCTCTTATCGTGATAACTCTTTTGACGACTCTGGGAAGCTCTCATCCTTTCTTGGACCATCTTAATCTTCTCAGTCGTCTCCTACACAATCTCAAGTCCGAGTACGACACTCTCGCCTGACTTATACCAACACAATGAAGTTATACACCTTCTTCCATACAAAGCTTTACACTGCGCCATCCCAATACTAACATGAAAACTAACGTTGTTGTATGTGAACTCAATCAACGACAAATGGCTATCCCAAGATCCTCCTTGGTCTAGTACACAAGCCCTCAGCAAATCCTCTAAAGACTGGATAGTCCTCTCTGTCTGACCTTCTGTCTGCAGATGATATGCAAAACTCATCCTCAACTTAGAACACAAAGCGTCTTGCATACTTGTCCAGAACCTCGATGTAAATCTCGGGTCTCAATCCGACACAATACTCAAAAGTATCCCATGCAACTTCACAATTTCCTCAATGTACATCTCAGCTAATTTATGCATAGAATGATTAATCTTCATCGGTAAGAAATGAGCCGATTTAGTTAATCTATCCACAATCACCCAAATCGAATCATTCCCCTTCGCAGTCTTCGGCAATCCCGACACAAAATTCATGGAAATACTATCCCATTTCCATTCCGAAATATTCAATGGTTACATCATACCTAAAGGCTTCTGATGTTCAATCTTTGACTTCTGACAAGTCAAACATGCATAAACAAATTCAGCAATATCCTTCTTTATACCTGGCCACCAAAAAAACTTTTGCAAATCCTGATACATCTTCGTAGCATCGGGATGAATACTCATCCTACTTCGAAGTCCTTCTTCAAGAATAATCTTCCTAATTTCTGGAACATCTGGAACACACACTATATCTCTGAACCTCATCACGCCATTCTTATCAATCCGGAATTCACCTCCGTTACCTTGGTTAATCAAGGCCAATTGATCAACCAATCTCAAATCAGATTTCTAACCTCCCTTGATTTCTTCGAGAATGCCACTCGTCAGTTTTAACATTCCCAACTTCACACTGTTAGGAGTATCCTCACATACTAAACTCATGTCTATAAACTGCTCGATCAATTCTAGTTCTCTCACCATAAACATTGACATATCCAATGACTTTCTGCTCAATGGATCAGCTACTGTAGCGTAGTTTTCGTGACCGCCCACATCCGTCTGTGGATGGGATTGGATGCTACTTTGAAGCTGGAAAGGAAATAGAAGCTATCTCAAACTAACCTTGTACGCAAATGTTTTCTTTAACAAATCCTAAGAGATTGGGGGGTCCGAGGTCAGGTTATACAATGGGGAGTTGTTAATTACCCATCCTATACATGGTTATCCATGGGTTGTTAGCAATTTTCCTTACTGCTTTCTACTTACTGGTGTTTATTTGTCGTAAATGGGAAAGTTTCTCCTTTGGGAATGTTGAGAGATGTTGAAAAGATATTTTTGTTGTTTTCGGGTTTTTTGATGTTTTTGGTAAGGTACTGGACCTAAGGTTTTTTTGTTTAGTGTGCTCGCTAAGATTTCGCAATCTTATGCCTACGTATTCCCGTTAAAGAAAACAGGGAAATCAGAGCAATCGTATTTCCTCCTATTCTATGGGAGGAAAAAGATGTTTGGTGTCTTGTTTAAAGCCCAAGATTGAAGCTAAATGGTTGAGTATTTGTGTCTTGTTTAAAGCCCAAGATTGAAGCTAAAGAGGTGTTTGTGGGAATTGACTGAAAGAGTGAAAAGATTAAAGATTGAAATATCCGGGAAATAACATCGGATGAAAATAGAAGGAATATCCAGGAAAGCGTCGGATAAAAATAGAAAGAATATCCGGGAAAGCGTCGGATGTTAAAAAAGAGGAAAGGGTTTTTCTTTTGTTTTTTAGGAAACTTGAGGGTTTCTTGAGATCCAAAAGGAGATAAGACTGTCCAAGTCTACTGGTATGAGAAGGTTGATCTTTGTATGATGTCCAAGAGGAGGCTGATGTTTTAAGGGATGAGAATCAACCCTAAATTGGTTTGATGTTTTGACTCTAGAAAGACTGCTCTAGCAAAGGATGACTAAGTTCGGTCCTATACCTTTAGGAGGTCTTCAGGGTCCTTGTATTAAGCCCAAGAGAAGGCATGAGAACTTCTAAGAAGCCGGAGGATCCTTGTACAAAGCCCAACGGGGATGCTTTTAGGAAGCCTGTGGGTCCAAACCAAAGAAAAGTTCAAGAGATGTCATTCACCGAGAATGAGTCATTTAGTGAACAGTTATGAGGTTTGAAGAAATTCAAGAGATGTCATTCACCGAGAATGAATCATTTCTGGGGAGTAGAATTTCTTTGACAATTTCTAATAGTGACAATCTGAGAAAAGGTTCACCGAGAATACTGCCTTTCTCTTTGTTCCATATTGTTTAAGCCCAAGAGAAGGCAAGACTGTATCTGGAAATCCTATGGGGATCTAGTTTTGACTGTATTAAAGAGTGACCAACTGGCTTTACCTGGTTCTAGACCTAGTTGCCGGGGAAAACTCTAAATAGATATACTAGTATATATACAGTTAATATATGACAAGTATTTAAAAGGATATGAAAGAAGGACGTACAGGTGAGCAAGCTTCCAGCAATACAGTTATATATATTTGAAAGCATGTAAAAGAAAGCTAATAAAAACTTACAAGTGAGCAAGCTTCCATTGTAACAGCTGTATGGTTAGTTATTCAAGAAATTGAAGAAAGTTTTGATAACAAATATGTATTTGAATTTAAATCACAAGGAAAATTGTTTTAAAAAGAAGCGATATGAATATCCGGGAAAACATCGGATAAAAATAGAGAAAAGAGTAAGGATACGAATATCCGGGAAAACATCGGATTGAAGGAGATAAAAAATAAGAGGTTGAAAATATGAATATCCGGGAAAACGTCGGATTTAAAGAGACGATGAAAAAAAGAAAAGGTTGCTCGCTAAGACATTACAGTCTTATGTCTACGTATTCTCAACGGGATCTTGAGAAATCAGAGCGGCCGTAGTTCACCCTTAAGGGGAACGAACTACAGAAAATAAAGTTTAAATCGCACGGCGGCGAGAGGGGAAATATAACCTAGTGTTATCATGCTTGGTTGAATATCCTAATGTCTGTCTTATTTCAAACCTAATCGAAAATTAAATTTGAACTAAGAGATCCTAAGGGAGCATGCACACGTGGCAAAACATCCCAGAATAAATGAATACACGGTAAAGCACCGTGAATCAGATTAATCACGGAAAAGCAACAATCAAGAATTAATCAGATAGAACAGATAAAGATACCTGGTAAAGCATCGCGGATAAAAACAGAGGTATACGGCAGAACATCGTGGTAGAAAAATAGAGAGTCACGGCAAAACATCGTGAATAAACAGAGAGAAAGTACACGGCTAAACATCGTGTCATCATGGAAAAACATCATGGCAATTGAAAATATACACAGAAAAGCATCGTATCATAGATTAAACAGACAAAAAGTTACAGAATACACATGGAAAATATCATGGTAGATAAAATCAGGGATATCCACACATCACTATGTTTGAATCAAATAGTCATGGAAAAATAAAATTAAAGAAAAATGTTACCTTATCCTAATATTTGAAAATAATATTAATATTACAAAAAAAAATTAATAATTAATATTAATCAAAATTTAGCCAAAAATCAAGAAATAATATTAAAACTAATTAAAACAAAAATGTCAAGTTTATTATTTAAAAATGATTCATGCTAAGAAAATAACATAAACATCACATTTAACAATAAAAAAATGATTAGTCAAGTTTAACAATTAATATTAAGATTAATTTAATTAAAACTATAAGCATGTCCTAACAAGTTGAAATCTAGACAAATAAAATACTTAGATAAGTTCATAAAGAAATTAATATGCAAAACTAATCAATTAAAAAAATTAAAAGAAATTTGTAACTAAAAATAATTAACATATATTTAGTTATTTAATAATTTAAACAAAGATTAATTTAAACAAATTGTAGAAAAAACTAAAAGAACTAAAATTAAACAAAATGGGCCATGGAGTAAATTTTAAAGGTGTGATTAGTAATATGATATTGTATGTTTATTAACCCATAACCCAATATAACTTAAATTGAATTTTAATAAAAATAAATAAATAATAATAGTTTGATATTTGTGTCAGAAAAACAAATAAAATAATAAATAAAAAAGAGGAAGAGGTGTACCTACCTCTTTAATTCCATCTGATGAACGAAGAGAAAAATGGTTCTCTCATGGCTTTTCCTCCCTCCGTCAGTCACGATCCTGGCGTGTGCGAAGTCCGGCCGTATGCGGTTGCGTCTGGCCGTGCGATTCCGACGGCGATTTCCTCTGTTTCAGATTGCGGTTCTTTGGCGCTCCCTCTGCCTCGTTCGGTTCCGTCATACAAACTCCCTCCATCTGTAATTTCTCACTGCCGGTCCCTCCGTCGCAGTTCCGGCGCGGATGCTCCTCCTTCTGTCGTGTGTCCATGGTAAAGGTGGTGGTGCGAAATCCTATTTTTGCGAATCCGGTTCGTCTCCGGCTTCCGTCGATTTGTTGTTGTTGTTTCAATGCTTGCTACAGGTTTGTTGTAAGTTGCTCTTAAACTTCTGAATTTGTAGTGTTGGCTTCAATTTCGGTTTCGTCGGCGAAAATTTGTTAAAAGTGTTGGCTACAATTTGTTGTGTTTTGAATTACAGGATGCAAAATTGTTGCTGCAATTTGTTGAATTGAATTGGTTTAATTGTTTGTGGCGCTAGAAGGAGGGGGAAAAGTTTGTGTTAATGATTTGTGTGAGTTGGATGGTGAATAAAAGGTTTTGTCGGTTTGAAGTTGTTTTCAACTTATGGAGGTTGAATTTGGTATATAAATTGGTAGAGTTTTGTTGATGGAAATTTGGTTATGTCAGCTTATATGGTGTAGTGAAATTGTGATTGAAATGGTGATATGAGATAAGGGAAAACAAAAGTTACGGAGGAAAAATGAGGGGGTGGGGCGCATGATTTCATAAAAGTAGGAGGGAAAGTAGACTATGAGAAAACAACTTTGGAATTGTTATGGTCCTCCCATGAAGATGGAGTGTGTGCTCTTTTATAGCAAAAATATTACTTGAAGATCATGGTTATGATGTATGTCATGACATCAAGTGAAGAAAAATATGGTTAACAAATTGGAATTGAGTTGTTCTTTGTTGAACAAAGACTTAGAAACAAGTTGGAATTTTATGGCTTTGAATGATTGAATTTATTGAATGGGTTGTATACTATATGTTGAGTAAAACAAAATTGTTAATAGTATTAGAAACAAGAAATAAAGTGGCGTGGATTTATGTATGTGGTAGTGTATGTTTATGTATAATTTTATCTACACACATATTTCAAACTTAAAAAAGTGTAAATACTAGAAATAAATATTAAAGAAAAGGAAGAATGTGATGATATAATAATAATAATTATAAAAATAAGTCTAGAAAAATAATCTAGCTAATAAAAATTATTATTAATTAAAACCGGAACTGAAACCGGTAAAAAACAATAAAAACTGTCTGTATCAAAGTGTCCGAAAAAATAAAATGAACACACCAAAACGATCAGCAAAAAATATGCGTTTTGAAAAATACAGCATTTTTTCAAATTTTAAAATTGATTTTTACCCGCTAAAATGGCTCAGACGGGTCAGAAACATGATGACCGGAAAGTCAAAAAATTAAAATAAGCACACCGGGTTAAAGCACGCGAAAAATAAATAAAAAATGATGTCTGAAAGTTTGATTTAAAAAAACTGCCTGGATACCGACTTTTTTATACAGTTGACTTTTCAGTTTGACCAAAAATACTTGAAAAATTTAACACGTTAATTCCGGCTGTTAATTCAAAATATATTCATGAAGAAAATATATGAAATTATATGCAGACGACACAGTATGAAAACATAGATAGATGAGATGAGAAAAAATAAAAATGCTTGGTCAAATTTTAGGGTATGACAGCTACCACATTTGCTTTACCAGGATGGTAATTCAAATCAAAATCATAATCCTTCAATAATTCCAACCACCTTCTTTGCCTCATATTCAACTCTTTCTGATCAAATAAGTATTTTAAACTCTTATGATCACTGAACACTTCAAATTTAGAGTCAAAAAGATAATGTCTCCAAATTTTCAAAACGAACACCAAAGCTGCCAACTCTAAGTCATGCGTAGGATAAATCCTTTAATGAACTCTCAATTGTCTCGAAGCATAAGCAACCAATTGATTATTCTGCATCAATACTCCACCAAGACCCATCTTCGACGCATCGCAATATACCACAAAAGACTCACTCAGATTGGGTAAGATCAATACCGAAGCGGCCGTCAATTTCTTCTTCAATTCCATAAAACTCTCTTCACATGCAACATCCCACACATAAGCTTGGCCCTTTTGACTCAACTGAGTCAAAGGTAATGCTAACTTAGAAAACCTTCGATAAACTTATGATAATATCCTGCCAACCCAAGAAAACTTTGTATTTCTGTAGCAGACTTCGGAGTCTCCCACTGTAACACAGCGTCAATCTTAGAAGGATCCACAACAATTCCACCACTCGATATCACATGGCCAAGGAAACTCACTTCTTTCAACCAGAACTCACATTTAGAGAGTTATGCATATAACTTCTTCTCTCTCAACACTTGCAACACCGTACGCAAATGTTCAACATGCTCTCCTTCAGATTTCTAGTATATCAGAATACCATCAATGAAAACCACAACAAATTTATCCAAATATTCATGAAAAATCCGATTCATATACTCCATGAACACACCAGGTGCATTGGATACACCAAACGGCATCACAGTGTATTCATAGTAACCATACCTCGTCCCGAAAGTTGTCTTCGGAATATTATCAGGCTTAACACAAATCTGATGATAACCTGACCTCAAATCAATCTTGCTGAACACACAAGTGTCTGCTAGTTGATCCATCAAATCGTCAATCCTCGAAAGTGGATATTTATTCTTGATAGTCACTTTATTCAACTGTCTGTAATCAACGCACAACCTCATACTACCGTCTTTCTTCTTAACTAACAACACAGAAGCACCCCACGGAGAAACACTCGGTCGAATAAACTTCTTCTCAAGCAATTCTTATAATTGTTTCTTCAACTCACTTAACTCAGAAGCTGACATCCGATAAGGAGCCATTGACACCAGACTCGTACTTGGTATCAAGTCTACTGCAAACTCCATGCTCTGGAGGCAAATCACTTATGTCATTCGGGAATACATCTGGAAATTCACGGACAACGGGTAATTCGACACTCGCAGCTTCACGATCAACTTGCAATGATGCAAATAGTGCAAACATTGAGGCTTCGTCTTCTAGGAGTTCGTCTACTTACTTAGCAGACAAGAACCCCAACTGTCCATTATCACCAAACTCAGGAAACTCCACGGTCTTATTATAACAGTTGATATGCACATAGTTGAACTCCAACCAGTTCATTCCTAAGATTACATCGATTTGGTGTAAGGGGTAAACACACCAAATCCATCACAAAACTCTTCCCAAATATCGTCAAAGGACATCTCAAACACACAAAAGTAGTAGTAACAAAACCATTAGCAGGAGTTTCTATCACCATACCACCATTCATATCAGAAAATTTCAATCTCAACTTAATAGCACATTCAAGTGAGACAAACGAATGAGTAACACCAGTATCAATAATAGTGATCAAGTCAACATTGTTAATAAAACATGTACCTCGAATCAAGTTATCATTCTTGGGGACTTATGAACCACTCAAAGCAAACAATCTGCCATTAGTCTAAGCGGTAGTAGCAGTCTTCTTCGGCTTCTGACACTGGGTACTGATGTGACCCTGTTCACCACAATTGAAACAAGTTGGACCTTCATCCTTGCAATCAGTAACTCTATGGCCTCTCTTGCCACATCTATAACACCTCAACACACTATTGTTGTAACCTTCAGCATGGTGGCCTTGCTCGCCACACCTGTAACACTAAACAGAAGCTGGAGATGCTCCTCCACTTATCTTCTTACCATCTGAAGTCTTTTGTTTCCCTTTGTCAGCTAGAGTCACATAAGGCTTCCCTTTAATTGTCCTTTCTCTTTCTTCTCACTAATATGCTTGTAGTGAGCAGATCGAGCTCGACTATCTTCATCATATATTCTACTCTTATCCACCAGTTCAGCATACCTACGAATCTATTGGTATCCAATACCCTGTTTGATCTCTGGTCTCAGCCCATTCTCAAACTTAAAGCATTTAGACATCTCAGCATCAACACGGTTATAATGAGGGCATAACTTCACCAGCGTCTCAAACTTTGCAGCATACTCTGCCACAGTCATGTTTCCTTGCTTTAATTCAAGGAATTCTATCTCCTTCTTATTGCGAACATCTTCATGAAAATACTTCCGCAAAAATTCTCTCTTGAATACAACCCATGTTATCTCAGTACCAACATCCTCTAGCCTCTGACGTGTATTATCCCACCAATCCTTAATTTCTTCTGAAAGCATATGAGTACCAAACTGTACCTGTTGAGCGTCAGTACACGCCATCACTCAGAAGATCTTCTCAATCACCTTGAGCCACTTCTGTGCACTCTCTGGATCATGGGTGGCCACGAAAGTTGGCGGATTATTCCTATGGAACTTCCCTAAAGCACAAAACTCATATGGAGCTTCGCCATTTTGATTGTTCTGTGCATTCTGGGCCATTGCTTGAGCAAGCGATTCCAACGCATCAGTAATAACACGATCGTTTCTCTCAGCCATTCTACACACCATAGACAATGTTAGAAGAAATAATTCATCGACAGTGTACACACACTCATCGACTGACAGGGGAATAACATTATACAAGACCCTGGACGGACAGGCCGGCCTGCTTTGATACCACTAATGTAACACCCTTCTACCCCAAAGAACATTCACGAAAATTATAAACAATTATATCAGAGTAAATCACTACAAGGGTGCCACATTTTGTCATAAAACATCATAATAACGTCCTACTCCGTAACACGAGTTCTATAAACTTAAATTCAATCAAATAATACGCAACGGGAAATCGAAATCTCAACATAATTTATAACTAAAAAAATCTTAAAAACAAGAAACTCATAGTGTCATGATATCAACAAGAAAATAAGACAAAAAGGTTCGACTCAACTGTCATACCCCAAATTTTGACCACCAAGATTTCCCATCCGAAATTCTGGCACAAATATCAGATGTCCTACATAGATGTTGAGACACTGATATCCAACACAATGAACAAGACAGCAATAATAATAACAGTGCAGAAAGTAAAAACACAGTGATATGTTTACCCAGTTCGGATCAATAATCCTACTCTGGGGGCTACCAAGCCAGGGACAAAACCAATATACGATAGTATCAATTCACAGATCATACAATAACCAAACCCTATTATAATCTGCTCACTTAATCACTACCCTTCCTATGACTTCTACCTAAGACTCACCTAGGTATGAGGCCCTCCTCAAATCCCTCTACAATCACAACCCGTGATTGGTTCCTTTCAACACAAGTAACAAAAACGAAAGTCACACTTTCAAAAACACACAATTCTCAATACTTCAAAGCTTATGAGAATTGACACACAAGAAACTCAATGCTTAAAAGCTTATGAGTAACTGACAGAACTTACAACACAAAAACCAGTCCTTATACTGTTATCAGAATGATACTAGTTAGGCTCACAAAAACACTCGAAAAGCCTAACAAAAATACATGTAAGTTCCACACCTAAACTAGGTTTACACCAGTCAATATATAGCATTAAATCTGGACTGGATTGGGCTTCAAAAATGCAGCAAAGAGATTGCTCACAAATCTGCAAAATAAACTCCAACAAAATAGGTCTTCAATCTAAAGTTTCCTAATATGTCTCCATAATTAGAAAGTGCTGTAAATCCGAAAACCGCACAAAAACATAATCCAAAAATACTTTGGATGCCACATAGGATAACCAAATATTCACAGAATATTCAGTAACAATTAACAGCAACAGAATCTCGTTTTAAACTGAATTCAGGCGCGATGTCCTATGAGCCAGTATGGGACATCTTCATTCGACATGTTGAATGCAGCAAATTAGAACATCTTGTTTCAACATCTTTCTGCTAGAATAGTTTTAGCAAAATAAATGCCAACCACAAAATCAACGAAATAACAATCTCCCCCTTTGGCTTATTTTGGCTAAAACTACACACCAAAAAAAATCTTGCAAAGAAGCACAAGCAAAACAAATCCATCCATATCAGAGACAGCAGCGAAATACCAACACACAACATAGCAGCAACAAAAAAAACTCCCCCTCAACTGCAGCCACACAACATTCCAGATTCTCCCCCTCAGCTGCAGCACCAGCACAAGCACAACACACACAAGAACACTACTCCCCCATTTTAGCCAGAAATATGACAAAGGCAAGTAGAACAGTTTAAAGACAAACAAAACAAAGGTTAAAGTTCAGAAGTAGAGACATAGAAATAGTTATCCTAGGTGTACAGTCAAAAACAAGATAAGCAAAAATTCTTCTGCATAAATTATGCAATTATTCTGCAGCACCATCATCGTCAGATTCTGCAATGTCTTCACTCTCTCCATCAGTCTCGGCATCAATATCACCACTCCTAGATCCTGAGTCATCTGAACTCTGTTCACATTCTCTATCAGATTCTCCAGAGACATCATCTTTAGCAGTTTTTTGGTCTTTACCAGCTGTTCCAGCAGAAGCATTCCTTTTCTCCATGAAGGTTTTGATTAACTGTTCAAGTTTGGACTTCCGAGTAGTGTCTTTTCTGATGGAATCTTCCAGTTCCTTGCACGTCTCTTGCAGCTGTGCAATGACTTCATCATCAAGGTTAGCATGACTGGAAGTTTTGAGAGGATGTTCCAACAATGTCTGAGACATGTGCCCCACCAAGTAACTTGTAGTGTAGGGACAGAGGAGGTTTTCTTTTGAGAGCATTGTCACTCCCTAACACAAGATTAGGACACTGATCTAAAATAACACCACAGATCAAGGATGGAAAGCAAATAGGCATCTTGACAGCAGTTGAACTTGCTTGTTTCAGAATTTTTTCAAAGATGTATGACCCAAAATCAAAAGAAACCTTTTTCCCGATAGCATAAATGAATCTACCAAGTATGGTGGAAATAGTAGATGTGTGATTGGTAGGAACCCAATTCACAACAGCAATCCTGTGGAGGATGGCATATTTAACACTCAGTTTTCCAGAGGACAGCTTTACTTCATTTGGACAGTGTTTAATACAACCACCTGTAATCTCCTTGCATACTTCATTGTCTGTGACCTCTAACTCATGTTGAGGTTCCTTACACCTGCCCAGAAAGTTGTTGATTACTTCAGGAGAAAAGGTGACGACTTCTCCTCTCACAGATACTTTTCTGAGGTTGTTACTCTTGTTATCATCACAATCTTCAGATATATTCACCACAAATTCCTTGACCAATTTCTCATAGCAGGGTCCTATCTTGGACACAGTTCTCATCAATCCAGCAGCTGCAATAAGATCCATGATTTCTTTGTATTTATTGAAATCCTTACCCAGCTCTCTCTCCAGGGCAATCCTCCTTTGATCCACAACTCTCCATCTATCTGTGTTTCTCATAGAACTTTCAGCATAAGCCTTTTTGCAGGTAGAGTTTTTCACACCAATGATGTCTTAAGCATCTGTTGCAGCCTCATATTCAGACTCACTGTGACCAGTGATTTTTCTCTTCTTAGTTGGCACAACAACCTTACTCCATTGTTTAGGAGGCCCAACTCGAACTTTTCCCTTGGTACTATCCACACCTGCAGACTTTGAACCTTAAATCATCACATTTTTCTCTCTTCTTTTCTTAATTCTCCTTAACATTCCAGCAATGGGTTCCTCATCAGAAGTGAGGTCATCTACATTAATTACAACATCATCTTTCTTCTTACTCCTTCTTTCGCGGTCCACATGAATGGGGACACCATCATCAGTCCTACCTGTAGGGCTGTCATTGACATTTCCTATCAAGGATGTTGGAACATCAGACCCGACATCTGTCTCTACTCCACTCAGAATCGTGGCAACAAACCTCATAAGTTCCTTATCCTTTTTAACTATATCATCATCAGTAGGATTCTTGTTTATACCACATGATTTGGTAGCATTCTTCTTATCAATTAAACCAGACTTAGACCCCTTTTCAGACACGTTTTTTCTAGGGCTTATTTGGTCAGCATATAAACTAGTCATTGAGTGAACTTTCTTCCTAGGTGAAAAAGGTTTAGACTTCTTACCAGGAATATTGTCATTCGTTGTGTGAGAAACTTGCCGTTTTCCTTTAGGATCAGCCGGTACAACGTTTAAGGGAGCAATATCAAGCACAAGATCAGAGAGGTTGATCATTCGAAGTGATTCATCATCTCCAGCATTGGTCCGAGGAGATCCTGAGTTATTAGAGAAGCCATGCATGGATTCTGAACCATGATGTTGAGACATTTTCGATTGATCACACGGTACAAGATTGAGGATGTTAGGAGAAAACCCTAAGGCTCGTGAACTTTGGAGAGAAAGGGCAAGAGGAATTTTTGTAGAATAAGTTTGATGTAAGTAGAGTGTGTTTGCCCGCCTATTTATATTTTTGAGAACTGGGCCCAGAGAGGCGCGGTATTCACAGACTTTGAGCACCCGATTTGCCTCAAATGTGCATACATCAAATTCTCCTTCTAAATTTACCTTGCTGACATACTTACTAAGTTTAATCTTATTATCATAGTTCACCATGCAAACATTTTGAGTTGCTTTACAATTGATCAGCACCTGTTCTAACTCAATAGTCTTTCCAATAGCTTTCTTAGTTTCCAAGCATATTGCAGTGTTCTCAGAACTCCACAGATAACAATTATCTTATGCTCTCTCGCCTCTCATGGTAACCTTACCCTTCTCATTTGTTATCAGACATTCAGAATTGGTAAAGTTGACCTTGAGACCCTGATCACATAGTTGACTTATGCTTATCAAGTTTGCATCTAGGCCTTCAACAATTAATACCTTCTCCAGATTGGGTTGACCTGTACAGTCCAGTTTTCCAACACCTATTACTCTCCCTTTTGATCCATTACCAAAGGTCACATAGTTAATAGAATGAGACTTAACATCTGACAGACATCCCTTGATACCAGTCATGTGCCTGGAACATCCACTGTCAAAGTACCACTTTTCCCTTGTAGAGACACTGAAGGACTTATGAGCTATGTGTTCTTCCGCAGTACTCTTGGGAGTCCACACTTTCGTTGCTCCAACCCACTCTTGTTCCCTACTAGACTGTAACCCAGTCTTGGGGTAGCCATATAATCTATAGCAGAAGGGTTTTATATGGCCAAACCTTCCACAATAGTGGCATTTCCATCTTTAATTCTTTCTTCTTGTGAAATTCTTCTGATGTCTGTGAGGATGTTGCAACATGTTATATGACATCTTTAATTCTTTCTTAGATTGAGCAGGTGTCACTTCAGGCCATTTTCCCTTGGCCATCTCACTGGAACTTTCAAACCCAAGGCCACTAACATCTCCAACATCTCTTCCTGACTTCAGAATCTCATCAAGCACATCAGAGCTGCTATTAAGCATTCTGACTGTCTTGATAACATTTTCCAGTTTAGAATTCAGAACAATTACTTCACTTTTCAGATCAGAGATAGTAGCCAAATGTTCTACCTTTTCAACTTTTAGATGAGCAATAACTTTCTTTTGTTCTTCTTTCTACTGACATACTTCTTCACTTTTAATGCATAAATCCTTATATGAAGCAGCCAGCTTTTCAAAGGTAAGATATTCACTGACTGACTCTTCATCAGATTCACACACACACCTGTTAATGTTGTAACCTACTTTCCAGACTTCTCATCAGTTTCAGTTTCAGAGTCATCTTCTGACCATGAGACTGATAGCCCCTTCTTTTGCCTCTTGAGATATGTGGGGTACTCAGATTTTATGTGCCCAAAACCTTCACACTCATGACACTGAGCTCCTCTCCCTTGGTTGGAATTATCTTTAGTACTGGTATTTCTCCCAGCATTCTGATTTTTACTGATGTCAGATGGCTTGTCCCTAACATTTGATATTGACTTCCAATCCATCCTTCTGAGCACTTTGTTGAATTGTTTGCCAAGTAACACCAGGTCTTCTGAGAGGCTTTCATCTCTGTCCAGATTACTTTCGACTTCTGAATCATTTGCCTTTGACACAAAAGCTATACTCTTCTTCTTTTAAGTTTTTTCACTGATCCCCAATTCAAATGTTTGAAGTGATCCCACAAGTTCATCCACTTTCATCTTATCTATGTCCTGAGCTTCCTCTATAGCAGTCACTTTCATGTCAAATCTCTTAGGTAGAGATCTCAGGATTTTTCTGACCAGTTTGCTGTCAGACATCTTTTCACCTAGGTCACTTGAAGCATTAGCTATCTCAATAATGTTCATGTGAAAATCATGAATGCTCTCATCTTCCTTCATTTTCAAATTTTCAAACTTGGTAGTGAGAATCTGAAGTTTTAACATCTTCACCTTTGAAGTCCCTTCATGAGCAACCTTCAAGACCTCCCACGCCTCTTTTGCAATGGTGCAATGTTCAATCAACCTGAAGATATTCTTATTCACACCATTAAACAATGCATTCATGGCTTTGGAATTTCCCACGGACCCTTTGTAATCTGCATCATCCCAGTCTTCCTCTTCCTTCACCACATCAGTAGATTTACCTTCTCCATCTCTAACCTTTGGGGGTTCCCATCCTTTTATAACAACTTTCCATGCTTGATCATCCATGGATTTGATGAATGCTATCATCCTCGGTTTCCAATAGTCATAGTTGGAACCATCAAGCAGAGGTGGTTTGTTCAAAAATCCTCCATCCTTGTCCATTGTACCAGAAAGTACCTTCCCTGAATCTCACCTAGAACCAGACAAGGGTGCAAGCTCTTGATGCCAATTGAAATTCTGGCACAGATATCAGATGTCCTACACAGATGTTGAGACACTGATATCCAACACAATGAACAAGACAACAATAATAATAACAGTGCAGAAAGTAAAAACACAGTGATATGTTTACCCAGTTCGGATCAACAATCCTACTCTGGGGGCTACCAAGCCAGGGACGAAACCAATATACGATAGTATCAATTCACATATCATACAATAACCAAACCCTTTTATAATCTGCTCACTTAATCACTACCCTTCCTATGACTTCTACCTAAGACTCACCTAGGTATGAGGCCCTCCTCAAATCCCTCTACAATCACAACCCGTGATTGGTTCCTTTCAACACAAGTAACAAAAACGAAAGTCACACTTTCAAAAACACACAATTCTCAACACTTCAAAGCTTATGAGAATTGACACACAAGAAACTCAATGCTTAAAAGCTTATGAGTAACTGACAGAACTTACAACACAAAAACCAGTCCTTATACTGTTATCAGAATGATACCAATTAGGCTCACAAAAACACTCGAAAACCCTAACAAAAATACATGTAAGTTCCACACCTAAACTAGGTTTACACCAGTCAATATATAGCATTAAATCTGGACTGGATTGGGCTTCAAAAACGCAGCAAAGAGACTGCTTACAAATCTGCAAAATAAACTCCAACAAAATAGGTCTTCAATCTAAAGTTTCCTAATATGTCTCCATAATTAGAAAGTGCTGTAAATCCAAAAACCACACAAAAACACAATCCAAAAATACTTTGGATGCCACATAGGATAACCAAATATTCACAGAATATTCAGTAATAATTAACAGCAACAGAATCTCCTTTTAAACTGAATTCAGGTGCGATGTTCTATGAGCTAGTATGGGACATCTTCATTCGACATGTTGAATGCAGCAAATTAGAACATCTTATTTCAACATCTTTCTGCTAGAATAGTTTTAGCAAAATAAATACCAACCACAAAATCAAGGAAATAACACCATCACTGTGCAAATCATCATCACAATATGGGTGTACTTACATGCCTCATCAATCTCCTCAGGAATTGTTGAGCACTCACTGCTCTCAGAACTTAGGGTTTCAAGCCCTCTCAGAGTTCTTAGACAAAGGATCAATCAAGGAATGACATGATATTCAAATTTTATAACCTCTCAAACATCCACAAAGGATCAAGAGGACTCTCACTTCAAGGATTAAGCACAAGGCTGCTCCCTTCTAGGTGGATCAAGCCTCAAGATCAACAGTGTCACCAAATTAGAGTTTTGGTCGACCAGGGCCTCCAGATGGAAATTTTCCTCTGGGCATGAGCCAATGCTTCAAATCATAACCTATGATGCTCCAAGGGACATCATAAACCCAATCATCAAGTCAATTTAGCCTCAGGGGATGCATTCATTAAAAATCAGGAATTAGGGTTTCTTGACCTAATTCACCCCTAAGTTGACTTTTGGGACAAATCATGAGCCAAGACCTCAAGAGAGGATTTGAGGGTCTCTAATACACCACATTGATCCATTTGGAACAATGGATTGGTCCAAGAAGCTTGAGCAACAAGTTTCAATTTCATCTGAACCACAATTAGGGTTTTGCGAGAAAAGTCAACTGTAGCTTTGACTTTTGACCAGGACATGCTCCCAAACCCTAAGACATGATTCAATGCACCCTATAACACCCATGGAACATGTCCATCAAGTTTGATTTAGGTCAAGGACATGATTTCCCAAAGGATCGCACAGTTTGGAATTCATCTGACAAAAAGTCAACTGTGCACAAAAGTCAACTTTGACTTTTTGAGATTTTTCACAAAAATGGTTTTTTAACCCTAAAATGATGTTAATGTATGATTTGAATCATCATTCATCAAGAAAAATCAAAGAAAGTGGGATAACTTGTAAAAGGGGCAACCATAAAAACTTAGAAAATTTTCCAAGTTATGAAATAAAGTGACAAAGGTACCAACTTTGGAGGATCATAACTCCTAAACCACAAAGCCATTTTTCCCCATCCAAAGCTTGATTTGTAGATCTCATTGCCCTCTACAAAAGCTTCATACTGACCTATGTCCAAATTCCTCATGGATTTTGAGTTATGGAGTGATCAAAATCAAGAAAAGTCACTTTGTTCCAACACTTAGTGAAAATTTCACTAAGTCAGAATCTGCCTTACTTTTTTCCAAATTTAGGGGGATTTTTCACTTGGATCCAAAAGGTATCAAAACCAAATATGATCAGACAGTTGTTGTATCATATAAGGGCTTTCCAAAATGGCCAAGAACATCACCAAATTCAATTTGAGCTTTGAGATATGGTAGTGCCAAGATGCCTTGCTGAAATCTGCCAAGGCAAGGCAGATTTTTGCACTTTTGGTCGATTTGCCAAAATCAGCCAATTCCAAGCCTTGTCATCACTTTGGACACATCTGAGGATTGAATCTAAAGGGGACAATCACTGAGCCAAGCCTCCAAAGTCCTTGGAACAAGAAATAGCATGCCAAACCTAGAATTGCCCAAAATAAGGACAAGACTCCAATTTTGGATTGGAGCATTCAATGGAAGCACCAAGGTGGCATGGACTGAGCTATTAGTAACTGAATTCAGTCAAGACTTATCCAAGACCAAGGGGACCAGCAGCCTGTGCCCTAACCTCTAGTCAATGGCTAGAGGAAACTTGGATTTTCATTTGCCAACATTGGCCAACCCTACTCAGCAGTTGCCATTCACTATTCCTTGCAAAATAAACTTGCTCTACTATAAATAGAGCTCAATTATGATCAGTTTAAGTACACCAAAGGCCTACAACACTTGCCTTTCTCAAAATCCACTTCTCACTCTCAAAAATGCCTTTCTTAGCAAGTCACTAACGGGTTTTTCAGTAGAGAGCAATTCCACTCAAACCAATCACACACACACACCTCACATACATCATATGGGAGCTGATCAAACACTTAAACAACATCTGGAACATTGATTTCTCAGAATCACCAGTCAATTGCTCAAGGTTTTAACTAAGTTGCAGTTGAGATGCCATAAAGTGATCCAGCCAATTTCCATAAAGTCCAAGCATTCAAACACACTCCATAGGGTGTAGGGAAGCTGTTCAGATCATCACAACTCATCTGTAACACCTCCAACTCAGAAATCACTTTGAACTTGCTTCCACGACCTAGAGGTAAGCCTAAACTTGGTCATCTCTCAATATATGCATATTTCCTTGCACAATACTTTTGTCAAATGTTCATAAGCATGCAAGGAATGTTTCCCCTCAATTAATTGCTTTGTTTGAATCGTGTATCAAAATTCTCAGCCTTTGTGCAGAAATTAGGGTTCTTGAGGTTTTGTCTTGATTTTTTATTTCATGTTTAATATAAATGAAATTAAATACCATAGACATGATCGTGAGGTCGAGACGAGCAGATTGGTATGTGGATTGCATGATATAATCAAGTATTCAGTGAGATTGGGGAGAAAATACAAATCTGGGCAAAACCCAGAACACGCGCGTGTTCTTGGGGTGTTCTTGGCGCCCTTTTTGAAAATTCAAATATTTGAATTTTTTGATTTTATTTAATTTATTCAAAATTTAATTTATCTCTGAGTTTTAATGATTTTGAGTTGATTCTTTTTTTAATAATTCACAAAAATGTCAAAATATTTTATTTTCCCAAAAAATCCCAAAAATATTATTTATTTCATATAATTGATATTTTTGTAAAGAATTAATGTTTTAATTGTTTTTGACATTTAAAATATTTTTTCCTTATTGATTTTGCAAATTTTAATGATTTCTAATCAATTTGTAGGGCAAAACTTGATTTATGAAGCATTAATCGAAGATCACAATTTGTTTTCCACGTGTTAAACAATTTTGATCATTTTAATTGAATGTTTTATTCAATTAAAACACATTTTGAAAACAAATTAGGGTTTTTGATTAATTCAACCCTCATAAATCATTTTCAAAACTCTTTTGGGCCTCTAATAGAGTGTAAGACCCAATCCTTTTTGTAAAATAAGCTTTCATGGGCCTCACTTATTGTATAAGTCCCTCCGGGTATTTTCAAAAAAACCTCGGTGTAATCGTCGTTTTGTACGCAAATAACCTTGGGCCTACCCTCGAGTAGTAAGACCCATTTTTCTTTTTTAAACTCTTTGGGCCTCTTGAGAGAGTGTAAGACCCAAACCCCCTTGTACAAACAATTTTGGGCCTCACTTATTGTATAAGTCCCTCTGTACAAGTAAACGGCGCGATCGTCGCCTTTTAAAAAATCAATTGGGCCTCTCCTTGAGCTATAAGACCCATTCAAAACTTTTGGGCCTCTAATAGAGTGTAAGACCCAATCCCCTTTTAACCAAAACAACTTTGGGCCTCAGATATTGTATAAGCCCATTTGCGTTAAAAGAAAATCTCAGCGCGATCGCCATTTCAAACGAAAAATCATCTGGGCCTACCCTCGTGTTATAAGCCCCACTCTTTTTCTCTAAACCTTTTTTGGGCCTCTTGAGAGAGTGTAAGACCCATCCCTTTGTACAACAAATAATTTTTTGGGCCTCAGTCACTTGTATAAGTCCCTCTGTACAAACTTAACAGTGCAATCACTGGTAAAACCCTGGGCCTCTCCTTGAGCTGTAAGCCCAAAATCTTTCTTTTCAAAGCACTTTCTCCTTTGATCTTGAATATACTGTTGTTTTCAATCTTTCTTTGTTGAACAACTAACCAAACAGCATGGAAGCTCTACAACTGAGTAAGTGTTTATCCGCTTTTATTTACCGCTTTCATATACATATAACTGTATTGTAGGGCTGCTCACTGTAAGTCTCCTTTCATAAACTCATATCAACTGTGTAATAATAGTATAGATATTTAGAGTTTCCCCGGCAATTACGTCTAGCACTAGGTTCAGCCCATTGGTCACTCTTAAATAGTCAAAACTAGATCCCCATAGGATTACCAGACACAGTTTTCCCTCCTCTTGGGGTTAAACAATATGGAGATGTGAAAGACAAATTCTTTTTTAACCCTTTCTCAGACTGTCACTCGTAGAAGTTGTCAAAGAAACTCTACTCCCCAGAGATGATCTCTTCTCCGTGAATTGCATCTCTTGAGTTTCTTCCAAATTCTCGAACTTTCCTGGCTTGATCTATTCTCTGTGAATAGCCTGTCTTGAACTTCTCGGGGTTTGGGGACCCACAGGCTTCTTAAAAGCACCCTTAGGAATTGTCAAGAAACTCTACTCCCCAGAGACGATCTCTTCTCCGTGAATTGCATCCCTTGAGTTTCTTCCAAATTCTCGAACTTTCCTGGCTTGACCTATTCGTTGTGAATAGCCTGTCTTGAACTTCTCGGGGTTTGGGGACCCACAGGCTTCCTAAAAGCATCCCCGCCTCCTCTTAGGCATTGTACAAGGACCCGTCGGCTTCTTAGAAGTATTCATAGCCTCCTCTTAGGCTTTGTATAAGGAAAACCTTTTAGCCTCCTCTTAGGCTTTGTATAAGGAAAACCTTTTAGCCTCCTCTTAGGCTTTGTATAAGAAAACCACTGGTTGATCCAATCAACCTTTTAGCATCAAAGTTGTGCCTCGTTCACAGTACACAAACATCAACAACTCCTTCCCCTTCATCTAATCGCTGTAAGCGGCAAGCCTCTGGATCATCTACATCCATGCCACTGTCCCTCTTTTAGTATGAAAAATTCCTAAGGAAAGATGGCATTGCTCTACACTGAGTTAAAGTCTTCTCCTTCAGGTTGGAAATCCCCTATAAAGGAAATTATGGCATTGTCGGATTCACACATCCCGGTTAAAGTAATTCTCCTTTATAAACAGTTGTGACAAACAGACCCTCTTTAGAGATGACAAAATTCTCTCTAAAGACAACCCCTTTAGCTTCACATCTTGGGCTTTGAACAAGATACAAACTACCTTTAGCTTCACATCTTGGGCTTTGAACAAGATACAAACTACCTTTAGCTTCACATCTTGGGCTTTGAACAAGATATAGATCACCTTTAAGCTTCACGTCTTGGGCTTTGAACAAGACACCAAAACACCATTTCCTCCCATAGAATAGGAGGAACTACGATCGCTCTGATTTCCCTGTTTCGGAAAAACGGGAATACGTAGGCATAAGATTGAAAGAAAAATCTTAGCGAGCACACTCAACAAAAACCCAAAATCCCGTATTTCAATCAAAACATCCTAGTCCGTATTCCCCGCTAAAAGTCTAAATTCCCTGAAAATAACCTAAGAGAGCCCCCCCCATATTGATCGCATCCGTAACCTAACAGACCGCTGTTTAAACTCAGTATGCAAGCAGGGTTAATTGGAGACATCTATTTCCCTTCCTTAGTCAGCTCACAATAGGATAAAAAATGAATCGACCTGTAGTAACCCCCAAGGAGCGACAGTGCTTAAGAAACACATCCAGTTTCGCTCGCTACATCAACGTCCCGACCCGGTGTTGCATATCAGAGCAAGACCCTCTAATCAACGTAAATAACCGAAACACTTCAAAGCTAATCTTCACGCACTAAGAGAGCTAATCCTGATCCCTTGCACGTTATCCACGTGGAGGCAACATTCAAACAGGCAGGGTGAGTAATCACAAATCATTATACAAGATATAAAAATAAGATATATTAGTCATAAATATCATCATTGATTCATTCACACATCATCATACTATCAATTCACAATCATCGTTAAAACATCAATCAATTTATAACACCATCAACACACCATTTATTCAATCAGTATGCAATGTCACATAGTATGGAATGCAACAACATAGACTCATGCATGTGGTACCAATTCATCATGTTGATGGACACTGGGCCATCACCCTCCAAAGATCCCCACCAATAGGATAAATTCTACATAAGAACCGGAGCACATCACAAAACACCCCAACCCACACAATGAGATTGAAGCCAACACAGGACCAAAGTCCTAACATCATCACTGGACCGAAGTCCTAAAGTATGCTATGAATGCATGATACAAAACGTCATAATCATCATCATTACCGGATCGTCAAAGTTGCATCATTATTCATAAAAAATCACCAAAAATCATAGTATTACATCATTACTATGTGTCATAATTATTCACATTACATCACAAGTCATCATGTTATAGTCCTTAAAATACAACACATCAATTACTCAATGCATACGGACAACAAGACACAAGGTAGCACAAAAAGAAAAGAAAACAAAACACACAGCTCCTGCTCGCCTGGTGTTCGCCTGACGAAGCAGGGGCGAATTCCCTCCCCATACAAATTCCAGTAGCTCCTATTTTCACCCCTCATTCGCCTCTCCTTTCGCCTGGCGACTTCCAAGCGAACCAGTTTCGCCCGGCGAAGCACCTCACTCGCCTGGCAAAATGTACGCATCAGCAAGTTCTGCTTCTGCGTTTCTGCATCAAACCATACCCAAAACCCCTTGCGATTTCCACCTCTTATAGTTCAAAAATGCACACGTATAAATCACATAGTAATTACAATCCAACAATAACACATCATCATAAACTTCATATATATCATCTTATACTTCTGGAAACCCCAATTTCATCACAATTCATCTCACTCTCATCAAAATCTCACCATTCCCTAAAACCCCAACACTAACTACATACATCTACAATCTATATCCATTACAATGAAAAGCAATACTCCCCATACCTTAGATAATTCGATTCCGATCTTCCTCTTGAGTGCTTCCAGAATTGCTATGAGTCCTAGCTTCCTCCTTTTCCTTTCCTCAGAGTCACTTTCCAAAAACACGATTGTTCATAATGAATTCCTCACTTCCTTATTTTCTTTTTTGTCCAACATACACCTAGGACCCCTATTATGATTTCCCAACTTCGTCCTCACTTATTTCACCCAACATTACCATCTTGCCCTTAGTGTTCCACTCCTTTTATTTAAAATAATAATAAAAATTTAAATAAGATTATTCACATTATTCCACCATTATTATTATCAAAATAATTCTAATTAATCCTACATTTTCTAAATGTTCTCAATACCTATTAACAAATCAATACCCCAAAACACAAATCATCAGGCATCACAATATTTTACCAATTTCACCAAAAATCACGAACAATTATAATAAATCAATTAAATAAATATTATAATTATTTTTGGGTGTTACATTGGGAACGTTTTATGGGGAAGGAATCTCAAGAGCATGGGTCTTATTCCCAAACTTATTAGGCCATCCAACCTGCCTACCAAGGAGGAAATTTGTGGAATGAGGATTCCGGTTAATGGCTTTCCATTGTTCTCTAGAAGTGGTCCTCTAGACGTGCTAGCATGATATATTGCTAGTTGTTGTGATGAAGGCATTGATGTATGGGTTGATGTTTCCAACCTTCCAGATACTCTACCTGAAGTTCCTAGGAAGAAGAGAAAGGAAAGAAGACGATGAATGTTGATGAAGAAGAATCGTCTGAAACAACAAAGAATAAGAAGACGGTGTCTTCGCATCTCGATGAATATGAGATCCCTGTCAGTTAATGTCAGAAAAATTTGCTTCTGGGTGATGTTTTTAGTTGTGCCCAACAATCATCTTAGGACCCTGTCGCACTTATTCCCCGTAAGTCCTCTAGGGCAAGAACTTCTTCTGTTTCTGATTCTACTGTTTCTACTAGTATCTTACCAATATCACCATCCCCATCTCCATCTCTAACTACTCCACAACCACCATCACCAACAACAACCGTTTTAGAACTTATTACAGAAACTCCCACAGTTTCTAAAAATCAATTATCTCAACAACAATTTCATAAACAACAAATTCAACTTAACTACATAACTACTGTAGAACACCATCCATCATCTCTACCTTCACCCATCATACCACCCTCTGTTAATGCTCCCCAACCAGAAAATCCAAATGAACCACCCAGAATATCTCCTTTGAGAGATTCTGGAGACCAAGAGTCTGAAGGTACTCCTGAAGGCATGCTTAACCTTGAACCCGGTCATATTATTTTTTATTATGAAACATATGAAGATCTTCCCTCCCTTAACATTCTAAGTATCCATGGCCCTGATCTTAACCCTAACCTCTGTGATTTAACTATCAAATATCCCAGTCCTCCTAAACTAAGAGAACCTAATATTGGTAAGATTCTGAGGAAGTTTGAATCAGACTTAAAAGGTGTCTTCATGCTGCTATGTGGATGAGTCTTTTATCCTCTAATCCAGCAGAGAGTGTTGCGGCTTGGGAAACCTATAGGAGATGGGTCAATTCCAAAATCTCGAAGCTGAAGAATTTTGGGTACAAATTTTCTGAGAAGAATTTCCATTCATGTCTTGTACCTGTTATGGAAATCTTAGAGTTACGACATGCTCCATTGTGTCTTCCTGCAATAGAGATTGAGGAAAAAGCTAAGGGTACTGAGGAAGGTTCTGGAGACCTAGATGTCGTCATGGAGGATGTTTTTGCACAGTTGGACCAAGACAATCAAGCAATTTTTAAAGACCAACAACAATCTGAAGGCAGTGTATCAGAACAACAAATTGTCATTTATGATTATTTATATGCTGCTGGAAGTTTATCCTCTGGGGTGATTCCTGAGATTCTGAGGATTCTTGCTGAGCTGAAGGAAGACAAGGTCATGGTCTGACAACGCTTGAATATGCCAGAGTTAAATGTTTGAGCTTATCCTTTCCAGACTTCCTTCGCAGAACCCGAAACCCTAGTTTTGCAAAAAATTTATGCACTTGTTATGTTATCTTTTTTTTTGTTTCTTTATTTATTTTCTGTTATGATCATTTTGTACTCTTGTTCCCTCGGGCATTTTTTTTAATATATGTTATGTTTCTTTTCTTTATTGTCTTGTTATTGTTGTTTCTCTTTAGTTAAGAGTTTTCTTTTTTAGCGATGACAAAAGGGGGGAGAAATGTATATATATATATATATATATATATATATATATATATATATATATATATATATATATATATATATACATGTTCATAAATCAGAACCCAAACATTCCTTTGTTTCTGCTAACAACTACTTTGAAAATATTTCTATTAGCTATTTTTCAGGGAAAGTCATGCAAATAAGAAGCTCTTGAAGTTTTTCAGATCAGAACTTAAGATTACTTTCTAAAGAAATGGTTTACTTTCTAAGTTTGAAGAATTAACTTCAAGGTTTGAGAAAGACTTCCAATCAGAACTTAATAGAACCAGACGTTAATTTTTCTAAAACCTTAACCAGGATCTGAAGATTTTTCAATAAGATTTTAAATCAGGTCAAGATTTCAAACCACGATTCTGAAGTGAAATCAGGCTTTTGAAGTAAAGTTCATCAGAATTGTTGACTTTAACAACCAGTGTTCTGGATAAGTTCAAATAACTTATGAAGAAAACCAGATTCTGATAGGATATCATTCTGGTTTTCCAAAAAGGTTAATCAGGAAAGTGCTCTTTCATTCTGATTTTATCTTTTTAGAATATACATCTCTGGGGGAGCTTTGTGCGTCTTTCTAATGTATCTTTATGTGATTACCCTGTACAAGTTGTTCATCAAAATACATGGTTTTTTCATCACCAAAAAGGGGGAGATTGTTAGAATAAGATTTAATTCTGCATCTATGCCTTTAAGTTTTGATGATAACAAGGTAGTATTTGTGTGAGAACAATTTTGGTACCCTAATGGTTTGTTATTGTGTAGCTTTAACAACCAGTTCTGATTCTGAGAATATGACGTGCAACATCATCAATTTTTGAACTTTGTGTTACAAAATTTGCTTCTGCACTAATTCACTCCTAAGAAGTTTCTGAAAGACGCTATATTGCTATTGCAACGTTCTCTCAGTTTCTGCTTCTGGATGTGATTTTAACCATCAAGCTATGAAGAATGCAAAGCTTCTGAAGTTTCTGAAGATCTCAAGTCAGACACTGATGTTGTTAAGGTTTTGATTGATGATTTTAAAGATTCTGATTCCAGCTACGTGTTTCTTCTTTTCATGCTTCATCAACTTTCTACCAGAAGCATATGAATTCGAAGATAAGGATAAAAGGATACACGATCAAAATAATACATGGTACATAATGAAAATATTTCTTCCACTACCTGATTTTATGGGCGAAAATACAGTACTATTCTTCACACCTATCACTATTCCATTAGTGGCAACTGCATTTCTCGTATTCCTGATTTTCCCTCCAACGATTCCTTTTTCATGCTATATAAAGAGGACTTGGAGACTTGAAGAATAACCGAATTTTTACAAGACTGTTTTCTACGTGAAAAGCTTACAACTTCGTGCTTATTTTCTGTAAGTATTTGTAATTCATTTGTGTAAAATATGCTTATGTAGAAGCAACTTGTAACACAATATTTATTCAAACTTGTTGTCTGTATTTCCTTAAGGGACCAGTTAGGTCAGAATCCTTGAGAAGACTTTGACAGTTTGTCATTGTGGTTTGTTAGTCACCAGCTGTTTCTAGTGCATTTGTAATTAGTTGATTATAGTGGATTAAGTCCTTGTGTATAAGGGGAAATCACCTTGGCGGGTGGACTGGATTAACTTTGAGTTTTAGGCGAACCAGGATAAAAAAACCTTGTGTATTTCTTATTATTCAATCTTTTGATTGTTGGATTTTTGAGTTGGTAAAAAGCTCTTGTTTTTAAAACCCAATTTAAACCCCATATTTCTTATGTTTTTCACACCTTCAGATTGATAGATGATCCCTACATGATTTCCCTAACTCTTCTCCTCATCTCTATCTTTGTTCTCTTTTTCTTTTTAACTCATGTGTTGCATTGTTTTAGGATACTAACTTAGTGTTAGTTCTATAGCATGCCTAGCACATTAATTGTTATTGACCGACCTATGACAGGCAAGGCTTCTACATAATCCTACTTATGATTGCTTAATATAGCGCTAAATTGCTCTGATGCGATAAATCGGTCCTTAGCCCTAACTCACTAATTATTGACATACTCTTTACTTTCTTGTTTTCTATTCTTGTCATTTATACTCTTATCCTTTATATTTCTTGTCATTTATTTTCTTGTCATTTACATTTCTTGCAATTTATCTTTATGCACATCATCATTCATCTAACTCATGCATCTTTTATTATTTTGTCATTTTTATTTTCCTTTGTCTCATATCATTGAAAAGAACAAAAAAACATGATAAAATAAAAAGACCAAAAATATGCATTCACCCTTATTGGGACTTAAAGGATGGACTCATATGGACCTAGATTGATTGACCTTAGCTCATGAAGCCTTGGACATAATGTTTGACCCTATGCAAAAGAAGATTTGGACCTAAATGCTTATTACTTTTCCTAGCCTATGACACCTTACACACACACGACTTTCTCTTATACTACCTTACAATGAGACCTCTTTATTTCTTGCATTGATCATCCCTTGTATTTTTCATGTATCCCTCTTCCCGTTTTGGATGTACTTTCTTTATTTCCCACTTTTTCTTTGATTGTAGTTTTTGCTTGCTAGTTACTCCTCACGGACTGGATCGACCTCACCACTTTTTTAAGCCTTGTAAGTCAATCGCCTTATGCATCGCCATCAACCAAACCAAAAGCATTTTTTATCCATACATCAAGCCATACCCAACTTGTAAGTCGATCTCTTTTTGCGTCACCATCAACCTTTCCATTTCTCCACTTAAACCTTTTCATAATCATTAATAAAACCTTTGATCCAACGTCAAGTGGCTTTTTGTCAATAAACTTAAAAACACAAAATATATGATTAGGATTGCGCGCCACGAGCCTTAAGTGGTGAAGAAGGAGTGAGAATGGAGCTTTCCTGCCCTCACTTTGCGTATTTTGGACACAATACGCTTAACTTGGTAGTTTGAAATATTCACCTCTACCCATAGTCTTTAGTGTAATCCTAATCAAGAACAATCTCTTTTCAAAACCTAAAAACAACATCAACTCATCAATTTTTTTACGCCTTAGGCCATCATCCCGAAAACTCATTGTCATACCCCAAATTTTATCTCCTTTAGATGTCATCATCATTTGCATGAGCATTATAGGTCAATCATCTTTGCATAGCTAACAAAACTATCAAGCTTTGTGGCTTTGTGTCTTTTGTGGAATTAGGGTTTTGTACAAGGAAATGAAAGCTCTGATTAATTAAGATTTGAAGGAGAGATCAACCAAACAAGTCCTCATACACTTCAAGGGTTCCTAAGATTCCTTTTGGTTCAACGCAACTCATTTCAAGGACTTCATAAGTGAATGGGAGAGGTTTTGATTTCATCTGATCAAAAAGTCAACTGAGGCTCCCAAAAGTCAACCTTTGAGTTTTTTGGTCAACCATGAACATTTCAAGTCATATTCCATTATCTCATGTGGTTAGATCAATAAAAATCAAGTTGGAACAATAAAATTAGGAGATTTGGAAAATTAGGGTTTTGGATGAATTTTTCTAAGTATGAAAATCTTATTTTTAGCCATCTTTCAAGGATCATATCTCACTCATTTTTGATCCAAATGGAGCAAACTAGTACTCATTTTAAAGAGGACATTCCATACTACAAGTTTTTAGAAAGAATCAAGTTCAAAAATGCAAGGATTTAAAGTTATGAGTGATCAAAGTTGGGAGAAATCATGATTTGTCACTTATACTTATAATTTTTCTAAGTCCTAAAATTCAGGTTTTTACACCAACTTCAAGCAAAGGCTTCATGGGTTTCTTGACCTCAAATCAAAATTCTTCAAACATGGAAGTTATTCCTTGTTCTTAAAGCTTTCCAAGCATATGTAGAACAAGCTATGGTGTCTCAAAGTTGTTGGTTTTTGGGAAAAAGTTAGGCAACTTGCCCAAGTTGCCAAGGCACCTCAAGTCATGTTTTTGCCTAAATTGCAAGATATTTTTCTAATGTTTCCAAGATTCAAATCCAAAATTGTTGAACATGAAACTTGTTCTCCTCCATCTCAGCTTTCCAAGCATATGTAGAACTCTCCAATTGAATTTTTATAGCTCAAGTTATGATGTGATGAACATGGGTGCCAAACCTTAAAATAACTTGCCCAAGGCATAACTAGGTCATGTGTGCCAGCTCTAGGTCAGTGTGTTGGACCACTTTTAATGTCCAATTTTCACCATATTACAAGTCTTATCTCAAGGATTGTTGAACATCAGAGTTACTCACCTCTATGCCCTCTTTCCAAAGGATTCAAAACCTTCCCAATTGATCCATTATCCATGGAGATATAGCATCCCAAAGTCACTACCATGGACATGTTTATGACCAAGCCAAGGTTGCCAAGCCATGACCAACTTATCAAGCCAAACCTACCAACTTTTTTTTAGCATCCAAGACTGATGTTTCTTGTCCCTAAAACCTGCAAAGGTGATCTCCAAGACTTACCATTTTTGGTTCTTCAAATTATGACACATTAGGGCATGTTTTGATACAAAATATGGACCAACATGCCAACCAATTCATATGCCATAATCCCTTAGTCCCTCCTCTCCTTTCTGACCCCATGACTCTGAGTATAAGCAAGCCAACAATCACTTGGCTCAAGGTCTGAAATTGGCAAGCCATGCGTGTAGCTTCATCTTACATCCTTTCTTGATTTTTTGGATAAAAGAAACAACAAAAAAATTTTCAACATAAAGAGGCTTCTGGCTATTCAAAATTATCAGAGAAATACACACACAATACATAGAAAGAGAGAGCAAGAGAGAGTGATAGAAGTCAAAATCCAAAAAACTCCATTTTTACTCAAGAAACTCAAAGCTTCTAATTTCCAGATTCTAGGATTTTCCTTGGTTTCTCTTGGCTCCATTAGTCTCCTACAAGCATAAGGAAATTCTTGGGATATTTGGAAACCTCATCTTAGCAGTTAACTGTGTGCAAAAGCTTCACCCTTTGGTAAAAAACTTCTTCAACTCTTTCTCTGATTTTTCACGTGTAAATATTCCATTGTTACATGTATTTGAATATATGATAAAGTTTAGATGGTTTCTGGTTTGTTTTCATGTCTTTTCGTGCATATTCAGTTTCGTGCCCTAGCTTTCGTGGCTCATTTTCTTAGGGTTAGAGGTCTTTAATGGTCAAAATAAGGGTAGAAATGAGTTTAGCTTGAAAAAACAAAGAGAACAATATAGGGCTCGAAGGCTTTGGTGGAGTTCTCACCTCTGCAACTCCGGTGACCCACCGGAGAGGACGACCGGAGCTAGGGCTCCGGCGTCCTACGTGTTGTCTTGTTTGACTATTTCTAACTTGCCACTTTGCAGCCACATTATCTCCACGTCATTTAGAAACCCCTCGCCTGGCAACCCGTGTGGCACACCCATTTTTTCTTTTCTAATTTTTTTGTTGTTTTATGGACCTGGGCTTAAGTGAGCTTGGTACCCACACCCCACCATTTCAAGGCCCATGCGCTGTAGAGGACTCTCCTTTGAATCTGAGTTGCCGAGCACCCCCTCCCCCATATGCTTCGGTTTTTCATTTTCATTTTTATTTTGTTATCTTCAACTTTTTATTTATTTTAATATCTTCCAAATACCTAAAAAATCTACAAAAATTACTTTTAGACATGTTACTGTCTTAACTTATTTTCTATGATTTTGATTTATTTTGATTATTTATTTCATCATTTTATTTGATTCATTTAGTTTTATGTATTTACTAAAACACCCTTGATTTAGGGTTTGCTATTTGAGTGACTTCCACAAGTTTTTTCAATATGATTTTTTGTCAATTTTTTACATATGATTGAGGGAGTCTTGAGTATTTTGGTGGTCTTAAATGATGTTGTTTAATTAACTTTTGGTTTGATTCTAAAGGCCTCGATTCTTTTTACACCTATGAGCTTGTTAGGGGTTTTTGATGGAGTTTTTGTACAAATCTTGTTGTGAGCTTTTGCACATGTATTCTTGAATGTTTGAACATGACTTAAAGCTTTGAGTTGGATTTTATTTGACCATTTTGCTATTTTTGGTTAGTGCATCAACTTAGGGTTCATTTTGAGCATGTCTTGGTGTTTACTTTGACCTAGTTTTTAGGCATGATTCTTTGAGTGTTTGTCTTGATGAATATTCGTTTATGTGTGGTTTGAAAAGCATGTTTAGCTTCTGACTTCATGATTCCAAAGTGTTCTTGCTTGCCCATTTGATTATTTATGCATGTCTTGATTTGTTTGAGTCATTTCATGATGTTTTGGTTTGTTTCTTGCATATGGGTTTGTTCATGCCTAAATGTGGTTCTTGTTTGTGTTTCTATTGATATCTTAATATTGAATATAAGCTTTATCATATGTGTATGCTACTGCCCAATTGGTTCTTGAGTTGTAACTCCCATGATTGAACCATTCTTTGCACTTCTCTTGTTTGATTAAAGAGAGGAGGGTCGAAGGGACTCGCCTGGTAAAACTCACCCCTAATGATGATGGGGAAACTCTCAAAGAAGCCTTCTCCAGCTATATTACGATGTTTTCCAAACGGTATGAGTTCACACCCAGTATGGCTCCTTTTGCTGAAAGAAGATGTGGCCCTGAGTGGTTCACAAGGTCATTCCCTAATTCGACAAAAAAGCTCCATACTGAATCTGATCCAATCTGGGAAGCTTTCTTGATTCCTAGATTTATTATCCATCGGCTGAATCTTGGAAGAGATTTGGCAGCCTTGATTGCTTATCAACCAAACCTTGTCTCTTGACAATTTGGGTTGGCCCAAATTTTCCCTAGATGTCTATATGAGAAAAAGGGCCATGTCGTTCTTCATACTGTCAGCTTCGACGAAGGAGGTGTTGCAATCCACTTCGACCGGTTGAATGCTCGAAAAGCAGTGCTTTCCCCTGTGTACTTTCAACCCAGTTTTTTGTGTACTCAACCATTTCACGACTAGTGGTCGAAGCACTATAGTGAACAATTTCTTGATGTTGCTGCTTTCTCCTCTTTACTTGACCAAGCTTTCCTTAGTGTGCAGGAGAAAACCAGGAAGAGTAAGTTCACTCATATCAAAGAAATTCAAGCCTTCCAAAGGTACTTTGAAACTGTCTATCGACCAGATGATATTAGTCGAACCGTTCGTGAGGCTGCTGTCACTTTGAAGGAGAAATTTCTACAAAAAATGGATAATTTAAAAATCCCTTCAAACGTTCCTCTTGAGAAGCGTTATGAGGTGGCTTTTGAACTCTTTCCTCCAAAGTTCCCTCTACTGCCTAATGCTAACTTTGGAGTGGCACTTGCCCCTCCATTTCTAGACTGGTTTGTCTGTGGTGATTCCATAAAAATCTTTCGACAGTAGTCTCAACCGAAAGCAAAAAGGGTGGTTGCGACTAAACATACGCTGGACAGTTTCAAAGGACACCTTCATATAGGGATCGAGGGTGTTCATATCAAATCCAAAATATATGAAGGTTTGAGGCTCTTGATTTGTGATTTTTAACTAACCACTTAATTATTAACTTGTAATAATTATCTGTCTTTTCAGCTATGCCCAGGAAGACCAAACCAGCTAAGGGTGATGCTGTGCAGGCTGAAGAAGAACCTGAAGGCACAAAGGTATTTTATATCCCTTGCCTAAGTCTTATTTGTGTGATTGCCTTCTAATGTTTGCATCAACTTTTTAGATTGCTCGAAAACCTCCAACGCCTCAAAAGAAAACCAAGAAAGGCGCCCAAATAATCATCCCTTTAGATGCTGATGATGAATCTCCTGAGGAGGGCATGGCTAAAAGGAAAAGGAAGCCTACCAAAGCTTCTGAAGCTACTGGCCAACCTTCCTCGAAGGCAGCCAAAATTCTTGAAAAGACACCTACCACTAGTGGTGTCGAGAAACAGTCCTCCAAGGTCGCGTCGAAATCGCATGCTGGCACTCATGAGAGTGAAAACTCAAGCCCTGATATTGCAAATGCTCAGGTATGCACACCATCTTTCTCATAGTATTTGCACTCTTTCACTCAAATCTCCTTCAATCTTATTTTCCTTACTTGTGGTTTCAGGCTGATGTAGGTGATTCTAACCCACCACAAACTACGCCAACCTCTGCACCAACTCTTCTAAATATCCAAGGTGAGTCAACTTATCACCCCACTTTTGACCTTGGTTCTGGGTACAGCTCAATAAGCGAAATTAACCAACCTATCCTCCTTACAGTTCCTCCTTCGACAGCGGACGAAACAGACAAAAACTTGCCTGCCAAGACCACCACTCAACAATCCCAGACAGATGGCTCTGATCTTGAAAAGGATGATGTTTCTAGCAAACAACCTCACACAGAAACCATTGCCATGGAATCAGAGAGGACGCTGGTCGAAGAGGAAACTTGCCTTGAAAATGAACCAAGCAATGATCACCTCGATCAAACTGCCCATGAACATACGGACAATATGGGGAATGACGATGATCAAGAGGATGACAACCAAAATGATGAAGAAGAAGAAGAAGAAGAGGTCGAAGATGAAGAAGAACAAGAAAGGGATAGAGAGGATGAAAGAGAAAGAACTGAGAGGGATCAGACCACTTCACCTGAGGCTGAAAAAAGTCCTGTCAAAAATCCAACTCCTAAGGCTACATGCACTTCTAAAGACCCACTGGTAGCCCTTAGATGGTCGAATCCTCGAGAATATGCCAAAAATGATACTTGGGAAGAAGTACAGCTCCTCAGGTAACAGCCTTAGTACCTCGACCACCTCTGGGGGTTCAGCTCCAGATGACTTTGTTGGCCCTATTCTTCAGCAGATTAAAGACAAGTTCTTCAGGGGAGACATCCACAGTATCTTAAATGCAGATCGAACTGCTTCTCTCTTTCTGAAGGACACCCTCCAAAAATTGGACCTCTCGACCCTTAAAAAAGAGGTATCTGATTTCCTTATAGAGTTAACTACTTTAATAAATCAGATGTCTGAGGACTTCAAGCTTGTTCCCACCATTCAAAGCACCATTGAAAATACAACTGCACTGAAACGTTTGGCTTGGGATGAAGCGCACGTATCAGAGGCTAAAGTCGAAGACCTGGAACCCAAGCTAAAAGTCAGGAAGAGATACTGTCGAATCAAAGGGATATTGACACATGGAAACAGCAAATCATAGAACTACAAAACAAAATTTCCAATGCTGAAAAACGCAATCTTGAGCTGAAGGACTTCGACGACACTGAACTGGCCAAAGAGCTGAAACGCACCATGAACTTCATTGACGATGCCCAACAGCTTGAAAAGAAACTTTCAGCAGCCAAGCTCGACAAAGCTCTATGTGAGACACGCCTTCAGACTCACAAGGTCAACTTTCTTCAGTTGAAGTCGAAGCTCCCCTTTTGATCATCTTATGACTTTTGTTTGTAGTTCTTTTTTATCATCATTTTTTCTGGCCCTATTGAGGCTTTATGTAATGACAATCTTAATGCCTTCTGGCATCCATTTAAATGTCTTCCCTTTGCTGTTAACTTTTCGACTTGCAAACTTTGCTAATGGCACATTATCTTTTAATGTTTTATTAATGGCCTCAAACTTTGCTAATCTTTGTGATTAAGGCACTCTGCCTCTTTTCTTGGGAATCATAAAAACAACGCAGCTTTTAACAGGCTAGTGCTCCAACGACACAAGTCTCTATTCCATTAATAGAGTAACCCTAGGGTATGTTTCCAAGAGTAATTTCACGTGTTTCCATTGTTGACTGGCCAATCCTTACAAGGCATTACCCCTATAAAATCCTCTTCACATGAGCCATATTCTGCACTCACTAAAGCAAGTATGAGTACTTCCTCAAAGAAAACAATAACCAAGAGGGTGGCTGAAGAAACACAGAAGGCTGAGGCAACCACCACTGCCTGCAATAGCACTTCAACTGGAACAACTTCCCAGGCCAAGAAGCGAGAAACTAAGATGAAGGTCCCCAAGAAAGGGCGTTCTAAAGCACAAGATCCTGATGATGAAGCTGGCGAAGATTACCTCACCTTTCTCAACTCCATCAATTTGAGAGACTATGAATGATCCTTCCCCTGGGTTTGGCGTTATTGTACTTGTTTCTTTTCCTTTGTACGCCATTTTGGCCTTATCTAGCCTATTTTGGCTTTTACAATCTTAATAAGACTTATGTTCTAATATGAATCTCTTGCAAAATAGGCTTATATTTTTTCAAATATTTCCCATTTACCCTTAAGACTCTTAGATCACCTTCAATCTCCTGAATCTCGTAAGCATTATTACTGAATGCCTTAATAATTTGAAAATGACCTTCCCACTTAGGAGACCACTTCCCTAAAGATCTGGTCTTTCGATCCATAGGCAAGATCACTTTCCACACTAATTCCCCAGCTAAAAAGGTTTTAATCTTGACTTTTTTGTTATAAGACTTCTCCACCCTTTTCTTTTGCCTTTTCAGCAACTCCAACGCATAGAGCCTTTCTTCGTCTAAATCCACTAACTCATCAAGCATCATATTCCAATAAGACTCAGATTGGATCTCATGATGCCTTTGGATCCTTATGGACTGAAGATGAATTTCTATAGGCAAAACTGCATCATAACCACATGTCAGTCGAAATGGGGTAGTATTAGTTGCCTCTTTTGGGGACGTTCGATATGCCCAGAGTATTTGGTCCAATGTCTTATGCCAATTTCTTGGCCTTTTTCCCACATGCTTTTTTATCAACCCAATAACTACTTTATTTGCCGCTTCGACTTGGCCATTAGCTTGAGCATAATAAGGTGTGGACGTTAAAAGCTTGAACCCCATGTCTTTAGAAAACTCTTGCATTTTCCGACCAGTGAAGACTGATCCTTGGTCTGTTGTAATTGTCTCTGGGATTCCAAACCTATAGATGATGTGTTTCTGGATAAACTCAATCACATCTTCTTGATCAACATTTAGTAAAGGGATAGCTTCGACCCATTTGGTAAAATAATCAATACCCACCAAAATGTACTTATGATTTTTAGATGATGCTGGTCGAATTTCTCCAACCAAATCCAAAGCCCATCCTCTAAAAGGCCAAGGTTTCACTATAGAGTGTAATTCACTTGCAGGGACGTGTTGAATGCCAGCGTGAACTTGACATTCCTGAAAACCCTTAGCAAATTCGATACAATCTTTTAACATGGTAGGCCAATACATGCCTTGTCGAAATAACAACCATTTCATTTTATGGCCTACCTGATGTGCTCCACATGTCCCACCATGGACAGTCGAAAGGGCCAAGTACGCTTCTGCCTCACTAAGGCACTTAAGCAATACTCCCTCAGGAGTCTTTTTTGAATAATTCATTACCCAACAAGACATAACTCAAAGCTTGATACTTGATTTTCCTTTCTGTCGAAGATATTGGATTTTTTAGATAATCTACTATAGGTTTTCTCCAATCCTTGTCAGTTATGCTATCAACTGCCAGAATTGCAAACTTATCTTCATCAGCGTATCCAAGCTTAGTTTCTTCCAAATCTGATGGGGCTAATCCTACTGACACCAACTTCCTCTGACTTCAACTTCGCTTACATCTTGTAATTTGTCTTTTGAAACTTTATACCCTGATGCGATCTGAGCCAAGTCATTAGCGACCTGGTTTTCCAGTCTAGGGATGTGTCAAAAACTAACTGCGTCGAACTTTTTCAACAGTCGATTGACAACTACAAAGTACATAATCAAGTTTTATTTTATGCACTTGTATTCCTTGGTAACTTGTTTTATGACCAGTTCTGAATCTCCCATTATTTCGACATGAGTTGCCCCCTATTCCAACAATACTTCAAGTCCAGCAATTAAAGCTTCATATTCAGCTTCGTTGTTAGAACAACAGCCTTCAATTTTATACTTAAGTGTTGTTGGAATTTTATTAGGAGAAATAACAAGCACTCCTATGCCTATCCCATCTTTGTGGCTCGACCCGTCGAAGTATAACTTCCAAGGTTCCACTTCAAGATTGTTCAGAGGGGTCTCATTTGTAGAATGGTCAACTATAAAGTCTGCCACTACTTGTCCTTTAACAGCTTTTAAAGGCCTATAAGTTAAGGAATATTCAGTTAATGCTAATGCCCATTTTCCAATTCGACTATGCAAAATAGGTTTGGACAACATATGTTTAATAACGTCATAACGAGAAGAAACATAAACATCAACTGGTTTTATATAATGCTTCAATTTTGTACAAGAGTAATACAAACATAAACATAATTTTTCAATCATGCTATATCTAGTTTCTGCATCATTTAAAACTCTACTAAGGTAATAGACGACCCTTTCGGCACCATCATCATCCTCTTGAGCTAACATGCTCCCTAAAGTTCTCTCTGACGCAGCTATGTACAATCTCATACTCTTATTGCCACAAGGTGGTGAGAGAATCGGGGGGGGGGGGGGGTGACTCGGGTACTCTTTGATCTTGTCGAAGGCTTCCTGTTGAGCCTGCCCCCAGTCGAACCCATCCTTGCTAGCTCGAAGCAATGGCGAAAAGGGTTGCGTTTTCCCACTCAAGTTGGATATAAACCTCCTCAAGAAATTTATTTTTCCCAAGAGAGACTGCAATTCCTTCTTTGTTGATGGCGCTTTTGCTTCCATAATGGCTTTGGTTTTATTTTGGTTAATTTCGATCCCCTTCTTGTGGACCACAAAGCCTAAGAAATCCCCTGCCTGCACACAAAAAGCACATTTGAGAGGATTCATTTTAAGACCATGCTTTCTCATCCTTTCAAAGGAATGTCGAAGATGGCTTAAATGATCTTTTCCTGAAAAAGACTTAACAATAATATCATCATAGATTTGCATAAAAGTCTCAATAAAATCATGAAAGATCGAATTCATTGCTCGATGGTAAGTTGCCCCAGCATTTTTTTAGACCAAAAGGCATTACTACCCATTTGTAGGTGCCTAATGCCCCTGGACATCGAAAAGCAGTCTTTGGGACATCTTCCTCAGCAATGAATATTTGGTTATAACCAGAATAACCATCCAACATACTCAAGTATTCATGTCCTGCAACAGAATCAATCAACATTTCTGCCACAGGCATAGAATATTCGTCTTTAGGGGTTGCAGAATTTAGATCTCTAAAATCTATACAGACCCTTAAAGAACCATTATTTTTAATGTCTGGTACAATATTGGCTCGCCATTCGACATACCTAGCTGTACGGATGAACTTGCATCTAAGTAACCTTTCAATTTCCTCTTTGATCTTTGAAAGGATTGTTGGGGCAAACCGTCTTGGATTTTGCTTGACTGGCTTTTTCCCAGGTATGATTGGCAACTTATGTTCAACAAGCTCTCTTTTCAAACCAGGCATTTCATTATAGTCTCAAGCGAAGCAATCCTTAAATTCCTTCAATAGTTGGACCATTTCGATTTTGAGTTGTGGGTCAAGGTTAGCACTAACATAAGTAGGCCTTTTTACTCCCCCTTCACCCAAGTCAATTTCTTCCAAAGGATCTTGCGCCAGCATTTTAATGTTATCTGACACTGGATCCTTTTCAAAACCCAAAGGCTCATTATCATAAATAGCATCAAGCCTTTGATTTTGGTCTTCGATTTGATACCCATCAGGTGGTTCAGGCTCAAAGTCCTTACCAGGCCCTACTTCAAAAATTTGAGTTTTGGCTTTGACAGCCATGTGGTTGGGTGCAGCCTCCAAGGCCGCTTGTAATTTAGATTCGGCCACATAGGCCGAAATTCTTTGTAGTGCATCGAATTCAGTCATTGTTACTAAATTCACTCCCCTCTACAGGCTCCCCACAGTATGGGACATTGCCTTCTTCCCTTATGACCTCTCTGTCCCATCGAAATCCCTCCATTGGGTGCAAGTATAATGAGCAGAATGCATAGTCATCTGGGGTGAAATCAAATTCTGCTGGAGTACAAGGCGCAATATGCACCAAGTTTTTGTCAAACTCGACACCATCAACATGATTAACAGGCACCTTAAAGTACCCTTGATCACCTTCAATGTTTTCTACTATGCCATCAGGCCTCCAGATTGTGATCCGCTGGTGCATTGACGAAGGTACTGCTCCAACACCATGGATACATTCCCTCCCCAGCAGAAGGTTATAGTTAGCTTTGCTTTCGACTACCATAAATAAGGTAGGTCTTGTTACTGTTCCCACAGTTAAATCAACCTGCAGAACGCCAAGAGTGGTCCCAATTTTCCCTTCATAGTTAGAAAGGACCATGTTGTGGGGCTTAAGATCAGAGTCGAATTTACCGATCTTGCTTAGTAGGAAATGTGGCATTAAATCGACTGTAGCCCCACAATCCACCAAGATTTTATTCACAGCCACGTTCTCTACTTTCCCTGTAATGTACAGAGGTTTCAAGTGCCCTTTAATGGCCTCAGTTGGTCGTTCAAAGAAAGCATTCTGTTCTTTGACACAGCCATTGTTCATCACATAGTAGCACACAGGTTGGTGCACTGCCATTTCGGCCTCAGCGTTGGTATCCAAGTTTTCCACTTCAGTTATCCTATCATATTCTCTTGGAATCACCGAAACCACATTAACAATGATGTTTAAAGAGGCATCAGAGTCAGAATCAAAGTTGTGAGTCAAATCTTCGTCCTCAGCTGCTTCGACTGCAAACCTCTCAGCTTCTTCCTTCTTGGAAGTAAATAACCTACGCCCCCCAGGCTTCTTATCTGTTATTTTTGTCCCAACATCTTTATTGCTAGCAGGCAGAACGTTGGTACTAGTTTCAGTTATGTCTTTGGCCTGAGCTTCTCTCAAAGCCTTCCTTCTTCTCTGTTCCCTTCTCCACTGGGACCTGGACATAGGATTTTTGCCTTTGTAATTCTCAGAAATATAGGAAGCTTTATTGGAGGACTTGAATTCTTTCCGGTACTCCATTGAAGATCCTCTAGCCATGTCGAAATTCTTCCATCTATGTTTCCCTTTCCCTGCTGCTTCAACTGGTTTAACCCACTTTCTAGTTGGTACCTCACTGCTAGGCTTGACAGTAGCCTGCTTAGCCCTTGGCATTTGTGGCCTTTGGCCATATTGTTTTTTAGTAGCTTTCCTTGGGTCAAAACCCCTTGGCCTTTGAGCAGCTCTTTTCTCACGTCCAGATTTGGCTTCTTTCCCCACTTGGAGGCTACGAGCAGCCTCTTTGTCAAAGATAACACTGCACCTAGGACATAGCATAACCTCAGAGTTTTTTCCTTGGCACCTGTGGAGAAAATCAACAATGGTTTCATCTTCTCTGGGATAAGCCAGCTTGTTACAGTCTTCTTGACGAACCTATTCATCAACATTCATGGCCTGTCCGTTAGTAACTTCGACCATGTTTATGTCAATTTCATCTTTTAAGCGCATTTTGGAGAAGTTGACATCAAGGCCTTCAGTAGCCTCATCCATCTGTCTGAAACGATCAGCAATCTCTTTTGTTACCATCTGCAATTTTGATGCTTCAGCTTCGTCATGGATCTCGACTGTAGCCTCAGGGTCGAACCTTTGAACTTCAGAAGATGTCCTAAAGTAGTGTTCAGTAGCCATACATATCAAATGCTCAAGCTGGCAGCCATCCATTTCCTCGACTTCTCTAATGAACACAACATCATTGGTAAGGTCCTCCGTAACCTCCACCACTGTGGCATTTCTGCCAAGAGCTTCATTGGTGCTAACACTATCTGAGCTGCTGTCAGATTCCTCAGCTAGTTCGACCATGTTAACCTCATGGGGCTCTGTGTAATTTGCTTCAGCTACTTCAAGAGGGTTGGTATCAATTTTCATCTGGGTCTTAGTTTTCTCCCCAAATTTGAGTCTGCCTTCCTAAATAGCATTCTGCACCAGATCCCTGAAAAGAAAACATTGAGAAGTTTTATGACCCAAATAATTATGGTATTTACAAAAGCCTCTCTTTTTTCTTTGCTCTAAAGGTGGTATTTTAGCACCAGGAGGCACTTGTATTTGACCATCCTTAACTAACAAATCAAAAATTTCGTCACATTTAGTGATGTCGAAAGTGTATGTTTTCTTTAGGAACCTATCATTCTTTTCGGTTTCAACAGGGTTTTTCTCATTTGAAGGGACTAATAATTTACAAGAATAAGGAGGACCTTGCTTAAGTTCAGCAAGATCTATTTCACTTTCGTCGAACTTAACAGGCTCGTCATACAACTCTTCGATGCCCTCCTGGTATTCGACGTAAGCTACCTTCTTGTTTTTGTTCACCCTAGCTTTTTCATCCTTGAGACGCTCCAGCTGTCGAACTCTGTTAGCCAACTGGGCCATATCCCTCAGATACTGGGTGTCCAGTTTTTCCCTGATTGAGTAATCAAGGCCACCAGTGGCCATTTCGAACAGTTCATGCTCAGGAACTTGTGTAAACCACCTAACTTTGAGTAGTCGAAACCTGTTCAAGTAATTATCTATTGGCTCATTGAACTTTCGTTTCACCCTAGCCAATTCCTTCAAACTAATTTTAGTCTGCCCCATGTAAAATTGCTCATGGAACAAACGTTCTAACTGGGTCCAATTACAAATCGAACCAGATGGTAACGTAGTGAACCACGTGAATGCATTTTTAGTGAGGGAACTAGGGAAATACTTTACCCTTTGACTCTCATCATTCGCAATCTCACCAGCTTCGATCAGGTAGCGCGCCACATGTTCGACGATAGATTCTGTAGTATCTCCTAAAAACTTAGTAAACTTTGGTACTTTCGCCCTATGGGGTAATTCTGCTTGGAGTATATAGTCTATTATAGGCGAAGTGAAGTTTGGCCTAGAAAAAACTCATATTCAGGCCATTTCGAGCCATTATTCTATCGACCATGGCTGCCAAATTGTTCTTCGCTGCTACATTATTGCGTCGAACCTGATTCACCACATGATCAGCGTTTTGATTTTTGTTTACTAGCACCATCCTTGGTTCTTCCTCTTCAAGTATAGGTATTTGATTTCTAGGAGGCTCATCCCTAGGTGGTTCGACCAACTCTGGATTCACCGGATTCACTTGTTGAGCGTTTTCCCTCATCTCGACTCCTTGATTTTGGTGTTGAACAAGAGCGGGCTTTCCCATGAATTCTGCTATACGCGTCATCTGGGCTGTCATCATTTGATTGGTTTGAGTAGTATTCTGGATCAATGGCTGGAAAATCTCTCCCATCGTCTGAGACAAAGTATGTACCATTTGCATGTTGCTCTCATCTATCTGTTGCCTCAAAAATGCTGCAGATTCATTTGTTAAGTTGGGTCATTGAGCAGAATATCCCAAACCTATGGACTGGCTGTTTCGACCCATGTTAATTCCAGAACCTGACTCCTGTAAAGGGGAAGATATCACACTCTCTGAAAATATTGGGGATGCAGTACGCAAATTCTGCATCATTTCCGTTGGCATGCCATAGATTGGGTTCCTAGGCAAAGGCTGTGAAATTCCTGTGGGAGGAAATTGCCTAAACGTCGAAATTCCTCCTGGTGGAGTCTAAGGATTTGTCACTGATGGGCCAATGTACTCCAGGACTGGCTGTGTGTAAGGCCTCACATATGTCGCCCCTGTTACCACTGTCGAAGGCATTGGCTCTGTCACCATGGTTGATACTGTTGGCCCTCCTGACGAAGGAACCGGAGTTAGAGCCACAATACTTCTTGGTAATTCTTGAGGATTGATGGTGCTGTTCTGAGCGCTTGAACTGCTTGGTTGAGGATTCGTCCCAGCAGAACTGGGGTTTGGATTTCCTTGACCAGATGCCATTTTCCTCGTGTTTCTTCTCTTTGGTCTATATTCGTTTGAATTGGCTACCTTTCCACTTCTCAAGTGCATACAATGAAGTTTGCCACAATCTCGACCAATGAAACGAAAAAATTTCAAAAAGGTAGTTATAAAACTTCCTTTTGACAATTATTTAAAAGTTACAAACTTCCAAATACACATTTAGCACGGTCCCACTGGGCGTGCCAACCCGCTGATCTTCTAAAACAATAAAGTTCTAGTAACTTACAGGATCGATCATATTGATCCTAGGACATGTGCTATAAGTGCATTTAAAATGTTTCACAAATGCATAAAACAAACATTTCGACAATGCTGGCAAACAAAAAGGGCGCTATGAAACGTAAAATAAAAAGTGATAAAAGGCAGGAAAATGTTTAAGTCGAACAAGAAACTTAGAGAAAACAATGTAAAAGCAAATTCAATGAAATACTGGAGTTTAAATGGTAAAGAAAATGCATAAAGTCTTGAATGAACTGCAGAAATGTAAAGGCTTGAAGGTAGAAACTTTATAATGTAAGAACTGTAAAGTAAAAACTTTGTAATGTAAAATGCTTAGAAGTAAAAGACTGAATTAAAGGACTTCAAAGTAAAGGATCTAAGGTAGAAACTTCAAAGTAAATTTCATTGCAATGAAAGATAATGGTGATTACAATCACGTACATTCTCGCCTCACTCTTTTCTCTACACGCTGGATACTTTGAGTGATTACAGAGTTACTTGTACAACACGATTTTTTCACACATTCTAACTCTAGAACTAACCTATTTATAATACTCTAAAATAACCACCATTTGACGGTTTACTCCTCGAACACGCCACTTGGCACTTTGCATATCTTCAACTTCTGGATATTCACTACTTGTCCTCTTTTCAAATTCAAATAGTAGAACTTCCCTCCAATAATTAACTGTAACTGCAGCGCATTATCCAGTCGAATGAATTCCATGGACTTAGTAATATTTGAAGTCTCAAGACCTCTTCCTTCGACTCAGGCTTTCACCAAGTGTGGTCGAAGCCTTCTTTCTTTCAGCCTATTATTTTTAAAGAATAACTTCGACTTGGCCAAGAATAACTTCTTTAAAGCCCAATTTATTTAAAAACAAGTAGCGTCGAATTAGGAGCCAACACTTTGATACCTTGATTGTCATCATCCTTACTCTAAAGCTTATTATTCAAACACTTGTTGTTACAAGTTGTCTGCCCCTTATTCCAAAGGAAAGTTCCCATGTTGACTTGTAAGTCATATCTTTAGGATAACCTAGATGTTTATCTACCCATTTTGTGACCTTGCTATGATCACCTCTCTTTGGCCTTGTTAGATCCATTTCCCTTTTCAACCTAACTTTAGGTTAGGGTTTGTAAACCCTATGTAAATATTATTGTTATAAGTACTTGCTCTTCCCTTCTTGACCTTGTTAGAGCCATTGTTTCTTTATAACTTAGAATTAAGTATAGAGTTTGTAAACTCTATGTGAGTACCATTGTGATGTGTACTCACTTTTCCCCTTTGACTTTGCTAAAGGTCAACCCTTAGTTAGTCTTTTAACTTAGACTTAGAGAGTTTGTTAACTCTACGTAAGTGTCATGGTTATGAACACCTATTCCCTTTGGAACCTTGACCACAGTTAAGAGTTCCTCACCCCTAGTTAGGTGAACTACGAATGCTCTGATTCTATCCTAGTTAGGATACGTAGGTACGAGATGCGATGTCTTGAAGAGTATACTTAGTGTATATACCCTTAAGTCTTTACCTTAGCATTTTTCCCTTAGCAAGAAAACTTTAGCATAACACAAATACTAACAAGAGGTTCTTGTAGAGTACTACAGATACTTAGGATGCTAGTATCTTCTCTAGGTATAACCAACCCCGAACCTTAGATCTCTAGCTTTGTTGTTACATAGCGCACTTAGGGTTTTCTTCGATCTTTACCATTTCCTCTGGATAAATCAAAGCTCGGTGGTGAATTTCATGATTTGTGAGTCTAGTTAATTAATAGCTTGATATCCGATTCTCACCGCAACACTCTTTTTCAAGGTAAAATCAACCAACACACACTTATTTTCTACTCCGAACTACGGAGCTCTGAGGTAGGCACGAGGGTCCCAATCCTTGGCGAACACCCTAATAAGAAACAACCATTTCCCCTTTAGCAAGTACCCTTTAGATAAACGATACTCACTCGCGCTTAGACGACCTAGATGATTTCCGTTGAGTACAACGGATGTGAGGAGTGCTAATACCTTCCTCTTACATAACCGACTTCTGAACCCGAATTTGGTTGCAAGACCATTTTCTTCACCTTTAGGGGGTTTTATCGTTATTTTCCCTTTTTTCGAAATAAATAAAATTCGGCGGCAACTCTGTGCAACTTTTGTGTAGCAACAGTTTGAACTATAATGCTTCCCTCCATAATTTGTATATTTGAATTCTTGAATCTTTAACTTTTGAACATTTTAACTTTTGAACTTTGAATTTTGACTTTGTCATGCTAAGCCATAATTTTGTCATGCCCACAGTTGAAATTCAAAATGAGGCATGACGACCACAAGCTTGCAAACCAACAATTTCATGTCTTGTATCTTAAATACGAAAGAAATGTTGAAAAAAAAAGTGTCACTTGATGAATGCCATTGTAAGTGGATGTCTTATGGATATGAATATGCGGATGAATGAGCCATGAGTCAGACAAAAAATAAAAAAGGTAGGACAAATTTTGAGGCATGACAATTAGCAATTGAAAATAGAATAACAATTGTATTGAAAACAATAGAGAAAACCTGATTGATTAAGCTTTAATCCAATTCTCTAATGAAGACTTGATCACAAGGAAAATAAAATATGTATAAACTAGAAGAAAATAAAACTTGCACCTTTGTACACCCCATAAATTATCTGGCCGACCGAGGTATGAAATTAAAATTTCTAACTTAGTCGAGATATCTATTTTTGGTCGAGATGGTCAGGTAGAAATCTCAGACCGACACATAGGCCGACCCCTAATGTCGGGCGACCATGTTTCTTAAGTAGTTAAAAGATGTAGACTAAAAGTAGGAGACCGTTACAGAAAGATTGATAAATTTGTTACATATCCTAATGGCCATAAACAATTATAGGTACTTATTAAGTCAATTAGAAATAGTTAAATAAGTGGTTACATTTATTATGGTCATAAAGTCTATTCATCGTGAATATTCCGTAGGAACGGGGAGGCTGGCAATATCAATAGGTCTCGAGACCAAAAAGAAAAAGGAGGGCACCTGCTCGGTGAATAACGGAGAAAAGGAGAAAAGATACGGAAATTTGGGTCCTCCAACAATGGTGTTCAAGAATCCTCCCATATATCCATGACAAACACTTTAACCAATTGTTTATGACCTTCTTGGTTAACATCAAAGAGGTTAACCCGTTGATATTTTTTTTAACAGGAATATTTGACAGTTGACACCCACCCTAGAGTCTCATGAAAACTTTCCAAGACCACACAATCATATCATAAGATAATCATTCAAAACCTAGGTTCTTGACCTTATCCGTTTTTTAAAATATTTCGTTCACACTACTGACCTTTTATGGCAATGCTTCGATACTCGACCTTTTCCATTTCAACACCAGTCATCGGCCTAAGAAGTTAAGATCCCCATATCGAAGGAGATTTCTGCATCAGATGGATGAGGAAGCTGTGGGATGATAAGTTCCAAGGACGAAGGAAACTATGCCACCCGGACGCTCCAACTGACGTCGTCACGCCGCTCAGATCCACGGCTATCATTCACTTATGATGCCGAAAAACGCCAAAGGCGGCCGGGCTTTGAGCAACTACTGGTGTTATTTTCACAGCAGAAGATTCATATGGAGGGAGTTATTACGAATGAAAAAGAGAGCTCCGTTGAAATTCGTTACTGCAATTTCAATCACAACGCTGAAATAATGCCCACTCCCACATCGAAAAGGTAAACCATGTCACGCCATTAGAGGAAGCAAGCCAATTTAAGAGCATAAGGCTAGAAATTGATTCTATGTCTGCTTAGTAGTTTCTGAAGTAATAGTTATGTCTAGGTTTTCACCCTGTCATTGAAATAGCACTTATTATGATTAAACATTTGTGATAGATAAACTTTATGTTTTTTCTGTAACCGAAAGATAGTATTTACTTTAGAACACTCATAGAGCTTGAGATTTCTATGGCTGTTTAAGTTGGCTTACGAAATTCTGAGGAAAAATGTCAATTGCTTCTATGGCTGTGGTAGAGTGGTGTTATTATATTACTCGCATTAATTCTTCATAAATTATTATCTCCTTGCTTTCAATTCCTTTACTGTGCACGGACGCACCGTGTTATCATGCGTTAATATGTTCTATGCTATCAGGACTTACCTCACTTACACAATCCTTAAAAGAGCCTTAAAAGGAGGGATTACGAAAAGAAGATGAGGTCCTTCATGAAGATTCATTGACATGGTACATGGTCTCGTTGCCGACCCAATATCGATGTCAATAAGTAAAGCTGAAAAAGTCTGACTACATTGAACGAATCTCGCCATAATCGAAATTTTGGCCGATGTTGAAATATGGAATTAAAATTGGAGCAGCAAAGCTTTCTTGGCGCTACACTTCTCGAAGTCAACAAGCTTATCAATAAGTACAGTGGGTTTATGCCATGTTAAGGTTGATCCGACGCGTCTCTGGTAGTCTCAAAACTATCAACATCAATATCCAAAGATAAGTGATTTTGATACATTGTAATAAGTTAAATAGAGTTTAATTCAAATGTTCTTAGACGCATCATGATTCGCGAGTGAATGTTTTTATTGTTATATCAGATACAAGACTCTGAAAATTTGTAGGAACTGGGAGTGACAACATTAAAAGCAATTGGAAAATTCCTTAATAGGACAACACCGACTGATATCATATCAGACGCAGCGTATCTCGTTGTTGTCATGTTGGACGGATTTCTGCATTGATCTTACAATTGATAAAAGAATTGTATCGCAGCGGCAATAAGCTATTGATAAACCTATTACAACCGGTTTCACCATCCGTCGGTTCAGTCGTGGCCGAGTTGTAGTGTTACCGTGACAGAAGAGTTATCTTGTCGGGATTGATACAATGAACTATGAGTTTTATTAGCTGTTTAGCTAGAACAACATTGGTCGGCACGATTTGGTCATGTTACTGACTTGAATTGGAAGCTTTCATTAAAGATTATGAGTTTAGAGAGTTTTCGAACTGCTACATGTGATGTAATTGCAGAGCAGATTAAACGTGCGATTTGCAGAATTAGTATGAGGAGTTTCTTTTGTTTCATCATGGGTCTGCTGCGTGATCAAATGGTGTGCGTTGAAAATCTCTATAACCAATGTTCATTAAGCTGTTAGATTTAAAGGGATTACTAAATCAGGTAACAGACGTCATGAAATTGGAATGGTGACGGTCGAGGCTTATGGCACCGCTTCAAAGGAAATGGCTGCTTGTACGGAACAAGGATATCGCAGGAAGCTACTGGAAATGCAGAGGAGGCAGCTAGCTGATTTTCACTGATGCCGATTATTAGTTTTGTAATTCAATATTAGTTAGATCAGATGTGATGTTAAGTGTGATGTCACAACATCATATTCTACTATTTGGTCTTGTAACTCTTTGTTAGTTAGAACTAGTCTTAGTTTGTGTAATAAAGCGGTTACATGTCTTGGTGTATATATATATATAACTTTATAAGCTGTGTAAACTAACTGATGAATTTCAGTCATTAATGAAAGTATATACTCTCTATTCCTTCATCTCTCTTCTCTCAATTTCAAGAAACACAATATCCAATATTTCTTTCAATTCTTTTCATTATTCATAAATTGTTCTATCAAATTGGTATAGCAGAGCTCGGTTCGATCATTGTTGTTGGAGAATTCGTGAAGTATGGCAACTCACAACAATAATATTTCTACACATCTACCGGTGTTCGAAGGAAAGAACTTTGATCAATGGATAGTGAAGATGAAGGTTATATTCAGGTTCCAGGATGTTCTTGAAGTTGTGGATGAAAGGGTACCAGCATTAGCAGCGAATGCAACTGAGGTACAACAAGCAGCACATAAAGATTTGAAGAAGAAAGATGGGAAAACCATGTTCTTGATACATCAGAGTGTAAGCAATGAGATCTTTGAAAAGATCATGCATTATGAAAGTGCAAAGGAGACGTGGGATGCGATGGAGAAATTGTATTCTGGGGATGGTAAACTGAAGAAGGTGAGACTTCAAGCATTAAGAAGACAATATGAAGTGTTGGCGATGGAAGAAGAAGAAACCATAAGTCAGTACTTTGATAAGCTGATTAATCTCACAAATCAGATGACAAGGAATGGTGAAGCTTTCACTGATGTGATGAAGGTGGAGAAAGTTCTCAGAACTTTAACACCAAGATTTGATCACATTGTGGTTGCTTTAGAAGAATATAAGGACCTAGATTCTATGAAGATAGAAGAATTGCAAGCAAGTCTTGAAGCTCATGAATTGAGGTTGACTGATAGAATCAAAGAAAGAGGTAAAGATGCATCTTCTGATCAAGCATTGCAGGCCCAGTATGTGAAGAAAGAAAAATCCAAGAAAGATAAGAAGGAAATTCAGTGCTATAATTGTCAGAAGTGGGGACATTATGCATCTGAATGCAGATCGAAGAAGGTTCCAAGAAGCAAAGATGAAGCTCAATTTGCTCAAAATGAGGAGTCAGATTCTGATGAAGTACTCCTGATGGCAACAGATAAGGAGGAAGAAGCAAGAAGTGAAGAATGGTATTTGGACACTGGGTGTTCAAATCATATGACAGGCAAGAAGTCGTGGTTTTCTGAATTAGATGACTCAATAAACAGAAAGATAAGATTTGCAGACAATAGCATAGTTTGTGCAGGTGAAATTGGGAAAATATTGATTCATAGGAAGGATGGTAAGAAGGCATGCATTACAGATGTATTGTATGTACCAAATATGAAGAGCAATCTCATAAGTATTCGTCAATTACTGCAGAAGGGATATACTATGAAGATGGAAGCACAAGCCATGAAGGTTTTTGATAGCAAGAATATGTTGATTCTGAAAGCTCCATTGTCAAAACAAAGAACTTTCAAAATCAACATCAGTGTGATTGAAGATCAGTGTTTGCTATCAGAAACTAAGAAGGAAGATTGGTTATGGCATCAAAGATATGGGCATATCAACTTTAGAGACTTGAATATGCTTCATGAGAAGAACATGGTACAAGGTTTGCCAAAGATAAAATTGCCTGATGAAGTGTGTGATATATGCTGCACTGGAAAGCAAGTCAGGAATTCATACAATGCAGATGTACCATTCAATGCAACCAGGAAACTTGAGGTAATTCACTCAGATGTATGTGGACCTCTGGAAGTAAAGTCAGTAGGAGGGAATAGCTATTTTGTAACATTCATAGACGAATTTACTAGAAAATTATGGATTTACTTGTTAGCTAAGAAAAGTGAAGTGTTTGGTGTGTTCAAGAAGTTTAGACTGCTAGTTCAAAATGAAAGTGGAGAAGTAATTAGCAGATTGAGAACAGATGGAGGAGGTGAGTATACTTCCACTGAATTTAATGATTTCTGCTCATCAAATGGCATAAATCATGAAGTCACTGCACCATACACACCCCAACACAATGGGATCTCAGAGAGAAAGAACAGAACTTTGGTAAATATGATAAGAAGCATGTTGAAGCAAAAGCAGATGCCTCATTACTTGTGGGGAGAAGCAGCTGCTACTGCAACATATCTCATCAATAGAAGTCCAACAAAGAAGCTGCAAGACAAGACACCAGAAGAGGCATGGTGTGGAGTAAAACCAAGTGTCCAACATCTGAAGATCTTTGGCTCAGTATGTTCCAGACATGTACCTGATCAATTAAGGAGAAAACTGGATGATAAATCTCAGGTAATGATTATGGTTCGTTATCACTCAACTGGTGCCTACAAACTCTATGATCCAAGTAGCAAGAAGATAGTGTTCAGCAAAGATGTAAAGTTTGATGAATCAAAATGCTGGAACTCGAAAGATAAAGCATCAAACAAGTTTGACAGTCAATTTTATCTAGCTGATTCAGAGACAGAAGAAGGTGAGACTGAGGAACAAGAAGAAATTGTTGAGGACACATATGAAGGAGGTGCAGAAGTGACAAATAGACCAACAAGGAACATTCAACCACCAGTCAGGTTGAGAGATTATGAGAGGTTTCCTGATCAAGCTGTTACAGATGAAGGTGACATAGTGCAACTAGCAATGCTTGCTGAAACTGAACCAGTGACTTTTGAGGAAGCTCTTAAACAACAACATTGGAAGAAAGCAATGAGTGAAGAACTAGACTCTATAGAGCAGAATGAAACATGGAGCTTAGTACAACTACCTGCTGATAAGAAGTGTATTGATGTTAAGTGGGTGTTCAAAACAAAACTGAAGCCAAATGGTCAAGTTGCTAAGTATAAGGCTAGATTAGTTGCAAGAGGCTTTCTACAAAAGTATGGACAAGATTACTATGAAGTGTATGCTCCAGTAGCAAGGATGGAAACAATCAGATTGATTGTGGCTATAGCAGTCAAGAAAAATTGGTCCATGTATCAGCTAGATGTAAAGTCTGCTTTTCTCAATTGTGAGCTAGAAGAAGAGGTGTATGTGAATCAGCCACCAGAATTTGAGATAAAGGGAAAGGAAGAACATGTCTACAAGCTTAATAAAGCTCTGTATGGGTTGAAGCAAGCCCCAAGGGCTTGGAATAAGAAAATAGACAGTTTTCTTGTTAAGCAAGGTTTCATGAAGTGTGTAAATGAACATGGAATCTACTGCAGAAATACCACAAATAAGCTTATTGTATGCTTATATGTGGATGATATGATAGTAACTGGAAGCAATGAAGCTGAGATGGAGGACTTTAAGAGAAACATGATGAGGATGTTTGAGATGTCTGATTTAGGCAATCTCACATATTTCCTTGGAATTGAGTTTGAAATGAATTCAAAAGGAGTAGTGATTCATCAAAGGAAATATGCACAAGATGTTTTGAAAAGGTTTAATATGCTGAATTGTAAACCAATTTCAACTCCAGTTGATACAGGAGTAAAGTTGTCTTTGGTTAATGATGAGAAAGAAGTAAATCCAACCTTATTCAAACAAATTGTGGGCTCCTTGAGGTACTTGTGCCATACAAGACCTGATATTACTTATGGTGTAGGTTTGATCAGCAGATACATAATAAAACCTACCACCTCACACTTAGTTGCAGCCAAGAGAATTTTGAGATATGTGAAGAGTACAAGCAGCTATGGTATTCAATACAGCAAGGACCAAGATGATGATCTAGTAGGCTACTCAGATTCTGATTGGAGTGGTGATAAAGATGACAGGAAAATCACTGCAGCCTATGTGTTTATGATTGGAAATGCAGCCTTTTCATGGAGTTCAAGAAAGGAACCAGTTGTTGCATTATCTTCGTGTGAAGCTGAGTATATTGCAGCTTCTATGGCAGCATGTCAAGCTCAATGGATCAACATGTTACTGAGGGAATTGAAGCTGGTGAAGGCTAAAAAGATGGAGCTCAGAACTGATAGCAAGTCAGCCATAGACTTAGCAAAACATCCAGTTGCACATGGTAGGAGTAAACATATTGAAACCAAGTTCCATTTCTTAAGAGACCAGGTGAACAATGGAAAGTTGGAAATGAAACATTGCAAGAAAGATGAGCAGATAGCAGATTTGCTGACAAAGCCTTTGAAGTCAAGCAGCTTTGATTACTTGAAGATGAAACTTGGAATGACTGAAGTATCTAACTAAATGAATTAAGGAGGTGTATTGGTTTTGTAATTCAATATTAGTTAGATCAGATGTGATGTTAAGTGTGATGTCACAACATCACATTCTACTATTTGGTCTTGTAACTCTTTGTTAGTTAGAACTAGTCTTAGTTTGTGTAATAAAGCTGTTACATGTCTTGGTGTATATATATATAGCTTTATAAGCTGTGTAAACTAACTGATGAATTTCAGTCATTAATGAAAGTATACACTCTCTATTCCTTCATCTCTCTTCTCTCAATTTCAAGAAACACAATATCCAATATTTCTTTCAATTCTTTTTATTATTCATAAATTGTTCTATCACCGATTACAAAATTCTGGCGTTGTTTACCAAGCCGCCCTCTGCACGTACTCAAGAAGCGTACACGTAAAAGCTTGCCCAAACTGCTAAACCAGTCTGTGTGCCATGATTTGAGAGTTTAAGCTACACATCACCGATTGCTTCCCGTCCTCCGGATGGAAAACTCACTCAAATGTTTGATCCATCGCGAACAGTTTTAAGCATTCATTTTTGTTAGCTGTATGAACATGTGTCTACAAAGCAAGGCAACATCACCGGCATCACCGTTAAAAGATAAGTAGTTCTTATGTTTTTTCGTTGACTATTCGCAACTGATTGTTATCCGTTAATCAAAGTATCTAGAATGGTTTGAACACGACTATGACTTTTCTAACAATTAAATTTGGTCTTGGTCTGAAACATAAGTCTAATTTCTAAATAAGAACATTAATTTGTCACATTTTTAGTAAAGTTAGAGGAATTTCCTGAAATTATGTATATATTTGTTCTGCACTCATGAACTCGAGAATATGCTGGCAGTTAATCATTAACTTGCAATATGTTGCCATTGTTCAAATGTATAACAGACTTGCTATTTTATGTTGTTTCTAGGGAAGTCATAACAGCTCTAATATCAGCATAGTGTTTCTCCATGTACAAGAATGAATAATATCTTTCACAGTTACAGGTCTCAAAGTAATGTCTTTGGTAGCTTCGCGGTTTTTTGGCAAGGCAATTTCCATCAGCAGGACCGACATCAGAGCAAGCAAACATGATGACATAGATTTGTAAGAATTGTTGCACCAGGTCAACAACCAACATGAGTAAACTTGAAAGCGGGAGAGCATTATCTAATTCTAGTATTAGGATTATGAGAAGCCAAATATATTATTGGTTGAAAAATATCATGACACTTGGTCCTAAAGAATGGTTCAGAAAACTCATTCATAAAACTGATCACCTGCAAAATCTCATACACGCCGGCATGGTATGAATCCATGTCGCCCACAAAAGTGTCTGATCTCAAGCTGAACTGACTAGACTTGCAATAACAAGTATGCACAAGCACATCCAAATTAGAACGTATCACAGTGTTGACACCAACACTAAAAGATAAGTGATCCTTGTACATTCCTTTAGTTATCACAGGTCAATTTCTGAAATTTTTTGGGTATATTCACGAGTTTGGTGAATTTTTATATCAACCGTTTAACTTTGCGTTTGGTTATGATACTTCAAATGAAACTTATAAAGTGGTGGCGTTCCGTTACCTTCAAGATGAATTGAAAACCGAGGCAATTCTCTATAATTGGAGAGATAATAGAGTAACTGGAACAAACATTATTGCTAGTAGAACCAGGTCTTATTTAGATTGAAAGGATGCCAAAGTTTATACTAAAAGTTTTGTTCCAATTTTCTAAAAAGTAAGTTTCTCCTCAATAGTTCACTTATTTGAGTATGCGGTCATTCGTATATATTTTTTCTTAGCAATAATCGATTGCATAAACTATTGGTTACGTTAATTTTATGTTGAGCATGTAGCTTATGTTGAGAAAATCAATATGGTTAGCATATAACATATGTGCATGTTCCTAGTTGATAACCTCGCAGCATGGAAGATTGTGTAGGAGTTGGCTGCATTATTTCTTATTTCTCCTCATGTAGGCGGAGAACCTAACACTCAGTTTAAAATAAAATGGAAATCGTGATAAAACAAGCACGTACTTTCTCAACCGAAAGCACCGACAAAGATCAAAAAGCAGAATAGACTAAAGTTTATATTTTAAAAACATTTTTATTATGGGATAAGGCAAGATAATTTCTCTACCGTTTTGTAATTAATAAATCATTTAAAATTTTCATTATGAAAATAGGTGTTGTTTATTTCCCTCCGAAGGCGAGAGGCACCTTCACTTTTTAAGTTTTTAAAATTATGCAGGGTAGGGTAGTTGTCGGAATAAAGATCGGACGGAGACTTACCCTCTAATAAAATTAGGGACTAAGAATAACGAAGACCACCGCAAGAGGCGCAATCGGCTGCGGCCAGACTACGTTAATCGAAACCTCTAGTCTTAAATTGAAGTCAAAGCAACTTAAAGCCTCTGGCATAATCGGCTGCGGCCGGATAACGTTTAATAAAACAACTGGCCTAACTGAAGTCCAAACAATTTGAAGCCTCTAGAATAATCGGCCGCGTGCCAATTTGTTTACTGTGAAAATTGGTAAGCAACCGCTGGTCTCTAAAAAATGGTTTACTTGAAGAATCAACCAGTGAATCCTAAGACATGTGCTATTGTTTAAACTATTTCTGAAAATCTCAAGAACACTTCAACAATACTCGTGATTGTAAAAGATTGTTTAAAGTTTAAAAAGGTAAATTTGCAAAATTGTAAAGGAATTGCAATAAAGAAACTTCAAAGTGAATTTGCATGAAGAAATAAATGGTAAACTGAAAATAACTTTCAATTGAAATGAAAAATATGGTGTTTAAGACGTACATTCTCAACGAAAATTCTTTTCTCAATTAACTTAGATACTTTGAGTGATTTTGTGAGTATTTGTATAACAGTTGAACACACCGAAATCCTATGCACTAAGACTCCTATTTATAGTATGTCGAAAATAACTGTCATCAACGGTCTCTTCTCTAGAAAGTGACACGTTTTGCTCTGCATGTCTTCAATTCGCCACAGCTTTACACACGTCATTTCTAAGAAACAGATAAAAACAAAAGACAGTTATCATCCCTATTTGAAATTCAAACTCTCTGTCGAACGCAAGCTCCATATTGCTCTGTCGAAATTGCCATCCAAACTTAGAAATATTTCTAAGTACTGTTTCAACCCAACGTACCCTCTTTCTGAATCTCTTTAAGCAAGCACAAACTTCTTCAACTCTTCATTTTTTGCAAACTCTTTTCCTTCAATCTGCTGCATCAATGGCGTCTTCCACTAAAACTTCCAAAGATTCTGGCAAGAACAACAAAGAATCCAAGAAATCCACAGAACTCGCTCCAGTTCACAAAATTTTGGGCCCAATAGTGGTAGGTAACCAACAATATATACCTGAACCTCCTATTGAAGAAGAGAAGCGCAAAATCTATCAATCCCAGGTATTAATTCCTATCGCTGTTTCTGGTAAAATGCATGCCATGTTAGGTCCCCTTCCAAACCGTTTTACTGATCCTGCTAGGCTTAGAGAATTTTTCCTTGCGTATCATCGTTACAAACCCATAGCAAATGGGCAAAAACCTAGGGCTAGCGAGGATGTTGAGGCTGATGAAAAGTTCAAAATTAACAACTAACGTTCACCTTCGACTGATGCCTCCAAAGAACCCATTAACTTAGAATATATGAATAATAACTTTAGAGTATTTCGTTCATGCCCCTTGTTTAAGGATCCATCAGATTACCTAGTCTGGTTGGAGAAAATGGAAAAAACAAAATCCCAAGTTTGGAAAAACATGGGTATCTTTGACATGATCTAACTGTTGAAGGTTGGACCTGGCTATTGTCCGTCTATGTTAGTTGTTTCTTTATATTTCTAGGATAGTTCCCATAATACCTTTCACCTTCTCTGTGGGATGATGACACCCACCCTTTTCGACATAGCTACCATCACTTGGCTAAAACTAGTTGGGGAAACCTATGACCCAAATTTCCTGGCTGAGGATTCTATAGGTTTCGACACCAATAAAGCTGCCTTCACAACCTATATCGCCTATTATCACGACAAGGAATCTGACAAAGTCTTTGACCAAGAGCATATTGCCTTCCTTGCTCTCTGGCTATCTCGTTGCGTCTTATGCTCGAGATCTTTACAAGTGGCAAAGAGGTATTTAACAATGGCGAACCAACTGCACGCTAGACACAACCTCTGTCTCAGCGAGATGATCCTGGCCAACCTCTATGAGTCTTTAGGGGGAGGCGTTACAACAATCAAGAATTTTAAGTATAAAGGAAGTCTACTACTTTCTGGCCCCTTCTGGCTATTACAATTATGGTTAAATGCCACTTTCGAAGCATCGTTCCCTGTTCGCAACCCCATCAACACAGAAACTGAAGAGATCAAGAACAGAAAAGTCGAAGGGACGCGATTGACCTTATTAACCCCTAGTGATGAAGGGTTAAATCTCCAACAAACATTCAATGGATACGTGTTGATGTTTGCCAAGCGCTATAACTTCACACCAAGCATGGCTCCCTTTGCTGATAGAAAGGTTGGCCTTGAGTGGTTTACAAGAAAATTCCCTGATCCGTCGAAAGACTAAGAAGCAGAGTCTCTTGCTATATGGGAAGCATTCCTTACCCCCAGAATTTTGGCCACAAGACTCAGACCTTCAAGACTCTAATTTACTCTAATCAGCTACCAACCAAACCTTGTCTCTCAATAATTTGGTCTTATTCAGATTAAACCAAAACCACTATTCTCCAGGAAGAGCAACTTGATCCTCTACAACATGATTCACACTGAAGCCCAATGTAACAAGGAATTGGCTCGATACTCAGACATTACGCAATTTACTCCTGTAGCCTTCAAACCATCATTCCTTTGCACCAAAGAGTTCGACACTCGGCGGAAAGATTATTACAGTACATAAGTTTTTGATGTCCATGCTTTCATTCAACACCTAACTCATACTTTTGCCTCTATGCAGGAAAGAGTCAAGAAAGGTACTTCGACTCACATCAAAGAAATCCAAGCATTCCAAAAGTACTTTAAAACTGCCTATAGACCTGATGATCTTAGTCGAACCATTCTTGAAGCAGCAATCACCTTGAAGGAAAAATTTACAAAGAAACTGGAGGATTTGAAACTATCTTCGCACGTTAAACCTGAACAACGGTACGAACTAGCTTTTAACATGTATCCCCCAAAATTTCCTCGACTACCCAGTGCTGAATTTGGTGTGGCTTAAAGTCCTCCATTTCCAGACTGGTTCTTCTGTGGGGATTTTGTAAAAATCCTTCGACAGGAATCTAAAAAATGTGCCAAGCGGGTGATTTCGACTAAGCACACTCTAGACAGTTTCAAAGGGCACCTTCATATTGGCATAGAACACGTTCGCGTATAGTCTCAAATATACGAAGGTGTGGAATTAGAGGTTTTTCGACATCACCTCTTTCATCAATTTCTTCTTTTATTCACCTTTCTTTTTTACTTATAATAATTGTATTAATTTTTGCAGTTGTGAGGATTCCTGCCAAAAAACCTGCTACCACAGAGAAGGATGTTGTCGAAGAGAAGGGCGAAGACAAAACTACTAAGAAAACAACAACAAAGGTATACTTTGTGGTTATTATTTTTTCCATATATTGTCTTCATATTTTAACATCTAAGGTATATTTCCTTTCAGGGTAGTCAAAGACCACCACCAACACCTAAGAAAAGGAAACAAAAGGAGCCTGAGGTCCAGGTGATCGAATCAGATGATGAAGAGCACTCTCTAGACACCTCCAAATAACCAAAAAAGAAAAAGAAGCAGGAAAAAATTTCTGATGCCAGTTCCCAACCTTAACAAAAAAGCAGTTAAACCTCAAACAAAGAAACCTCCCACTCCCAAAGTGGTCGAAGCTGATGCTAATCTAGCCACCAAAGGCCAGACTGCCAAGACAACTCCTGACCAAGTCGAAAGTGACAACTCTAGCCCTGGGGCTTAGGGTCCTAAGATAAACAATTCTTCCTTAATCTCATGAGCTGCTAATTCTTTTTTACTTATCTTCGACTTACCCATATTTGGTTTTTTCAGAGTGCTGCAGTTGGCAAAGAGCAACCCATCATCAAAAAAATTCTCTCCACAACCAGTAATGATACTTCTTTCCATGCTACAAGTGCTCCCTCTTACCATCCAACATCTCCCAAGGACTCCAACAAAGAATCCACAGATGAGGTGAGTCAACATGTTGGTGAACATCAAAAGGATTCGCCACCAAAAGTTACCACTGAACATTCTCAGACAAGCGACTCTGAACATGACAAGAGCCCACCAGAGAAAGATGCCTTGGTTGATGTGGAAGGTGATACAGAGATGCCAATTGCAGAAGGAAATGTCGAAGACAAATCTGAGGATGGCTCTCCAATTAATGCACAAGGCACTTGTGGCACGGATGACGAAGAGTACGAGGAAGAAGAGGATTGTTCCATGTTTGACTTCGACACGGAACCTCATGAGGAAGAAGAAAAGGAAGAAGAACAAGAAAATAATAATGAAAATGATGAAGACAATGAGCAACAAGAAGACCAGACTAAGGCTAACCCAAATGCCGTTGCTACCCAAGAGACTTTTGCACCCTCGACTGGAACCACTACTACACTCTCCCATGAGGAGCTAGAATCACTGAAGCAACACAGACCATTAGAATATTTGAAGGCCATGATCAGTTCCAGGGGAAGTTCGACTGAAAAGAGCGCCAACAGTTCCACTGCATCAAGTGACCAATCTGCAAGCAAACCTGGTGATGACTTGCTGCTCAAAATTAAGGAGAAAGCCTTCGACATTGATTTGCTTCAACTCTTGGAGATTGATACTTCTGCTTGCTTTGGGAATAAAGATCTCCTGAAACAAGTTAACATCTTTATAGTTTCTCCAGAAGTTGTAGATGTCATTATGGATCTGGGATTGCTGGTTGACCAGGTTGTTGTAGATCTTAACCGTGCAAGGGAAGCTTCGAATAAAAAAAAAATCAGAGACCCAAATGGCTGAATGGGATGCAACCATTGAATCCACTGCAAGAGTTGCAGAGTTAGAAAAAGGCTCTGAACAGAACAAAAAGGAAATCGAAGCCCGTGACAAGAATGTCAAAGCTTAGGAACAGCAGATTAAGGAGTTGCAAGCTAAAATTTCAAAGGCCAAGGAGCATAAAGACGAACTCCTAAAGTTTGATCATGATGAACTGGCCAAAGAAATTCAAGTCGGCATGCATCACGTCGAACAGGCTCAAAAACTTGGGAAGGAAATTGACGACATTTCGACTAACAAATCTGTCTATGAGCGACGCCTGAGGCTTTACAAGTCGATATACCAGAAGATGAAAGCTTCTCTTCCTTTTTAGCTTGATTGTAACTGTCAAACTTTTTGTTTCTTTGTTTGTAATGATGTTAGAACCTCAGTGGCATTTATGTAATGACTTAGCCATTTTGGCAATCTATACATCTTGATTTACCATTTTGGCTTCGACTGTTATGTATGGATTATTCTTTCGTTATTTGTATTTTTTGAAGTGCAGACTTATATTTTTTCAAATATTTCCCATTCACTCTCAAGACTCTTCGATCCTCAGTTAATTCTTCTATTTCATACGCACCGTTAGAAAAAACTTGGATAATTTGAAAATGGCCTTCCCATTTAGGGGACCATTTACCCAATGCTCTATCTTTTCGATCCATGGACAATATTACTTTCCAAACTAGGTCTCCAGTTGAAAACAAGTTAACTTTGACCTTTTTATTATATGATTTCTCTACTCTTCTTTTCCGCCTTTTTAATAACTCTAAGGCATTTAGTCTTTCTTCGTCTAAGTCAACTAATTCATCCAACATCACGTTCCAATAAGAATTGGATGAGATTTCATGTTGTCTTTGAATTCTAGTGGACTATAGGCAAATTTCGACTGGTAACACTGCATCGTGACCATATGTTAGTCGAAAAGGTGTAGTATTAGTAGCTTCTTTAGGGGAAGTTCGACATGACCATAGAATCTAGTCCAATGTCTTGTGCCAATTCATTGGCTTTTTACCCACATGTTTTTTAATTAGGCCAATCACTACCTTATTTGCCCCTTCGACTTGATCGTTTGCCTGAGCATAATAAGGCGTGAACGTCAATAGCTTGAATCCCATTTCTTTAGCAAACTTTTGAACCTTTCAACTAGTGAAGACTGATCCTTGGTCAGTTGTAATGGTTTCTGGGATTCCAAACTTGTAAATGATATGCTTTTGGATAAATTCGATCAATGTCTCCTGATCAACATTTACCAATGGTATAGCCCAATCTACCCAGTGAAATAATATATTCCCACTAGAACGTATTTTTGGCCCAACTAGATCCAAAGCCCACCTTCTGAAGGGCCAAGGATTCACTATGGAATTTAATTAACTTGCAGGAACATGTTGAATACTTGCCTGTACTTGACATTCTTGGCATCCTTTGGTGAATTAGACGCGGTCTTTAAGCATAGTGGGATAATACATCCCTTGTCGAAACAACAACCATTTCATTTTATGACCCACCTGATGTGCCCCACATGCCCCACAATGGACACCAGAGAGAGCTAAGTATGCCTCAGACTCACTAAGGCATTTAAGCAAGACTCATTCAAGTGTCTTTTTAAATAATTCGTTCCCCATAAGAACATAGCTTAAAGCACGGTGACTGACTTCTCGTTCGACATATGTTGTTGGGTTTTGTAAGTAGTCTATTATTGGCTTTCTCCAATATTTGTTTGTCATACTATCCACAACCAATATCTCAAAATTCTCTTTGTCAATATAACCCAGCTTTATCATTTCCAAATCTGATGGGGATAATCTAGTTGACACAACTCTTCCTCTGACTTCGATTGCTTCTTGTAATTTTTCTTTTGAAATTTTATACCCAGAGGCAATTTGGGCCAAGTCATTGGCCTCAAGGTTCTCAATTTGAGGTATGTGTCGAATGCTTACCATTTTGAACCTTCATAATAGTCTATTGGCTATTACAAAGTACATTATAAGATTTTATTTGACACACTTATATTATTTTGTGATTTGCTTTATAACCAACTCTGAGTCACCCATTATTTCGACTCGAGTTTCCCCCAATTCCAACAAGATCTCAAGCCCGGCTATCAAAGCCTCATATTCGACCTCATTATTTGAACAAAGGCTTTCGACCTTATACTTGAATTTTGTTTGGAGAAATAATTAATACTCCCACACGTGTTCCATCTTTATGACTAGAACCATCAAAGTATAACTTCCAAGGTTTAAGTTCCAGATAGTTCAGGGAGTCTTCGACTATAGAGTGGTCGAATATAAAGGCATATAAGTTTCCCCGACATTCTTTAGGCCAAAAGACAATACCTTCCAAGTATACTCAGTTAAAGCCAATACCCATTTACCATTTCGACTATGTAAAATTGGTTTGGATAACATATTTTTAATAATGTCGAAATGAGATGAAACGTAAACATCAACTGGCTTTATATAATGCTTTAGTTTTGTACATGAGAAGTATAGACATAGACACAACTTTTCGACTATACTATATCTAGTCTCTGCATCATTTAAGACTCTACTAAGGTAGTAAATGGCTTTTCAACGCCATTTTCATCCTCTTGAGCCAACATGCTCCCTAATGTCCTATCAGATGCAAATATTTACAATCTCATACTCCTATTCCTACAAAGAGGTGTTATAATTGGAGGATGGACAAGGTTGTTTTTGATCTTGTCGAAAGCCTCTTGTTGTGCTTGCCCCCATTCAAAACCTTCCTTCTTGAGTCGAAGTAGTGGTAAGAAGGCTTGAGTCTTGCCACTTAAGTTTGAGATGAACCTCCTTAGAAAGTTGATCTTTCCCAGCAATGACTGCAACTCCTTCTTTGTCGAAGGTACTTTCGCCTCCATGATGGCCTTGGTCTTGTTCTGGTTGATTTCGATTCCTTTCTTATGGACCACGAAGCATAGAAAATCCCCAGCCTGCACACAAAAATCACACTTAAGAGGATTCATCTTTAGACCATGTTTCCTCATTCTTTCGAATGATTTTCGAAGATGGTCTAAATGACTTTTTCCTGAAAGTGACTTAACCACAATGTCATCAATATAAATTTGCATGAAAGTTTCAATAAAGTCATGAAATATAGAGTTCATTGTTCTTTGATAAGTTTCCCCAGCATTCTTTAGGCCAAAAGGCATTACTACCCATTCTAAGGTGCCTAAGGCTCCGGGGCATCGAAATGCTGTTTTTGGCACATCTTCTTCAACAATGAAAATCTGGTTGTATCCAGAATACCCGTCAAGCATACTAAGATACTCATGTCCTACAGCAGAATCAACTAACATCTCTGCCACAGGCATTGTATATTCATCTTTTGGGGTTCCAGCATTTAAATCTCTAAAGTCTATGCAAACCCTCAACGTGCCATTTTTCTTAATGACTGGTAAAATATTGGAAATCCATTCGACATGCCTGGTCGTTCGGATGAATTTGCATCTAATAAGCCTTTCAACCTCCTCTTTGATCTTCGACAGAACTTCTGGTGCAAAAATCTTTGGAGTTTGCTTGATTGGAATTTTCCCAGGCTTTATAGGCCGCTTCAGTTCGACCAGATCCCTGCTTAAACCAGACATTTCGTTGTAATCCCAAACAAAACTGTCCTTGAACTCCTTCAACAGTTAGATTACTTCGACCCTGAGTTAAGGGCTGATGTTGGCGCTAATGTATGTTGGCCTTTTTATTGCCCCCTCTCCCAAGTCGATCTCTTCTAGAGGATTTTGTGCTAGCATCTTGATGTTGTTCGCCAGCAGATCCTTTTCGAAGCCCAAAGGCTCGTCATCGTAGATGGCGTCAAGCCTCTGGCCTTGCGCTTCATCTTGATCATTGTCTGATGGTTCTGGATTGAAGTCCTTACCAGGACCTTCAAAGTGCTCTCCATTGCTTTTGGCTTCGACAACCATGTATTTTACTTCAATCTCTAGGGCCGCTTTTAATTTATTTTCGGCTATGTAAGCCAGAATCTTTTTTAGTGTTTTTGACTCAGTCATCGTCACCGAATTCGCTTTCCAAACCAGTTGGTTGGATTCCTTCTGTTCTAAACACGAAATCTTCTTCACCTACTACTTCCCTGTCCCATTGGAAACCATGGGTTGAATGCAGGTAAATGGAACATAATGCATTATCAATGGGTGTGAAGTCGAATCCTGCAGGGTGTAACACCCCAAAATTTGCTCTTTTGTTTTTAGCTAACTCGCTTATGTTTCTTTGCATTTCTTGCATTAGCATTTGTGCATAGCATTGGTTCTTAGCATGGGATCAAGGTACTTGGTTCATCTCAAAGGAGTCTCAAGCCTCAAGGTGTTTTGTGGAGGTCATCATATCTTCATAAGATCAAGAATGGCAAAGGATTTCAAGTGAATCTTTCCCTCCTAACCAGAGGGACCAAATTAGGGTTCTTGGGTTCAAAGAGCTTCTTGAGAAAACTTTGTGGATTCAAGCATGCTCTCATGGGTTCCATATGCTCACAAACACTCATAGAGGAAGGCTTGGCTAGTGGTTCATTGTGGAAGATGTTCAGTGGATCAGTTGCTTGTGAACCAAGAAAAGTCAACTGTAAGGAGGAAAGTCAACCATGGGTTTTCAAAGGTTCAAATCATGTCTCCCAAGTCCATATACTCTCATATGGTCCTCAAAGGCTAGGATTCATACCATTCATCAAGGGTCAAGAGTTTGTGCAAAAGTTACTATTTTTGGAAAATGACCTATAATGTGAAACTTCCATTTTTGGCAACTTTTCAAACCATCTTCAACTTGACTTTTCATCATCAAAGAAGTTTCAAATGAATTTTCCTCAAACATGAAAGTTGAAGATCTCTCTCTCCCCTTTCCAAAAAGTACTAGATTATCTTCATACCATTTGTGAAACTCAAGTTATGATCAAAAGAAGGCAAGGTGTTCTTTAGGGTTTTCACATGTATCCATTTTTCCACCTTTTGCATTTTGATTCAAAATGACTTGTACTGACGTCTAATGCTTCAAGTCATATTGCAACATCAAAGTACACATCCTAAGGACCATTTTTGACCCTTGAATCACTCCAATCTGTGCCATGTACTTCATGAATTTCACAAAATGCAAATTTGCAAGATGGATTAAATCTCACAAATCAGACCACTACAAAGCCCAAACCCAATTCCATTATGATCAGCAAGTAAAATGGAGATGAATCACACTTATTTCATGACCAATACACGTGTGATTAAGGGTGTGCATCACAACTTGCATTTTTGCAAATCACTTTGGATAGCCTTAATCAAGGATTTAACTAAACCCTAATCATGATCAGAGGTCTAACCAAGTGTATATAAGGAGACTCACACGTTCATTCACACATCATGCACTCTCATTTTCTCTGAATTCCATTTTTCACTCAAAACTTTTCTTCTTCGAAACTCTCTCCTCACAAGGGTTTCTGAAGATCTCTTTCATATTCTTGATCTACACACTCCATAGAACAAGAATCAACCATTGTTTGAAGCTCTAAGCAAGGTTTTCATCAGATTCGAATTTGAGGTGCTCGCTTTCAAAATCCAAGATCCAGCTTGATTCAAGTCTCTAGTTGCATTTATTTTGCAATCAGAGGTCCTAAGGAGTAGATCTGCAGCTTTCTGAAGGATTTCTTGGTGTATTTTGAGCTCTACAAGTTTCAGGTTAGTGTGATTTTCTTGATCATAGAACTCATTTTTCTTGTGTGCTTAATGTTCCTCGTGAGTTGTTGATCATCCTGATGTGTTTAGATTTGAATTTGAACGTGTATCATGGCTGTAATGTGGATTTAAAGTTTTTAGATCCAAAATGTTTTCCTTCGATTTGCATTATGTGTTGATGATCTGTTGAAATGGTTTGCATATTTAAATTCCTGCTGAAAATCTGAGTAAGATAGTGTACTTGCTTGCAATTTCTGGAAACTTTTGAAGTGCAGGTCGCCGGAGAAGACGACCGGAGCTAGGGCTCCGGCGTCTGGTTATGTTTCAGGCCAGTGAGGGTTTGGAGGAAGAAGATGAAATTTGGACCGTTGGTTGTCCAGATCTGATGGTCCTCATTGTGCCAGATCATTTAATTTTCACGTTTTCATTTTAATGCATGTGTGTGATATTCCATGATTGTTACCATGTATGTGAGATCTGGACCACTCATCATGTATGACCTTTTGATCTGTTGACTGATTCTTGCACGTTAGATGAATCTGATGGTGGTCTTGTTGCCAGCACATTAAAATTACCACATGCCTCTCACGTGATTTGTTTTAAAGTCAGATGTGTTATGTGTGCGCGTGAGTATGCTTGTTACCATGTACCTTTAATCCTGGCCACAGATCTTGTGTACTTTATGTTTTGTTAGACGGGATGTGGAGCGTGGGATTGATCCAGCGGTTTATGAGTCCAGATGTTTGAATGTTTTCCATGGTATTTGTTTGACTGCGCTGGTTACTGGACTGGCTATCTGCACCTCCTCCTTGGGCCCAGTTGACTTTTGAATGTGTTTGGTCTGCTTGTTGCACCCCCTGACTTGTTTTATTTCATTTTATTTCCACATATTTGCCTTTTTGAATTTTAATTTTTAAAATTAGTTTAATGAATTTAAAAATTATGAAAAAAATCATGAAGCATATTTAGGATTTTATAAAATTTTGTCAAATTTTATTTTCCATTTTTATTTTATTTTGTGCATCTTAATTAATTGTTTGATTAATTTCCTTTGGAATTATCTCAATTGTGCACACCCTGCCTTGTTGATTTTTGTTCTCATCATTGGTCTATGATTTGCATCCCATTCTTTTTGCATATTTCAGAAGACATCTTGAGGTCCTTAAAAACATTTTTGTCATATTTTTAAAATCTTTTCATATTGCATTTTAGTCCCTATATTTGTGCATTGTTCTTCTTTGTTCTTTTGCAACTTTGAAGCATTGTTTGAGGTACTTAACTTGTGAATTTTTGTGTGACCTTTTGGCATGTTGCTAGCTTATGACTTAGGTCACTTGGGTTTTAATTCCACAATTTTTGAATGTCATTTGATATATGTTTGATTATTTGTGCTTAAGTGAATTATGCATGATCATCTCTTGACATCTCTTAACCCTAATTGTTTTGCCATGCCTAATTGTTTGAGTTTCTTTGTGATTCTTTGCATGAATATTTGATATGATGTTTACCCCTGGTTGAGGTCCCTTGTGACCAAATTTGAAATTTGTGGATCATGTTTGGGTATGCTTTAAGTGCTTGTACTTTGACTTCCTTTTGTGGACTTTCTTTGGTGCATAATGTTTCATGTTTTGATCTTCTCTAGTACATGAGAATTGTTGATGATGGTATGATCTTGATTCTGACTTGCTTTCATCTTCATATTATTTTTCTCATTTCATCTTGATATGAAGTTCATTGGTGCTTAATTGTGCATTTCATGTAAGTATGCTTGCATTCTTTCATGATTACCTTTGCATACTTACTTGAGATGTTTTGCATGATATTTGAGACTTGTTTATGGATGTGAGTTGGATATACTTGATATGATGTGCTTGCTACCCTATCTTGTTTCTTATCTCATCCTTCTCTTCCTCATTCTTCTCTTTCACTCTCTTTCTCCCATGAATCTCAAGACTTGTTTAAGTCTTGGATTCTCTCCCTTTAGAGCTACCTAGTCCAACTTAATTTTTGATTAAGCTTGGAGTAGGATTAGCATTGGGTTTTAGGTAGTCGTCCCTCCTAAGCCTCACTAACCATAGGTCATCCATGCATGATAACATTAGGACTCTTAGTTTCCCTTTAGAGTTTCCTTTGGGTCTTCTCTCTTCTCATCTCAAAACTTCTTGAAAACACTTAATAAAGATAAAGTGTATTGCGCACGAGCCTTAAGTGTGGGGAATGAGAAATGAGGGCTTTCTCTCATCTTTCTAGAGTCCTTAGCGGGCGTCCTGTGTTGGGACGATTCGTTAAGTATTCGTCCCTGTGCCCTAGACTTTGGTGCAATGCAAGTTATGAGCTAACTTAAGAAAACACTTCTGTCTAAAAAACACAAAAACAAATTCAAATCTTTTTATTCTTCGGGATTGTTAGGTTTCAAATTTCATTTTCAGAAAAGAGCTCGTCGCTCACGTAAAAAACACTTACCCATTCGTGGTCGTACCCACGAACTACATTAGCTCTGATTCCCCTCTCTCGTCCGATTGAGGATATGTAGGCACAAGACAGCGATTGTCTTGGCGAGCAACCTTCCCCCACAGTTCCCATCCGAACTACGTTGACTCTGACTTTCCCATTGCACTGAGGGAGTACGTAGGCCTAGGGCATCGAATATGTCCTACCGAGTCCGTCTTAGTCACCCCATCCCCGTTTTCTTTTGTACAGCCATAGATAGTAGGACAGCTCACCCTCCGTTTAGACAACAAGCGTGGATCCAATCGAGTACGATGGATGCGTGGGGTGCTAACACCTTCCCCTCGCATAAACGACTCCCGAACCTGGACTATAGTTGCGATAACCATGTCTTTCCCCTTTCTCTTCAGGTTTATGCAGTGTTTCCTTTCCCTCTCTCGGGATAAATACACATTGCTGGCGACTCTGTGTTTTCTACGCCACTCTCACGTTTGTACCGTTGGATGCGAATCTTTCGGGAGCGACACAGGGTTGCAAGGTGTTATGTGGGCCAGGTTCTTGTCGAAGTGTCGCCCATTCACCTGATTGACCTCAACCATGTAGTAGCTTTGATCAGCTTCTATATTCTCCACAATTCCATCGCTTCGCCAGATGGAGATACGTTGGTGTAATGAAGAAGAAACTGCGCCAAAGCCATGAATCCACTCTCGACCAAGAAGCAGATTATAGTTTGCCTTCGACGCAATTACTATAAACATAGTTGGCGTTGTGATAATGCCAACTATGAGGTCCACTTGTATTACCCCCATTTTAGTACCCACTTTTCCTTCATAGTTCGATAGAACCATGTTGTGAGGTTTGGTATCAGTGTCATCCTTCCCAATTTTCTTCAACATGTAGTGCGACATCAAATTTAGAGTCGCTCCGCCATCGACTATGATCTTATTTATTTTAACATTTTCTGTTTTGCCTTTAATAAACAGAGGCTTCAAACGGTTTTTCATGTTTTCGTATGGCCTTTCAAAAAAGGTGTTTTTTTCTTCGATGCATCTATTGTTTAGTATGTAATAGCAGACTGGCCTGTGACTGGCCAATTCCAATTCAATTTTGTCCTCAGGTTCCTCCATCTCTGTGATTTAGTCGTATTCCCTAGGCAATACGGACACCACATTGCAAATGATATCCAACGAAGGCTCTGAACCTGAGTCGAAGTCATTCGTCAGCATGTCGTCTTCTGCATCAACTTGGTCAAATTTCTCTCCCACATCCTTCTTTTGTTCAGTAAATAATTTTCTTTCGATAGGCTTCTTCTCTTCATTTCTGTCTTTCTTGAGGGGTACGTTGCTACTAGACTCAACCTTTGCTTTTTCTGCAGCCTCTCTTTCAGCTTTTCTTCTTCTTTGTTGTCTCTTTCATTGAGACCTTGACATTGGGTTTTTACCCTTATAATTTTCAGAGCGCCATGCTAGCTGCTTCGAGGCTTGGAATTCTCCACGGTATGCTAATGACGAACCTCTCTCCACTTCAAAGTTCTGGCATTTCTACTAGCCTTGTTCCATCCTTTCGACAGGTTTCACCCACTTATCCCTAGGGGTATCAGCAGTAGGCTTAAACGTGGCTGGTTTATTGCCACGAAGTCCTTGTCCTCCTTGCTCTTGTTTCCTAGGTCTCCCCCCTTGTCGAAGGAAAATCGGTTATGAGAATCTCTCCAGTTGTTCTTGTGTTTGGCTCGCCGAACCCTTTCTATGTTTTCTGTAGCCTTCCTGTCGAAGACTGAGCTGCAGGTTGGGTACAACATCACTTCGGATTTTTTCCTTTGGCACCTATGAAGGAAATCGACCAAACTCTCATCTTGCTTGGGATAGGCCACTTTGACATATTCTTCCTGCTTGAGGCTTTGTTCATCAACCTCCATTGCAATTTCCTCGGTCATTTCGACCATATTAACCCCTAAGTTGGCACCCTCAGTGATGTCCAACTCTTGTAATTTAACTCTAAGGCCTTCATTGGCCTTAGTTTCGTTGTTAACCTGTATGAAACCCTCAGTAGTTTCATGTGTTGTGATCATTTGGTTGGAACCTTCAATAATTCCCTTGTTGAAGCCTTCAGTTACTTTTTTGGCGAAACCCTCAGTAGTTTCCTTGTTGAAGCCTTCAGTGACTTCTTTGGCGAAGCCCTTAGTAGATTCCTGAATGAAAACTTCACTGATTTCTTTGTCGAAGTCCTCAGTGACTTCTTTGGCGAAGCCCTCAGTAGCTTCTTGAATGAAACCTTCACTGGTTTCTTTGTTGAAGTCCTCAGTGACTTCGACCATCACAGCATCGTTGGCGAAGTCCTCAGCAACTTCCACCATATTGACCATGGATGTCTCAGAGTAATGCGCATCCGCCACTGGGAGAGGATCAGAGTCTATTCTCATATGATTCTTTGATTTGTCAACGAATTTGAGCCTCTCTTCTTTGATAGCGTTCTGAACAAGATCTCTGAAAAGAAAGCATTGAGAAGTTTTATGGCCCAGAAAGTTATGATATTTACAAAAACTTCTCTTTTTCCTTTGTTCTAAAGGGGGTATTTTAACACCAGGAGGCATTATCATCTGGCCATCTTTAACTAATAAATCAAAAATCTCGCCACACTTGGTGACGTCGAAGGTATAAGTTTAATTAGAGAACCTATCACTCTTCTCTAGTTCGGCTGGTTTTTTTCTATTCAAAGGCATTAGGACTTTGCAAGAATAAGGTGGTCATTGCTTTAGTTCAGCAAGGTCAATTTTGCTCTCGTCGAAAAAAGGATCACTATTTGTTTCTTGTTCATCGTCATCAAATTTGACGTAAGCTACCCTTTCCTTTATGTTATTCCTATTTTCCCTGACTTTCTCAGCCTTCAGGCGTTCTACCTGTCAAACTCTATCAGCCAATTGGGCCATATCCCTCAGGTATTGGGTATCCCGTTTCTTCATAATGGAGTAGTTGAGTCCACCAACGACCATTTTGACTAACTCATGCTCAGGCACTTGTGTGAAACATCTGGCCTTAAGCAAACAGAACCTATTCAAGTAATCATCTATTGGCTCAGAGAATTTTTGTTTGATATTGGTCAATTCCTTCAAACCGATCTTCGACTGTCCCATGTAGAACTGCTCATGGAACAATCTCTCCAATTGAGTCCAATTATGAATTGAATTTACTGGAAATGTAGTGAACCATGTAAAGGCATTCTTCGTAAGGGAACTTGGAAAATATTTCATCCTTAGATTCTCATTATTGGAAATTTCCCCGACCTTTATTAGGTATCTTGCTACGTGTTTGACGGTGGACTCACTGGTGTCCCCAGAAAATTTAGTAAACTTGAGGACTTTGCACCTAGGGGGTAGTTGTGATTGCAGAACGTACTCAGACAATAGTGATGTGTAATTTGGCATATGAAGGCCAATATTCACCCCGTTCCTTTCCATAATTCTTTCGACCATGGCTGCTAAATTATTGTCTGCAGCCATATCATCAAGTCGAATATGATTTATGACTTCATCAGCATTTTGGTTCCTATTCACCATCCCTACCCTTGGTTCCCTTGAAATTTGTTGTTCAAGCCTAAGAGGTTCAACCCTAGGTGGTTCGACCCCTACTCCCTGATTTGCCACATTCTCATGGGGTACATTTTGTTGGATTTGGTTAATGGTGGGATTCTCTTCCAAGATTACCCCTTGATTTTCTACCATCTATTCCCTTTGAGGCTGTCGAGGGGGCTGTGGAACACAAAAGAAATAAGTAATGCGCGTCATCTGCTGCCATCTATTGGTTTGTTTGGGTAGTATTTTGAATTAAAGGATTAAATAGCATGCCCATTTGTTGGGCAAGCATTTGGACTATTTCGTGATTGCTTTCGTCCATTTGTTGCCTTATCACCATTGCAGAATTATTGGTGATATTAGGCATTTAAGTGGGAAATCCTGTCCCTAAGGGCTGACTAATTCAACCCAAATTATTAATGCCTGAACCAGATCCTTGTAGTGGCGAAGTTGCATTCAGCATTGGGTATGTAAACGTTGAAGTTGTATTATGCAAACTTGTCATCATTGACGTTGGCATGCCATAAGGCTGTTCACGACAATTTAGAGGCATTGAAAAATCCAGGCACGTAAGGCCTGAACAAATTACTCCCCATTGGAGTGAGGGTCATTGGTGGATCCTATGTCTCTACGTAAGATAAAATAGGTTCACTTTGGGTAATCGACTGCACAGGCGTCGTACTTGTCGTTGATGGTACAATTTCAGACATAAACGCTGGAACCGTATTTCCCCCGGTCGAAGATGAAGGGAGTGGTTCTCCATTATTTCGTGGATTTTGATTTTGATTCAGCATCCACCTTACATATCTTCTCCTTGGTCTTTCTTCATTATTTGTGGCTATTTTACCACTCCTAAGTCTCATGGAACGAAGTTGGAGAGATAATGAAATGAAGAACTTATGCAAAAAATTTCAAAAAGAAAATATATTTTTAATCACTAGCATTGTCCCAATAGGCATGCCGCATGCTAATTTGTTTACTGTGAAAATTGGTAAGTAACCGCTGGTCTCCAAAAAATGGTTTACTTGAAGGATCAACCTATAAATCCTAGGACATGTGCTATTGTTTAAACTATTTCTGAAAATCTCAAGAACACTTCGACAATACTCATAATTGTAGAAGATTGTTTAAAGTTTAAAAAGGTAAATTTGTAAAATTGGAAAGAAATTGCAATAAAGAAACTTCAAAGTAAATTTGCAATGAAGAAATAAATGGTAAATTGAAAATAAATTTCAATTGAAATGAAAAATATGGTGTTTCAGACGTACATTCTCAACAAAAGCTCTTTTCTCAATTAACTTAGATACTTTGAGTGATTTTGTGAGTATTTGTACAACAGTTGAACACACAGAAATCCTATGCTCAAGACTCCTATTTATAATATGTCAAAAATAACTGTCATCAACGGTCTCTTCTCCAGAAAATGACACGTTTTGCTCTGCATGTCTTCAATTTGCCACAATTCTACATGCGTCATTTCTAAGAAACAGATAAGAACAAAAGACATTTATCATCCCTATTTAAAATTCAAACTCTCTGTCGAACGCAAGCTCCACATTGCCTCTCTCGAAATTGCCATCCAAACTTAGAAATATTTCTAAGTATTGTTTCAACCTAGCGTATCCTTCATAAATTACCACTTCGACTGGAATCTTCAACAACTTCTGTCGAAGTTCAAAGCAACTTAAGAAACACCCTTTTTTGCTTATCACACTTAAACAAAGCTTTGCGTTGAAATTCTCAGCCAACACCGGGATAAGTTAATTGAAACCTCTAGCCTTAAACTAAAGTTCAAACAACTTGAATCTTTGGCATAATCGGCTGTGGCCGGGTAACATTTAATAAAATCTATGGCCTAACTAAAGTCCAAGCAATTTGAAGCCTCTGGCATAATCGAATGCGGCCGGGTCATGCAAAATAAAAGTCTCAGACCCCTATTTGACATCGACCCCATGGGACTCTAAATGTCGGATAGGTTAATAAAACCCATATTCTTTTTTAAAAAATACCAAGTCGAAAAACTTCAAGTCAGGTTAAGATAATGTACCTTCAAGGATGTGTTATGATACATGTGCTATATCGGAGTCACCGTGGTCCAATTAGGACAAATCATTGATTCGTTAAATATATATTCCGACCAGGATGAACGAGCCTGACTTCAGTAGTCTGGGGGTGAACGGATCTTATTTAGTTAGAGTATTTTGAGAGATGTCGGCAATAAAGCCCAGATTACGATAAATACTCAAACTGACATGATGCATACATTACTAAGCTAAAATCACTTGGGGCTTATCAACTCAGCTGATATGGCCGGATAAACAAATAAATAGAATAAGAAAACGAAACTTATTGGAATATGATACTAAAAATGTATAATATGAGCACGAAGATATATGTATATGATAAAAGATTAGACACTATAAAACACATACAAGGCAACAATAAAACAATCAACAAACTTCATATGGGCTTGAAATGTTACAAGGAAAATCATCCATAATGTCATGCATTTGAAAAGGATGACTAACGATAGAACAAAGCTTCAAAAGGTCAAGATCCCACTAAGTGCTCTCTGACTTCTCTATGTATGAAACTTACCAAGTTCTACAACGACACTAGGTCAAGAATCCACTAGGGATCTCCGACTTATTTATTAAAGACGTGGTGTTTTCCGACATCATTAAAGTCGTAGATCTTCCCAAGATACCCTTGGGGCTTAACCTTCTCCTTAGCAAGACAAGCTACAACATTATCATAAATCCAAGGACCTCAATAGGATCCAAACATATTACGGGAGAGAGAGAGAGAGAGAGAGAGAGAGAGAGAGAGAGAGAGACAGAGAGAGAAGCTGGCAAAAAGAGATGCCCCATGTTATACAAGATTTGTCACGTCCATTCACGTCATTGTGCTGGTTTAAAAATTGCATGCAAGTAATAATAGGCCGAGTTATACCTTATCTTCAATGGAGAATAATATTTTGAGCTTCTTTCGTCCGAACATTTCACCCTTTCAGGATTCATGCCCAGGGGGTTTATGTACACACCAGAAATTATCTGGCCGACCAAGGTATGAAATCGGAATTTCTAAGTCAGCCGAGATATCTATTTTTGGTCGAGATGGTCATGTAAGAACCTCAGACCGGCACATATAGGTCGACCCTTGATGTCAGGCGATCGGGTTCCTTAAGCAGTTAAAAGGCAGACTAAGGGTTAGAGATTGTACATAATGATTGATAAATTGGTTACATATAACTAATGGCCATAAACAATTTTAGGTACTTATTAAGTCATTTACAAATAGTTAAATAATTGTTACGTTTATTATGGCCATAAAGCCTAATTATTGTGACTATTCAGTAGGAATGGGGAGGCTGGCAATATAAATAGGTCTTAAGACCAACAAAAAAAGGGAAAAGAGAAAGGAGAAAAGATATGGAAACCTTGGTCCTCCAATAATGGTGTCCAAGAATCCTCCCATATATCCATCCCAGACACTTTAACCAGCCGTTTATGACCTCCCAAAGCTAGCATCAGGAAGGTTAACCAGTAGATGTTTTTTTAGCAAGAACACCCTTAAACTCAAGACTAACTGTGAGTTTTATAAAGAATTCTAAACTTGGACCAATATCTCGCTAATCAATGACCGTTACATCATAAAATATCAAATCTAAACATACAAAAATCCCAAACAGATGAAATCGATTTGAAAGAGAAAACAAATCGAGGGGAGGTTCGCCACCCTGCTACGGCCTGTAGCAGCTGCAATGGGTGGCCATAGCAGGCTCATAAAATTTGTATTAGAGCACCAAAAATAAGGGAACCCTAGGGATTGGCTGCTAAGGCTCGTAGCAGTTACCACGGCCGCCCGTAGCAGCTTTTTAGATTTTGTACGAGGATATTCTATCTTTTTACTTTTTCTCGCGTTTTGCTTATTTTTGCTCCTCTTTCGCTTTAGATACTTGTTAAAACCTAAAAATAGCAAAAACATACTGACAAAGCATAAAATACGATAAACGGAAGTAAATCGAACAGAAAACGGGTAAATACTAAAGTAAAACAACTAGTAAAAACGGTGCAAAAATTGTAACACCCCGAATTCAATTAAATTGTTTAATTGAATTTTAGTTGCATTTTATTTAATTATTTAAATTAATTTTTATATTGTTATTTGGATAAGTGGTGAATATATGTGCCTTGGTGGGTATTCGAGAGAGTTGGGGGAATGGTAGAAATTAATTGAATTAGTTTTAATTCATTTAATTTGAGAGGTGTGTTGAAAAATAATGTTACTGAGAGAAATTAGATTTAAAGTATAAATAAGAGGAATAGTAGAATTTGGAATAAATTGAAGTATTAGAATAAAAAAAATTAAAATAAAAGGTAATTAGAGTTAGTAAGAGGAGTAAGGGATAAATAGGGAATATGAGAGTAAAGTGAAGGTAATAAGAGAATAATTTAAGTTAGGGGAATTAAGTTTTGGTTTAAATAGAAAAGATGAGGGTTGAAGCTTTATAATACGTATTATTTTGGAACAAGACAAAAGAGACATGAGAGGCAACCTAGGGTTGGGGAAGAAAACACCATTGTTGAGGAGCTAAGAGCTTTCTTTGCTGGAAATCCAAAGTTAGGGGGAGATTACTCTTCTATGGGTGTATATTGTACGAAGGGTAGAGAGAGGTCCTCACCCTAATCTAGGTTTTTCTTTTGATTTCACCAATTGTTATATGTTCATGTGTTCTTTTTGAGAGTAGTGTAAATTGCATGTCCAATTCTTGTGATTCATGTTTTGATCTATGTGTTATGACATGATTAATTGTGATGAAATTAATTTATACTCATAAATTCATAATATGATATGTTTGAGTGTCACAATTTTAATTGTTTGATGTATGAGGATTAGGGGATGGGAAAGATGAAGTAAAAATGTTGAAAACTAGGATTATTTTGGAAATTTGGCTGGTGTCAATCGATTGACCCTCGATGTCAATCGATTGCACGCGTGAAAAATTAGAAAATTTTGAAAAAAAGAACGATGTCAATTTATTAATTTATTTAATCAATCAATTAATGGCTTGCTGCAATCGATTGATACTAGTTAAATTTTGAAAAATTGTTGAACTGAAACCTATTATTCTATCCGATCATTTTTCCTTAACTTTAGTTCCGTAAATTCAAATAAAGTGCAGTTTGAAGCGTTGGAAAGCTAACGCATTTGTTGTTTTCTTTGTATATTGATGTACGATGTGTATAGATACTCAGTTACAAGAGTAGTAACTGATGTGAGTTGGAAGATAGTTGTTACGATGTGAATTGGATATCAAGCTATTGATTAAACTTGAATCACAAATTTTTAAATATTCACCACCGAGCTTTGATTTATCCAAGGGAAAGGGTAAAGATCATATAAAACCCTAAGTTGCAATGTAACAACAATGCTAAGAGATTGTAAGGTTCAGGGGTTGGTTATACCTAGGGAAGGTGTTAGCATCCTAAGCATCTATAGTACTCTATAGGAATCTCTTGCTAGTATTTGTGTTTATTGTTTGCTATTGTTTTGTGTTTGGGTTTATGGGTGATGATAGGAACCTAAGGTTTTAGTCACTAAGTATGCTCGCCAAAACTTCGCGGTCTTGTGCCTACATATCCTTACAAGGATGGAATCAGAGCATTTGTAGTTCACCTCGCTAAGGATGAATGAACTCTTGATTATGATCAAGATTAAAAGGGGAGGTAAGTGTTATGGTCATAACACTTACTTGACTTAACAAAGTAAAAATTGTAATTCTACCCTAAGTCTAAGTTGTAAGACTTAATGACTCAAACAAGGTCAAAGGGAAATGGGTATTGCTAAGCTACCTATGATATTAAGTCAACGAAGTATTCTTTCCCTTGGATTTGGAAACAAGAGGCAACTAAGGATGGAAGCTAACATCACTTGGGGGAATAACTTGACAAAGTTAAAGAAGTATGAATAAGTATGGATGAGATGAACAAGTATGATATTCAAACATGATATCCATTGAAAGCATTCAAAGTAACATTCAAACATGATGTTAGTGGTAAAGATAAAGCACATGGTTAGAACCAAAACAAGAGAATAGATGTGACAACATCTAAGGTAAAGACTTGACAAAGTCATATTTAAATTTTAAAGAAGTTTCAAATCAAAATGGTGATAACAAAGGTAAGTACATTCAAACAAAGATGTTACAACATCTAAAACAAACATGAGATATAGTTCTAATAAGACTAAATCATGGATGACAAGTTTAAGTACATAATTAGGGCAAGCATGCATTAGGGTTTACTAACACCACTTAATCATGAATACAGTTCAAACATGGATAAGTTATTACAATACTTAAGCATGGTAAGATTCAAGGTTCAAGAATGACATGTATAAGGTATAACAACACTTAAACATGGATGAAAACAAAGTTCAAGTTGACATGTAAAAGTTATAACAATACTTAAACATGGATGAGACCAAAGTTCTAAGTTTACATGTATAAGTTAAAACATCACTTAACATGGAGAAAATTCAAAGATGGACAAGTAAAGGTGACAAACAAAGTATACTTGAACAAGGATACATGTTTATGACAATAACATGTCAATGAAGATGCAAACATATAATGGATGACATGTGAGCATAGAAAGTTAAAGTGTAAACATCATGTGAACAAGTTAAGACATTACTTGAACATTTAAGCATGGATACAAGTTGAACATGTTAGGACAAGTTGGTAACAACCAAAACATACATGGTCTTAAACAAGTAAGAAACACCTCAAACATTTAAGCATACAAGCATGTATTCAATGGCATATTCAAGGCAAACAATCAAGTGTTTAAGAACACACAAACATGGCATGATCAACACAAAGACATATGTACATATCAAAGTCATGTAAATATGGAAGGAACATCACATGTTAAGGCAAAATAGTCAAGCAAAAGCTCATGGTATGGACAAAGTTCAACATACCTTTTTAACATGTAAACATGCATAAAAAAGGCATCAAGCTCAAGTAAAAAGACAATGTACAAGTTCACAATGTCATACAAAGTTTATACAAGATGTATTTGGTTCATTCAAGGCGGCATGTACAAAAGAAATCAAGAAACCATTCAAGAGAATCAAGATAAGCCTTAAGAAACCCTAAAAATATCACACAGTTTAAGCACTCATAAATGCATAAAAAATTAATATTTTTTATAATTTATTTTTACAAATAGAAAGTATACATTATTATGAGAAAATAGCAAAGATAATGGCTCAAAAAGCCATTAAAATAAAGAAGTTATAATCATTTGAATTTGCAAAGAAAATGAAGAAAATTAAGTGGTAAAAATAAGAAAAATGGTCCCCATGGGTGTTGAACCCACACTACTCAGCTTCTGACTCAAAACTTTAGCCAACCCAACTATGCGCGCATGTTGAAAAATGATTGAAGCATGAGATGATATATGAAACTTGCTAAAAATCCAGAAAATCAAAAAGAACTGGGCGAGGGGGATTCGAACCCCAGTTCTGATGGTTCAAGGTATGGAAGACGCGTAGGTTTAACCATTGAGGTGGTGATACATCCATTGTATCACCTCCCCCCATTAAAACAAATACCTAAATGTGTCCTAAAGCCTGACTAGAAAGGGCGCCATGACCTTGTTCTTGCCCAAAGTTCAAGTTTTCCACCATTTGCAAAACCCTATCTAACTTTCTCATTTCTTAATGAAAATGAATGATCCAAAAACCAAACTTGCCTAAAATTTCATGAGGAATTCAGTGGTGGTGGTGGTTTTTTCTAAAAAGGCTTCTATTTAAAAATACGATAGCATTACCTAAAAGGACATATTTTTGCATTTTCTATATCACGGTCTCATACAATCATGCATAGCATCCAAAAATGATTCATACATGTCACAAATAGCATATCAAACATGTCCATACTCAGTGTACATTAAAGTCATGCATATTTTACAAAGTTCTAAGTTTGAGGGAACTTACCCTTTGAGCAAGAAGCCAAAATCTTCCAAAGGTGTTACAGAGCTTGTTAGATGATTGGAATACCTTCAATATACCTCCTATGAAGCTTTGAGATGCTTGGAATAAAAAAAAACTAGATGGAACCGAAACTGTTTCTCCTCTTGCAAAATGCCAAAAGTGACCAAAATGGAACTTCAACTAAATGCAGTTACAGTTGAACAAACATGTTTGGAACAACTTAAGGATGTTTTATAGGGTGTGTGTATGAAGTATTGAAGTGTTTGGAAATGGTCAGAATCAAGACTTGGCTTGGAAAATGCAAAAAGTCAAAGAAATGAGGTTTCAAAGGTTGGCTTTCTGATTTAGCAGGTTTGGGGTAAAGATGAAGGTTTGTACACCTTCAAGGATTGATTTGTGATGTGCTTGAACAAGTGTTTGAGTGGTTTGTGGTTTGGAGAAAACATATTGAAAGTTTGTGCAAGATTGGTGTTTCTTGGCACAAAAGGAAAAATGGCAAGTTTCTGGTTTGAGAGGTTTTTGAGGGAGGAATGCTGAGGTTTTGTTATGTGTTATAGGCTTGGAATGAACCTCTATTTATAGAGAAAAAGTGAGGCTTCTTGCTCTGCTGAATTGCAATGGCATAGTTCACTTGGTTTGGTTGAATTTCAATGGGCGGTTTCATGAAATTTGAGGTTCCAATGCATAGTACAAGCATGAGAGAGTTGTTAGAAAGTTTAGACACTTTAATTCTACATAAAGAAAGGTTTTTGTGCAGAAGAAACCATTTAAAAGCTCAAGGAGAGTTGACATTGTGATAAAGGTACCTTTATGAGAATGGAAGTGATAACTTTGTGCCAAAAATGGAATGAACTTTTGAACAAAGTCATAATCACTAGGATAATGATCCATTATTTTGTGTAAACTTATGATTATAGCTAGATTTAAAGGTTTCAAGACCTGTAATCAAAGTTTTTGCAGATTGGATTTGAATTTGCAACTTGCATCTTGATGAAAATGGCCAAAATTTCAAGTATGGAAGGCCATCTTTCTCTCTTTGAAACTCCTAGCTCAAAAATGATATGGAGGAGTTCTTGTACTTTTTGAAAAGCCCCAAAAATTCTCTACAACTTCATGTTTGATGAATATCTTGAATCTCAAGGGATCATAGTGAAAACAGACTCCAAATATTGGTACTTTTCATGAACAAAATCTGCCCTGAAAAATTTCTAAGTGTGGGAAGATTTTTCACAACGTGATGGCTCCATAACTCAAAATCTAAGCACTTTTTGGAGATGGACTCAAATTGACAAAGTTGTAGTATGTTGTGAGAGCTTTAATTTGGTCTTTGGAACACAAAAAATGGATGGCTAGATTGAAAGTTATGACTCTCCAAAGTTGGCACGAAATTAGGGTTTTTCTCTACACTTAGAAAATTTTCAAGTTTCTTAACTTTGCCCCTTTTGCAAGAAACCTTTCAAATATTGATTTTTCATGCTCAAACTCATTGATCAAACATATTTTGATGAAATTAGGCTTGAGGACCTCAATTTTGACCAAAATTTCAAAAGTCATAGAGTTGATTTTGTCAGACAAAGCTTGTGTATCAAATGAATTCAACTGTGTGATCTTCAATGATCTTGCATTCTTGAATCTTTAAATCATCAAGGATGGACTCCAAGGATGTATTTGAGTGTCTTGAATCATGTCTCAAGGCTTGGGATCATGCTTTGATCAAAAGTCAAAGGTGCAGTTAACTTTTCCAAACAAAACCCTAATTTGGGGCCAGATGAAAGTGAGCTTCAAAGAACTTGTAACAAGACCAATTTGCACTTGATTTTTGATAAAGAGAGTCCTATTGAGTGTATGCAAGCTTGATAGGTTGATGATCAATCCAATGCATTGACTGTTCAAATGAATATCCTCTTGATGTTCTTGGTGCAAACCCCTAATTCATGGGGAACAAAACAAGAAAGCAATTTAAACAATATTAGGGTTAGCAATGCAATGTTTGATGCTCCTAGAATGATGATGGAATATAGGGTCAAATTTTGTGGTATGACAGTTGCCCCTATTTAAATAACTTTACTGGATGGCAGGAGTGGTGAAAACCCCTCATGGAATTATAGTGAAATGTATTTAAATACAGAAATAACTGGAAATTTTGCCCCTAGATGCAATGGCATGCTATGCTATAGACAAAACTGACTCTCAATGCTATGAACAATGCAGACATGCAATGAACTCTAGTATGATGCTCTATGATGGAATGATAAATGCAAAATGTAGACAAAGGCGACAGTGAGTAAAGACTTGCTGGGGATAACATAAACTGGGGAAAGAAGAAGACCACGCTAGGGATATCTAAAGTGGCTAACAACAGGTTCAGACATGACCGGGAATCAATGGGGACATCTGACAAGAGCAAAACCTTCTCACAAGAGATCAAAGGCAAAAAGGAATCCCCGCAACAATAGGATACAACGAAAAGAAAAGATCCTTACTGACGGTAGAACCAGAAAGATGGTCTCCACTATGGAATATCCAGGGCGGTTGATCAACAGGTTCAGACATGACCGACTGACACTCTTGAACAAAAGATAAGACAAAATCCTCATAACAAAAGGATCAGGCAAGACAAGATACAATCCTCAAAACAATAGGATTGAACAAAACAAAACCCTTATAACAATAGGATTAGGAAAACAACGATCCTTATAACAATAGGATGCAAAGCGGGATAAGATCCTCATAACAATAGGATGGCAAAACAAATTCTCATAACAATAGAATCAGTGAAACGGGGTATTCGTAACAACAGGATTGGTCCAAAGTTCCTCCTAACGATAGGAAATAACAAAGTTCCTCACAACAATTAGATAAAATCCTTATAACAATAGGAATGTGTTGACAGTACCCTTATAACAATAGGGATGGTAGATAAAGAGAATCCTCATAACAACAGGATTACTGAGCCAAAAGGGGTCCTTATAACAATAGGATCAGTAACACACAATATTGGAGTTTTCAAACATCCAATATTCTAGAAATTCCTTAAAATTAAGAGATCAAACAAGATCTTCAAGAACCATCAGGAAAAGTACAGGGTAACAACTCTTCTGTACGTGCCAAATCAATTGGACTTAGACCGCAAGCAAAGGTATCAAAACCGGCTTTCGACGGATTGGTGCTAGAAAAAACTAGACTTCAAGGGGATATTGGTGACAACCAAAGAAGCTTACCAATGATAGTTGGATCTCAAGCAGACTGTACTCGGGAGAGAAATATTGGTAACAAACAATACTTCAAGACACCAAGAACAAACAGATTGGCGAACGCCAATGACAACTGGGGAAAAGATAATATATGGTGACGACCACAAGGGAAAGACCTAGCAATCATGAAGCAAACTGATAACTGTACTTCATGGAGAAAGAAAAATGGTGATAACCAAACCAAGATAAGAAGCTAATGCAAAATTGCGCATGTTGAACATGATGTGTATGATCATGGCATGCAAATGTTGACTCTTGGAGAGACAAGATTTTGGTGAGGAGAATTTCATAGGGGAATGAATCCTCAACATCAGTAACTCAAGAAAAAATGCCATAGGATGGTAATTGGGGAAGCATCCTCGAACTTGATAATTACATATTTGATAAACGGATCAATCCAAAAGTGCTGCCAGTTTAGACTTCAGTGGGGATTATGCAAATGGTATAACAATGCCTTTGCAACCTTGAAGCTTCTTTGGGATATCTAGGATTTCCCTTTTTTCCTCCATATGTCAAAGAGATTTTATGTTTTATCAAGATGTTTTCAAAGCATTTTCTTTTCAAAAACCTTTCTGTTTTCAAAATTCTTTATTAACAAATAAATGGCATTTTGCATAACGAGAAAAGGTAGAAAAAGTATAAATGACACAAATGATTGACAAAGTTTGTATTTTATTAATGAATGGTAGCTTACAAATGGAAAAAGCTCCATGGAGTGTTACAATTGTGAAAATGGCAATAGGGAAAGGTTTACATTGAATCCAACAACTACTACAATCCTTAATAACTATGATGCCCCAGATCCTTGCTTCTGACGAGAGCGATTAGATTGATCTTATGTTGATTCTTCAGTATTGGTGAACACCATCTGATACAGTCAAATGCCTTTTGTCCCTAACTTTTTCCTGGATCGCCTTTCGGGTTTTCAATCCACCGGGACACTCATTTTTGCCAAAGCCGCCCTTTCAGGTTTTCGATTTAGCGAGCTCTTATTTTTTTATTTTCATCCCTAATTTTTACCTGGATCTCATTCATAGGTTATGATCCACCGGGATACCCATTATTGCCTAAGTCGTCATTTCTGGTTTTCGACATAGCGGGTTTTATTTAGGCATAATATTTTTTGAGTGTATCGGCGTTTACAGTATGTGCAAGCTGCTCATCATCCATTATTGTGAGAATTAGGGATCCTCCTGAGAAGAATCTTCACAACAAACTAGCATTCGTAGTTAGGAGCCCACTTCCCTCGGGCATCTTTTTGTGATGGCAAGATCTACTTGAGTACCAGATCTCCCTCTTTAAATTCACGCAGGCGAACCTTCTTGTCGAATGCTCTCTTAAGCCTCTTCTGGTATAACTGCCCATGACACATGGCTGTCATCCACTTTTCGTCGATGAGGTTCAACTTGTCGTATCTGCTTCGAATCCATTATGCTTCTTCCAACTTGGTTTCCATCAGAATTCTCAAGGATGGTATCTCCACTTCCATTGGGAGAACTGCTTCCATACCATAAACTAAGGAGAATGAGGTTGCCCTTGTTGAAGTGCGGACTGAGGTCCAGTATCCATGCAAAGTGAAGGGTAGCATTTCATGCCAATCCATGAAAGTCTTGACCATCTTCTGCAAGATTTTCTTGATGTTCTTGTTGGTAGCTTTAACAACTCTATTCTTCTTTGGACGGTAAGGCGAAGAAGTATGGTGCTTAATCTTGAAGGAATCACAAAGTTCTTTCATCGTCTTGTTGTTCAAATTAGTTCCATTATCTGTGATAATTCTGCTTGGAATTCTGTAACGACAAATAATTTCCTTTTTGATGAAGCGAGCAACCACTTTCTTGGTCACGTTGGCGTAGGAAGCAACTTCTACCCATTTTGTAAAGTAGTCGATGGAAACCAAGATAAAAGGATGGTCGTTGGAAGCTGTAGGCCATATTGCTCTAATCATGTCAACACCCCACATAGAGAAAGGCCACGGTGATGTTAAAACATTCAATAGTGTTGGAGGCACATGCACCTTATCAGTATATATTTGGAATTTATGGAATTTCCTGGCATATTGGATGCAATCAGATTCCATAGTTAACCAATAGTATCCAGCTCTCAAGCAATTCTTGGACATAGCAGGACCATTGGCATGAGTCCCAAATGGTCCCTCATGAATTTCTTGCATCAACAGGTCTGCTTCACGCTTGTCAACACATCTTAGCAGGACCATGTCATGATTTCTTTTATACAACACATCATTGCTGAGGAAAAATTTGGACGCTAGTCTTCTCAAAGTCTTTTTGTCAAGAGCTGTAGCATCATCTGGATATTCTTGGTTTAGGATACAACTTGATGTCGTGGAACCAAGGCTTTCCATCAGTTTCCTCTTCCACTAATTGGCAATAGGCAGGCTCAGTCTTTCAGAAAACCAGATGAGTGGTGACTCATTAAGATATCTAACCTTCCACATGGAGGCTAACATGGCCAAAGCATCAACGATATGATTCTCAGACCTCGGAACATGTCAGAAAGCGATCTCATCAAAATATTTGATCATTTCCACAATATAAGCTCGGTAGGGAATCAACTTCTCGTCTCGGGTCTCCCAATCACCCTTGACTTGATATATCACCAAGGCCGAGTCTCCACTCACTTCAAGAATTTTGATTCTAAGGTCAATGGCTGCTTCAACACCTAGGATGCATGCTTCATACTCGGCATGTTATTTGTGCACTCAAAATCCAACCTTGCTGTAAATGGAGTGTATCCACCATCCAGATTCATCAAGACAACACCCACGCCATGCCCATTATAATTAGAATAACCACGAACATCATCTTCCAACGGGAGCCAGGTTCGGGGCCTTCGTCTGGACTAGGTTCTTCACAATACTTCTTTATCAACATAACGTCTTCATCTGGGAAGTCAAGCTTGAGAGGATCATATTTTTCAACTGGTTGCTCTGCAAGGTAATATGACAAGATACTCCCTTTAATGGAATTTTGAATTACGTACTGGATGTCGTATTTGGACAAGAGCATATGCTAACAGGCAAGCCTTGCAGTATAAGCAGGCTTTTCAAAGATATACTTTATCAGATCCATCTTGGAGATCAATAAAGTTGTGTGACATATCATGTATTGTCTGAGACGCTTAGCAGCCAAAGCCAAAGAACAACAAGTCTTATCGAAGAGTGAATATCGGCATTCACAGGCGGTAAACTTCTTGCTCAAATAGTAGATGGCGTGCTCTTTCTGTCCAGTCTCATCATGTTGCCCCAATACACAACCCGTAGACCCTTCTAACACAGTCAGATACATGAAGAGAGGTTTTCCTGGCACAGGCGAAATCAGGATTAGAGTTTCTTAAAGATAACCCTTGATCTTTTCAAAAGCAAGTTGGCAATCAGAATTCCATTTAACTGCTTGATCCTTTTGAAGCAATTTGAAGACGGGCTCATAAGTTATAGTCATGTTGAAGATGAATCTAGAGATGTAGTTCAGTCTTTAAAGAAAGCCTCTGACTTGCTTCTCGGTTTGTGGAGCGGGCATTTCTTGAATGGCTCTAACTTTATCTGGGTCAACTTCAATCCCTCGTTGGCAAACAATGAATCCAAGCAACTTTCCAAACGGAACTCCAAAAGTACACTTAGCTGGATTTAGTCACAATCTGAACTTTTTGAGATGCTCAAACAATTTGAACAAACGATCCAAATGGTCCTCTTCGCTTTGGGATTTAGCGATCATGTCATCGACACAGACCTCTATCAGACCCCAAATTTTACCCTTAGATTCTTTGATCTCTTGCATGAGCATTATAGGTCAATCATTTTGCGTATCTAACCCAACCTATCAGGTTTTGTTTGTTTTGTTTCATTTGTGAATCAGGTTTTATTTCAAGAGGCTTCAAGGGCTGATCAATCCAGGTTTTGGATGGATCACTGGAGCAAGCAAGTTTCTCATACTCCTAAGAGACTTCCTCTCCTCAATAATCCAGCATGGTTTGTTCTATCACAAGTTTTCCGAGGCTCAAGTCTTGTAAGATCAAATCAAGGATCAGGCAAAGTTATCATGTCAATGGTGTGTGCAGTGTGGTTTGAATTTGAATGGATGTTTGAAGTGGTTTGCTTCAGTATCAAGTTATCAGGCTATGACAAAGGCATTTGTTTCGTGGTTGAGGAATCATCAGAGCCGGTTCATCTTCAATTAGGGTTTTGGTACAGTCGCCCCAGTTCATGTCTCAGGTCATCCGGGTCATTGTCTATTTTGAGAACAAGTGTGGATTGAATTCGAGTACTTGTGTTTGAAGATTAAGATCAAGATTTTGTGCAAGTTCAAGTTTATCTAATGAAGTCAAGCTATAAGAGCCATTTAAAGTCAAGAAATTCAGTCAATCATTCGCAAATCCTGATTATATGGTTCATGTTCTTGTCAAGACTGTTTCGAGATTGAGTCAGGATATGGTGTATTTCTCTCATGGAATTGATTCAAAGTTTCAACACAATTCGGGTGGTTCACTTCTTGAATTGATTCATGGTTTTGGTCGAAATTCAAAGGTTCAAGTTCAAGATTCAAAATTCCAAACTCATGACAAAGTCAATTTCTGATTCAAGTTTCTTTTTAAGGTCTCAACTTTTCAAACTTCATATCCAGTTCAAGTCTAACTTCGAAAGTTCAAGTTGCATAACCAAGTCTTTCTTTTATTCCATCCAAATTTCAAATTCTCTCTTCATCTCATTTCAAGTTCTATTCCAAATCTCTATCTCAAAATTCCAAATTCCAACTACTATTTCAAGCTCATTTTTTTAAGGTTCATTCATGATACAAAATTCAAATTCATTCTACATTTCCAAACTTGATCCAAAATTCATTTTTTAAGTACAAGTCTATTTCAAATTTAAATTCTATTTGAGTTTCCAATTCATTTTTTTAGATTCAAGTCACAATTTATCTTCAAATTCCATTTCAATTCATAACTTTCAAACTTACTTCAAGCCCATTCATACCATATCCTACAAAAATAAATACAAGTCCATTAAAGTTCCAAAAATACAACCAAATCCTTTTCCACAGGACTCCATACACTCAGCTAAACCCTGACCCCACATAACATAATTTCTTATCACATAGACCATGCAAAGATCACGTACCGCACATTACAAGCCTACACACAACGGTACAGCCATTGCCAAATTCCACCAAATTCACAAAGCCGTGACCATAGTAGTACGAACCGTGTCCCCACCAAGCTTCACGATACAAATTGCCAAGCCACACAACATGAGCATCACACGCAACACACACAGCCTATGCCCAACTTGCAATATGTGTGAAAAATCATCAAAAAAACAAACTGTACAATGCTGCATACCCTGCCTCTATCCCAACAAAAACTCTGCTACACACTGTCCTGAGGACCTGCAAGATAAAGACAAAAGCCTATTTTACAAATCGGGAATTGACAACAACAATACTGTGGCAACCAAAAATTCAAAATAATAATAAGAAACCTGATTCTTTTCATTGAGAGACACAAAAGACCAGCAGAGCATTGAGAGGAGGAGGCCCTGTTTATCATCGCCTTCATCATCCATTTTCCCTTTGAAAAACCAACCTTCTTTAAATCTCCTCAAATCTTCAACCCAAACCTTCAACCCAAGCCTTCAATACCATTCTTCTTCAAATCACCCACTCAATAATCTCACTCCAACTCAAATCACAAGGCAACAAAGCCCACTT